>VXBW01001342.1:1002872-1014168 GCA_013400375.1 Thinocorus orbignyianus | reverse complement strand
GGTGTGTTGGTTAGTTTGGGGTTTTTTTTGCCTGCCTGTATTTCAATCTGCCTGGTTTAGTACAGGATTTGCCTATTTAGGTGCAGTTCGGACAATTTCTACTGCAATTAAAGGGACAGATGTATTAAGCCATTATGGACATGGCACAAAGTTAATAATTAAGTGTCTGCTGTGATGGATCTCACACTGTGCTGCAGCCTCCTGCACCTCTGCCATACACCCCTCACAGGAGGAGCCTGGGCTCTGGCAGAGCTCTCCCAGCTGGGGTGGGTATTGGGGGTGTTGGTTTTCTAAGGGAGGGTGTGTGGCATCAAGGAAAAGAAATCCATTCCTTCTAACAGCCCAGAGCTCCTGAGCCACAAGCAGTGGCAGCCAGGGAGCACTGGAGGCAAACACCGTCTTGCTGTCTGCAGTTCCTCCAGGCACTGTGGAACATGAGACACGGGACTAGACAGACCTTTGGTGATGCAGCTTCTCCCCCCGTTGCTGTGCAGCTACTGAATGTGTGTCTGTGCTGCAGGTGGCAGGGATGGTGGCAGTGAGAGGAAGGGCAGGGCTGGGAATCTCACTGGTGTGGGGAGAATTACGCGGGAACGAGCTGGAGGGTGAGTCAGGAGTCGTGCTGGTGTTCCAGCTCCTTAGAGGGCTCTTGGGGAGCATCAGATGAAACCAACTCTACCCTAGGTAAGAGTAAAGATTCCTGAACAGGTGCTTCTTCTGCAGTATTTGCAATGGAATGACTACATCGTCCACAGGACTAATTTAGATTTTATTCTGGTATTTCTCAAATATAAAAAGTCAAAATTCTTACATCAATCTTTAAAGAAAATCCATGCAAGCAGGTCAAAATGTGTACAACTTCATTTCCCCACCCCACCCCCAACCCCTCCCCTTCAGTTTTCACTTCACAAACCATGTTGGTGAGTAAACCAAGTGTTTGCCTCTCAGGTTGTTTTTTTTTCACAGCACACTGTCACCAGACCCATGCCAGGCGAATCAGGGGTGCAGTAAGCACCAAAGTGAAAAATCTTATTTGAAACAGCCTCTCTGCAACACCTCAACCCTTCCTGTGGTCTTTAAAAGCACGTCTCATTTCGCTTAATTCTGCCTCCGCATCATTTTAAACTTTAAGGCTATTTCTATTTGATACCGTCATAAATCTAAGTCATGATAATCCCAAGACCTAACAGCCAGGAAAAGCAGCAGGTACAAACCAGACTTTCTGAGAACTGGAGATGACAACCACCTTCTGCCCTGTTTCCTCCAGAGAACCAAATCCGGATATTTTATACAGAAGTTATGGCATGAGAAAAATCCCGGATGTGGTTTGGCCCATCAGAATAGAGATGCATTTAAAAGCAAAATGCTTATACATTTAAACTGACAGGTAGCAGAAAAAAACCTTTCACCTTCCTCTTCTGATTTCTTACAGATCCTTTAGTTTAAGGTCAGGCTTCCTTAAGGCTGAAGCCGTTGCTGCTGCCTCTTTACGACAGCTGTTCCCTGTAGCGTAACTGAAGTGTTTCCCATTTACCTTTGCAATTCACAGAACGTTTCTCTCTGAAAGGGAGTCGAAGTCAAATTAAGCAGCAGAGCTCCGTTCTGAAGGTTGCATAGAGACTGAAGAGATTTATACAAGAAATGCTCTCTTAAAAATAAAAAAAAAATTAAACAAAAGACTTCTGTCTGGCACCACTGAACAGCTCAAATGTGTGTGACCAAAAAATAACCAAAATATTTATAGGCAATCAACTCTGAGTTTGTTAGCAACAGCAATACTGTACATTTTTACATTATTATCAAATACATAATTCAAGAGTTACAAAATAAGATCATGCATTACCACTAAATCTCATACAAGCTTGGATTGGTTTCATTCCAAGAATCTGAAACGGAGACAGAAGCGTTTTTATGAATAAGAACTCAAACTCTGGATTCTTGTTTTAGCTTTCACAGATTCTATGTGATCTTGTTACAAGAAAGCCTGTACAAGGTTGCTCAATTTAAAGTGTTAAAATGACTACTGAACAAAAAAGTGAGCAGAGTGATCAAAAATAAAAGGGAGCAAAGTTGTTCACTCACTCCTGTAAAGGCAGCTGTCGAGCCAGAGGTTACTCGTACACGCTGCAGGGATGATTTTAACAAAGACTGGACATTCTTCACGTGCTCAGCTCCACCTTCTTCTGGCCTGCCTGGCCAAAATAGTGCTTGTGATGGGTTGTTCAGTTAGAAGAAGTGAGCTGAGCAAGTGGTGTCCCCATCTGGATGGGGTTTCAGCACGAAGCACACACAGATGCGAGTGTGTGCACCGCTGAAACATTCCCCATCCTTCCCCAGCTCCCGCCTCCAGCGAGTGGAAGGGGGAGGAGCTGTTGGCAACACTTCCCCCTTCAGGTGCCTCTTGCAGGAGAGACAGGGATGGAGGAGCAGCAGCACCCTACCCAACACCACAGAACTCTTCAGCTTTGTGGCTCACGCCTCCTGTCAGTAGTACTTCTGCCTCTTCAAAGAGAGCAGCGGCACAAGACCAGGTCATCTGTCTCCCTAGTTTCAATGCATTTACATATGGCACAAGATCGGTTTTCTATAAGGAGTAACTTGTGGCAACATTGTTTTTTTCCTAAAAAAGTGTAACAGCACAAAAAAGTTTAATTTATAGCAGCATTTTACACAATTTGTGTTAAAAAAGTAGAAGTTAACCATTTGTGTATTGAGTAACAAAAGGTTTAAATTACATTTATTTTCCATTTTACACTCACTATTTACTAGTTGGACTATTTACAAAGGTTCATACGTTGTGTAAGAGAAGGAGCTTTACCCAGAATAAACTTCACACGTGAGGTAATGGTCTACCTCAACCTCTTTTGGCTGGCTACAGAGGAGGTACAGTTGGGTTTAGATCCTAGAAAAAATTCAGAATTAGGATGTTCATACGAATTAGGTTGTGTTCTTGTAGAGGAAACCATACACACACACGCAGACAGGAGAAAGTAATCCCACGGCAAAAACATTAAGACCAACAGTGGATTTAGTTTTTGTCTTTTGTGGCTGAAATGAGGAGAAAATAATTAAGAAGGGAAGGTGTTGGCTGTACCTCATTTATTCCAGCTAAATTTTATCAAGAGGACAGCTTTTAATTCAAGAAGCTAAAGCAACTGGTGTTCAAACTGTAGAAGTTAAGTATTTAAGAATGACATAAAAACTGGGGCTTTCAGCACACCTTCTGAATAAGACAAGGAATATTTCTCCATTAATCTGCAAGTATCAACCCACCTGTCTCCAAGCCCAGGAGGTACCACAAAGGTATTGTTCTTGTTGCAATTAGAAGTTAAATGAAGATTGCATAGGACAAGGCAACCTTGTGGGTAACTGAGGCGAGCAGCGCTTAGTGTCGCATCCTCTGCTCTCACCGGCCTGGATGTGGTTCGGTGCTTGACTGGAGTCACCCTTGTGCATCTCTGCCTTCAGGATGTCCCTTCACCCAAACGGTGCCACCACCGTGAGATCTTAGAGCTTCACCCATGGATACCAGGTAAGAGTTTAGAAGTAGACTATTTGCTCAAGCTTTTTTCTAAGCAAGTACTCTTGCGGAACTACTGACTAAAACTGACAAGTCTTAAATAAGCTGAACACCACTGAGATGCATATTTTATTTTAGCAGATATGGAAATTTATATACTCAAGTTTTTTGTTGTGTTTTTTTCTCTTTTTTTTTTTAAAAATGGCCTATTAAGGCATCTTAAAAAAATCCATATATGGCTTTGGTTTGCTGAAATACTATTTTACATTGTTAAAAAGGAAAAGCATGTTAAAATAAATTTGACATTATGACACATTCACATATTCCACTTAGAATTGACAGTTATACAGATGCCTGCATGTGATCACAGATGTCTCCCCTTGTGATGACATGAGTAAGAAGGTAATCCCAACGTTTATCTCACAGTAGAGGGCAACCCAGAAGTCTGTGCAGAAGTGACATATAAGGAGTTATTATCTGGAAGAGGGGGAACCACAGAGTTTCCATTTGTGGGGGAACAGCTCAGTTTCAGTTTTTCCAAGTACTCTGCATGAACGGGCTTGTGACACTGAAGGACCTTGATTGCATCTTCTACTTTAAACCATTCTCTTTTCCTTCCTGAACGAGTATAATCCACAAAGAAAAAGAGAGTTACAAATCTGTGACAGCATCTGATCATGCACTTTTTCCTCATGTCATTTACTTTCAAGGTTCAAGTTGTCAGGCAAAAGATACAGAGTGAAAAGACAGTGAAAGAGAGTCAGGTAACTTTCTTGGAACAGATACTGGGCAAGAGACCATACAACTGTCCGTACACTCCAAAAGCCAAACCTAGTCCTTACAGAAAAGGGCATTATCATCATTTAAACAGCTTAGTACTGCCTTCCCACATAGTTATGCCTAGCACAAAACCAATCTGAAGGATGAACATCATGCAGTTCAGAAGAATGGCTTGGTCTGATTTAGAAAGCAATGTTATATACTCATAACATATCCGTGTATGAAGTTACTTGGGTTAGCCCTAAATTTTAAAAATCTCTCTAGTATAATGTATATTATTTTTGAAGTTCCAAGACTTGTCCTAGTAAGATAGTCCTAAGATCATCTTTCTTATAAAAGTAAGCCATTTAAAATTAGAAGCTTCTGAAAAAAATTACAGACAAGCTCAATGATAGTGTTGTTAAAAGTAGGTGCAAATAAGAAGGTGCACTCCCCACGATTTGATAGTGTCAGAAACAAAACATTCTCTTTCCACCTAAAAAACTTAGCAGTTTTCAAAAAGCCCTTTATAACTACGTGCCATTTGTTGAGAGATTAATAGCGCTAGGTTTGTGAATGTTAATTTTCCTAAAGCAGCACCCCCTGAAAAAGGCAAAGTGTAACTCAAGTAGGATTTTTTATATCAATTTTTAGTGGAGTCAGCTTTCAGCTGGACAAATTCCAGTTCATATGTTTACTTAATTAAATTCAAAGTGGAAGATCCATACATCATCATAAAGCACGGCAAAGCCTAAACTGCATGACATTCATAGCTGTGCAACACAGATGTATATACAGGAACCTCTTAAGGCCAGCACTGTCCTACTGAAAAATAAGGCTAAGGTGAAAGTAAATACTAGTGTTCCCCTCCACACAGGAGAATCTTTCCAAACTTTGTGGTTGTGTTTTGTTTAGGTTTTTTCCCCCCAAAGACACATTCAAAGTACCCTATAGTATCAGACAGCAAAACATTCTAACTTTGAAGGAAAAAAATAAATAATTAGTACAGTATTTGGCCTAAAAACAAAATCAAAACCTGTACCAGCAGCTAATAATGTTTATTCTATCTTTATACTTAGAATACCCTAATTAATATAACATAAATGTAACACAATACGTTGAAAGCAACGCTTTTTTGTTACATATGTACAAATGCCAAACAGCATCAGTATTTCAGTTTTTAGTCAGTTTATAGTAATTTCAGTTTATAGAACAGAATTAGTATTTCCCCTAGACGTATATGAACTGCTTCAGAAAAGGAAAGAAGTTTGATTAATAAATTTTAAGCGTAGCACATGAAGACAGAGAACAGGTTTACCTATATTAACTGAATCCTCCCAGTCTTCCAGTATTTCCGTCACGGTAAGAACATAAACATACGTCCTATGCTTCCGATCCTGGTTCTGCTTGAATAATAGAAGTAGGCATTTTAATTCTCAGCAAAAAAATACCATAGACTTATCACAACTACAAGATCAGAAATTACTTACCTCTGAAGGGCACTTGCCCACTAAACCTGGCTTTGATTTTCAGTAAATAAACATCTGTACTGAGTAATCCCAAAAGGATGGAAAAACTGACGTTCTGTTTGAAACAAAAGCCATTCTATTTCACTAGGTTAAAAAAAACCCCAAACAACCCGAGGAAATTTGAAGAGTTTGAAGTTGGGACCAAACTATATTTTTGGTCATCCAGTTTAATATTAGCAGTAGTCTACTAGTACTGCCCATTACTTATCTTTTACCTACATTATAAGCTACCACAGGAGCGGGCATTTATTAAAACTTTCCAGAACTCATGTTCCCAGATGAAAGACTATTCAAAAAACCCTTTGGAAGATAGAACCACTGTGTCACGGGGCCAGATCATCTACGCAATGCTGGCTCTAAGTTTCAGTCAGTGAAGCAAATTGAATAACCCATGCTGGCAATCATGACGAACACAAGGGTCATTACCATCTGTTCACTGGGCAGGTTAGCATCCACCACCTATTTAGAAAGCACACACTTTTTGGAGCCTGACAGAGGCAGTCTGCTCAGGGCAGGGTGGATGTGCCACAGCCAGTCCACACGAGGTCTGCGTGGACATTACTCCCTGCCACCTCCACAGCAGGCCACCAGCACACACTTAAAGGTGCTGCTCCACTAACCAAGCCATACTGCCCCTTGGAAAAGAAACGACCTCCTAGAAAACCCAGGGCCATCTATGATTACAGCTATATTAAGAACCAAGAGAGGTTATGCCCTAGCTCCCCTTACAGATGGTTTTATCCATGTGCCAGTAAACATTCCTACTTATCTCTGTTTCACTACAAGCTTAGTATAGTTTTAAACTTCTGTGCTTTACTAGGGAATAAAAATACACCAAGACAGTGGTCTGTTAATATCACTATTGAGGGGAGTAAATACATCTATTAACCCCCACCCCCAAGCATTTCTGGCAGTGACTCCCAAACACAAGGACTCAGCAGTTATATCATTTCTCTCTACTTCAGTCTCCAGGTTGCACCATGTGGCCCCCTCAATGGTACTAACAACTGTTTGTGGGGCCACATCGTGAGACTTGAATTAGGGCCTTGATTTCAGTTAGCAATAACCCAGAGAAGCACCACTCAACACTTACTTTATCTCCTCTGGTGGCAGCTGGCTTCAGAAGAACATACAGCTGAACTGCCCAAGAATTACAACTCCTTATGGTCCCAGTTTTAAGGCAACAAGATGACAGGTATCCTGTCTTTTACATAATAATGTTTGGATGTATTATGATCTGAAGGCTCACACATGCATTTCTACAGTCTACTCTTCTCTAGAGCCTAAGAAGAATTGCCAACGTCAACACTAAATAGTTACATCTAGTATGCATCCTTGTGCTGTCAGTACTTCAGAGTCTGATGTTAACACTATAAAATACAAGGTTTGAACTATGTAGTATTGCTAAAGGTTAGATATATCTATAATCTAAAGCATTAGCCTTTTTAGGGACTAAAAGCCATAGTGAGATATTTCAGCAGAATTTAATCACAGAAGTCAAAACATTGCCCCCCAGAAAGGAACACGTGACATCTCAGAAACCCTAAGTCTATGAATCCTCATTTCAATTTTTTTTTTTAACCTTCTAGATGTAGTCTGACTACTAATTTAATCTTTCCTGGAAAATTATATGTACTTCAAAATCTTCCTATTCAAATGACTATATCATGTAACGACTAAAGGAAAACACCTGTCTAACAGCATTTCCAGTAGCATTGCAAAATTAAAGACAAGTAATACTTAAGCCTGATTGCATTGTGTAGATGCAGTTTCTGTAGTTCATCAACTCTCAAAACCCCCCTCCCCCAAAACAACAACCATTGTTTTTAAAAGATAAAAGAAATAGCTCACCTCAAATATCCCAAGCAGTCTCCCTAGCTTTCCCTTTACTCCAGCCTACAAAACAAACAGAAAAAAGCGTTACTGTGCTTTTTAATTTAAATAAACTGAAATACCAGTATCAGCATCCTACATCACCATAAGTGAATTACTTCGCCTTATTAGTGTTATTTAATCAAGTGTTTTAACACAAGTTTTAATTAGACAGTGCTGCATTGCTTCTGGAGTTTCTAGCCTTAAAATACTTAGAGTGTTAGAACACAAAAGCTTGCCCTAACTGAGTGGATCTAAGAATGCACAAATCTTTAAAGTTTTCAGAACAAAATACCATTTTACTTACCATGTTCTTTGTGTACTGTATTTTAATAAAGAGATAAATGACACCCGATACTGAAATTAGCCAGGGAAGTAGGCAGGACAAGACAGAATTAAAGTAATATAGTAATAAATCTAGAGAAGGACTCTATAAAACTCCATGACTATTTTACACAGAAATTTAAGTCCACGTCTTCATAATACAGTAACAAATTAAACTGTAGGTTACTGGGTGGATCTTGCAGCATAATGACTTAACGTATGCTTGTCTCCCTGTGAAAGTGTAGCTTTTGGCATGTAAGCTTAAAATCTAATTTATATCCCAAATTCTCTACAAACAGTTATAAATTCTAGTTAATAACATTAGAAAAGGCTTTAGTTTTACTACAACTTTTTTAAAACAACCCTTATCAACCCGTGCTTCATAATTTTTATCAGTACAGTTAAGATGGTCGTTATGTTAGAAGACTCTAAGGTTTGTTTCTCCAGGAATAATATATAACGTCTCTTCCATAAGACATAGTTTATGATCATCCATTTATGATCAACAAATCTGAGTCCACACGCCTGAGTCTTAAAAGCATACAGAGTCTACTGGTAGATCCTTTTTCCCCTCTCTGTATAACTGATATTTAACACAGGGCTTCTTAGCACTAAGATGACATTTTCCAGCCTTCAGTCTTTGTTTTCCAGCTTTAACCAAAGTTAGTTACTGATGTCTCATGCCTTTATATAAAGCACCATATGGATCTTAATTACATTTTAACAAGTAACTCTGACAGACAACTGGGCAGGCTTTAGCAGTACGTCTGATCAAAATCTTACAAGTGGATGTTTTCTGTGTCTGTCTTTTTAAAGAAAGCAGATGGCTGGTGTTATTTATTAAGCAGTTTTGATGAAGGGAGTCTGACCGCAGCCCCTCCAACTCAACAAGCATTTTGCTCATCTAGAGCAAGAGCTAGCCTAAAGTTAATGCAAAACTACATCCAATATTCCTCTAGTTCAGCTGCTGTGATGACAGAGATGGCTGTTAGAGATCATGAAGCTGAAATACATAACTTGACCCATTGGGTAAGTGATTAGACAGTACATTAATTATGAAAGCAACAGAGCCTTATTTTGGTCTGAAAAGCCATCTGTGCCACAACAGGCGCTGAAGACTTCTTGTGCTTTACAATGGGTCATGAAAAAGCTATCATTAGCATAAAGAAACACACACTGAAGAAATGGTTAAGTTTTACTGATCATCCTAATTTCTTCAATATTACAGTGTTGTCTTTTTTAGAAGAGAAACAGAACTTCAAAGTCTATAAACTTATGCTTCTGCCCCCGGTTTTTGCCTTTCTTCTCAAGCAGCAGTGTCTAGGAATCACTACATCCTACAAATTTGTACTTTGTGGCAAAGTGAAAAACTAGAAAAGCATTTTCCACCTTCCTATTCCGTCAAAAATAACAACATGAACTTTTGAGATTAGTGTTTTTTTAATGCCTCAGGTGTCCAAGTGTGCACTTTTAGCGGCTGTAATTGCTTCATTTCTTCCCTAAAGTTGCAGCCAGGAACAAGATTGTTTAATATCCTTACAGATATGGCAAGATACAGCTTAACAGCATGACAGAAAACCCAGTATAGGCTCTGCAGATTAAGAAAAACTTTTCCAAGTACCAAGAAACTGTTCTAAATGGACTAGACTATACCAGACAGAAGGAAAAAATTACCAAATTCAAAATAGCTTTCCTAGAGAAGTTTGTTCAAGTTATTAGTACCCCATAGTCACAATGTGACTTTATTATCAACGTTGCTCGAAGTGGAATTTACTCAACAGCTTCTCTATTCTCTCTCCAAGTACATCAGTAGTTTAAACAAGTACTCTCAGCTAATAATTCTAAATGAAACAATTAGAAGCACTACACTACATGAGGTGTAAAAAATCCTCAAAGCTTGTAATGAAGCTTTTAGTGCAACCAGATGATGCCACATTAATGTGATTACTGTTACTGAGGCCTGGTTACTCTCTAGGCAAAGATACAAGCTTCTAAAACATAGCATCATTCCTGCACACAGTAGTGTCTCTTGAATTCTCTGTACCCAAAAGTATAAAAAGGTGGTAAGTAGAGTCTCATGATTTTCTCTGAAAGTAATATATTCATCTGAATCATCTTCATAGTTAAAAAAGTACCATTAAACTGACTGTTAACTTTTTTTTGAAAGTGCTTTTGCTAACAAAAGTATTTCTTCCAGGTTCTTGCCTTAATGTAGTTCCTGCAAAATATGTCAAAATTAAGTGCTAGGGGACCAAGAAATGCTTCAGCTTTTTCCTTGGAAAGTCAAATTATGTTCCCAATTTCCTAACTGTAAACTTCTAATCTAATACAGTGGTTAAATTCTTAGACTCTGAACCATTTTGTCTCCAATAAAAATATCATTCTTCCTTTGGTCATGACGTGCCCATAGCTATTAAAGTACAGTTCATTAAGTAAACAAAATCCCATAGGCTACAATAAGCAAGTGAGACAGTTTAAACTTTAGGAGAAAAGCCTGAAAAAACAGCATTTCTTTTGGCAGACAAGCAGACGAATTAAGTGCCTCACTTCCCCAGAAGGATTCCCTAAGGAAGCTTAGGAGTACTATGTCAATAAGGTCTCAAATCTGAATTTATGCATATATTTTAGTATTAGTCTGAATCCAACGCCAAGAGGAAAAACTGGCCACTTCATCTCATAATCTTTCTGGCCTACAGGCCCTTTGCTGTTGGCAGCTCCAGCTGTGCTGCAGTCACAGCTGTGCAGTCAGACTTGCCTTTTGCCGCCTGTAGATGGAGCAAGAGTCATGCTGCAGTTCAATTTTTAGCCCAGCAGTCTACCAGAGCAGAAGGTTGCTTAAAAACTGAAAAGATTTAAGAGTTATTTTTATCTGTGGGAATCTTTTGGATAGTACTTTAATGGCCAGGCTCCGGAAGGCACAGTGCAAGACTACTCCTGCCCTTTCTTCCACACTTTTATAAAACCCAAAGGGTTTTATATGTACATGCCACAATCGTTCAGCTGAAAGGATGCTTTATTTATTTACCTTTTAAAGTATCTACCTGGCCCTAGTCTGTAACAGCCAATCATTTCTCAAGTATTAGACACTCGCTGGAGCAGATACCTCTACTTCCTGCAAGAGGTCTTAGGTAGTATTACTGCCATTTTCAATGTAGGAGCAGATTAACCTCCAGGATCAGCCTCTCCTTCTCAGAGCCCATGCTCAGACAGGTCTGGGAGGACAGCGTGTTTTTTGGTAGGCATTTCCATATACTACTAAGTAAAAACAAAGCCAGAGTCTCTTTTTTTTTTG
>VXBW01001342.1:984635-1002842 GCA_013400375.1 Thinocorus orbignyianus | reverse complement strand
GGGGGTTGGTTGGAAGAAGAAGAGGGAGTAGGAGGGTGCTCCTTCCATTTAATAGGCTGGCCATCACCAGCTTACCACCCTCATTATTCGTGTCCTGTTCCTCTTTGAAGACTGCATGTGCAAAAATTCCATCTTTCGCTACCCAAAATTAAAGAATAAGCTCCAAATTCATTAGCAAAATAGCTCCTCATTTAGAAGATGTTTAATACCTTTACAGTCTAACATTATTTTGGTATTCTGCTTTCAAGCTTTTATTGTACCTAAGGAACTCGATGCATTATCTTAATTACTGTAACCTGTGAAGTGGCAGACAAATTAAATTCACACTAAATAATTAGTAGAGGTAAAAACTCCCAAGTTCCTAACATGAACAGAACTTAGGGATAAAAAGTCTGGAATCATGCAGACAGACTATGGGTCAACTGCAGCACATATAGATTCGACTACAAAGATCTTTGCTTGGGTTTTAAACCAGGGATTTTAAATACATGATTGCTGGTGGGAAAGTGAAGGATCCCTAGAGCCAGTGGGCTATCATATCGTGAGCTACTGCCACTCCTACCTTAAAGAAATACCATTGAATCTCCCACTATCACCTTCTCCATTTTAATACATTAATGGAAACCAGTGCTTAGTTTGTGCATGACCCGATGGTGAAGAAACACAGGTCAAACGAGTAACACAGTGTGCCTCCTTTGAAGTTTATTCATTCACAAAACTTGTAACAATTCACTGCACTGTAACCAGCTTGTCAGGTGACATTGACCTTAGTATAAAAATAGAAAGGACATGCATCTCTAGAAAGGTTAGAATGAATTTCCATGGCTAAAGTCAAAACCCTGAATACCACTCTGGCTTTTCTTTAAAAACGGTGCTTTGCAGTCTCCTGGCAGCACACAAGTTTCAACCTGTAACTTAAAACTATTTTACTTTAAGGTATGAGCTTTTAATGCTCATACACAAGCTATCAAACCCCAGAAACTCTGAAGCTGTAGAACAAGAGTCACCAAATGATTTTGTTGCTTACTAAAGCCCTTAGCCTTTGAAAAAAATCTTTATGTATTTGCAATCACAGCTCAGAGCTGAACGTGGCTAGCAGCTTAGCTCAAGAACACCATAAAAAAAAAAAAGAGTAAGCAAAGCCACTGGACTAAGAGTGAATAAAAATTGGTTTAACTTCTGAGCAAAATGCCCCTGTGTTAGCACCACTCAAGAGCTTCATATTTGCTGGGTTCTCTTCTTTACCTTTAGAAAGAGTTTTTCTTGTGCCATACAAACACTGATGATGCTGGCATTTTTCAACATCCGACTTGTCGGTCGTAAAGCCTCTTACTGAAATTCTGATGACAACACATATATTCTAAGCAGCTACAGAGCAGCTTAACGTACTGTCATGGTTTCAGCTGGGATGGAGTTAAGTTTCTTGCCAGCAGCTGGTGTAGTGCTATATTTTGGACTTGGGATGAGAAAGTGTTGATGGCACAACAGTGTTTCTGGCTGTTGCTAAGCTCTCAAGGCCTTTTCTGCCCCTCACAGTGAGCAGAGAGAGTGCACAAAAAGCTGGGAGGGGACATAGCCAGGACAGCTGACCCCAGCCAACCAAAGTGATATTCCATGCCATATGACATCATGCTCTGCATATGAAACTGGGGGAAGAAAGAAGGAAGCGGGGGATGTTCAGCAACTGTTACCCATGACTGAGCCCTGCTTTACTGGAGATGGCTGAGCACCTGCCTCCCAGTGGGAAGCAGGGAATGAATTCCTTGTTTAGCTTTGCTTGCATGCGCAGCTTTTGCTTTACCTATTAAACTGTCTTTATCTCAACCCTTGCTTTTTCTTCTCTTTTACTCCAATTCACTTTCCCATCGCAACTAGAGGGAAAGAGGGAGTTGCTGTCCTAGCTGCCAACTGGAGTTAAACTAAGGCACATGCAATACACTGAAAGATAATCAAAGCATTTTCCTAAATCACATGTTTACACTTAGCTGGTTTTAAGACTCAATATGTGTGATTGTGCTTGAACAAGACATGATCACAAAAAGAGTTCTGTGTATGAGTGAAGGACACTAACCTCTGCCTTCAGGACTTAAAACAGCCTAGGGTTGTTGGGTACTGCAATTCTTGAGTAGAACCACCACAGTTTAAGAGAATGTCTTTTGCTTTGCCCCGAGAAAGAAATGAGGGCAAGAACAAAACCGAGCTATGGAAGGACGGCTTCACATCATAACAGCAGGTACTCCTATTTTTCCATTTTCCGATTTGCTTTTTTTTTTTTTTGCCTGCTGGCATGAAAGCACATGCAAAGGGGAAAAGATAATTCAGAAATATTTAACATTCTGCTATCTGTATGAACCAGAGAAGTTCACAGCATCTGGGCAGTGTGTGCACTCTTGAGCTTTTACATTAACAAAGAAATATGTACTAAGTTCACACTATATATCCTCCAATGACATTCTACCCCATTTCTTAGCTATCCCATTTCTTAGCTATCCCATTTAAACCTTCTCCAACACTCATGGCCATGCACTGCACCACTACAAATATTTGCAAGCAGAGCTTCAGCAAAGCTAGGACTTGGAAGTGCTGCTCAGGACATTCTCAGGGCAGAACCACACGTAGCAGCCCACAGGTCACAACTGTCTCTGCTATACTACTTTGCTACGAAGTCAGCCCGAGAGCTTCCTGTGTAGCACTGCTTTCCCTACATTCTTCACCACCAAAGTAAAAAAAAACAAACAAACAAGAAAACCACCCCAAACATGACTACAGTTCAGTCAGCTCTAGTTTGACATGGGGATGAGATTTTACAATCCCTCATCTTGGACTGTGCCTTAGGTCAGATCAGTGATTACAACTACCAGTGCTCACAAAAAGCAGTGATCCTGTGCTTTTTAATCCCATTTATCAATTCGCAATGGTGGGAAGTGCCAGGACTTTTTCCCCAGAGGTGTTGCTACTGCCTAGAAGCCTGAATCTTTGCTGACTCACTCCCAGAATCCTGAATCTTTGCTGCTTTCATATTGACTGCCTTGTAGCTACCTCCTTTACTTTTACAAATACACAAGGACCTACATGAGTATGTCTTGTGCAGCTCAAAACTGGCGCCCCCAGCAAAACTGAGGGACAAAATCTGGAACAACTTTGCATCAGAGGCTTATTTATGTTTGAACCTTGTTGCATGAAGGCTGCAAAGAGAGCATTCAATACTGAACTAGCCTGTTACCCTGTGTAAGAGGGGAGGAGGATCACTGAGTCAGATTTCACAGATCTCATTTTGACACCAAGTAGTAGGCAGCATTTTGTACAAGCTGCATCTGCTTCAAGTTCCTAAGCCTCTATAGCCCAACAGAACCAGTCTTAAGAGTAAGCAAGCTAAACCACTAAACAGCATATGTCATAAAAAAAATCATTATACATTCTAATTAGCAACAATATCAGCACATTTTGTGAACAGGAGTAGTCAAACTGGGATGAGAAGACTGCTTACGACCAGCAGAAATCCTGTAGCTCACTCACTTGCCAGGATGCACCCATGTTCTGCAAAACCATCTACCTTCTATATAAGAAGTATGACTTGAATTAAGAGCTGATTTGTGGTCACTTCTGTATTGCATAATTTCTAGCTAAATCAAGGGTCTCTGACTTTTCTTGCAATTTTATTTGGCTTACAGTCCTGCCTATTAGACATTCAAGTAACATGTAACATTTTAAAGAGTTTGCCTAGGAAACAGATAGCATTTTAAAAAGCAGAATTTTGAATTTGAAATTGAAGTACCATACTGAAAACTGCATTAATTCATCAAGACTTAAAACTCTGTTCTGCCTAGAGATAGGGGCAAAGAAAGGCAGACTATACTTGTGGTGCTTTTTTATAGATAGGCAGTCTTAAAATGTACTCAGTAAGGCCTTTTTATTGTCGAGTTCTCAACTGCTCAGATACATCAGTTTCTAATCCGTTTAGTTTGGAACATGCTCAAACGTTGTTTATTTCTCTTTCTTTTGTAGCAACACATTAATGGTTAGTTCACCTTCAGTCTGTTCTAGAAGAGGTGCGAGTCAAGTATTTTTTGCACAAACACAGAAATGCTACACTACTATAATATGTCATTTGGCATAAAGTCACAGTTCCCCTTCCAGTAAGGGTTTATAAAAGCAGACAGAAATTTAGCTATGAAATGAAAGCATGCTGGGAAGCAAGCTAGTTAGTTCACCTCACCCCACTATACCCCAGTTCTGATACACAGTACTGCAGTTCTTTCAATTTTACAACCATGGAAACCTCAGTCAAAACCTGGATAAAGAAGGCAGAGTTCCCTCTCCACAATTCCCATTTGAAGATATTAGAAATAAGCTAGATTTTTGGTTTTTTGATTTGTTTTTGTTACCTCTTCATACACCTCTCTGACAGCTGCTCCCCCTGGTTCTTCTTCTGGTTCCATTCCTCCACCCGGTACAATCCACTGATCTGGATATCGGCTACTGCTCACCAACAGCACCTATAAATAATTGCAAATGACCATTAGATATAGCTTACAAATCAGGGATCTTGGTACTATCTACTTTTTCACCAACACACTTATCACCTAGCTCGATGGATTACAGACTTTAGAAATGAAACAAAATAGGCAACCAGGAGTTGTAAGCAGTAGAAAAAAAAAGGTGAAATTAACATTCATTTTTTAATACAGCTAAGTCAAGACAATGCCATTGTAACCTCCTTGCACGCTTTCATATGATGCTCAGACACAACATAAAAAAATACAATTTTCACAAGAATGAAGATGTACAACAAAATATCTACTAACAACATTCTCCAAATATTAGGGTCCTATAGACAGCAAAGCATGCAAATCAAGATATTTTCATCACACCAAAGTTAAACTAATCCTTTTGAAATGGCACCTTTAGGCCAAAAAATGGGGCTTTTGAAAATTTTTTTAATTTTTAGTCTTAGACAGGCTTCTTTTCAGAAGAAAAGAAATATTAAGCCAGCAGGACATACTTAGAATATTGCATAACCAAATTATCAAGAGAGTACTTCATTGGCCCTTGTCCAATTTGTTTTATTCTAACATTTCTGGAAGAGGAAAAACTGCAGCACATTTATTAAATTTAGGAATTGTTTAAAAATCTTTTTTTTTTTTCCATGACACTTAATTGCACTTAATTTGACTCTGTAACGTGGTCATATCATTGACATATACCAGTGTAAAACGCACTGTCTGTAGGACACATCCTTCGTAATATTCAGAGCTGAAAATATTTTAGCCACCTGTCCAAAAAAACAAAATAATTTGCAGTAAGATGATGAAAAGAAGACCTTCATTCATGACCACATGGAAATAAACAGTTTAACCTGTATTTGAGTCATGTCCTGATTAGTAAGACATAATCACCTGCATAGTAACACACTTCAAATGCCAGGCAATACTTACATAAGCCCTACCCTGAAGCCAAAGGACAACTCTGGGGAGCAAAGGGACAGGGGTCAGTGCTCAAACCTTTAAAAGCAATTAAAGAGACTGCAGCAAGAACCTCTGTCTAAAGGTTAAAGTATTGATTGGGGCCAGATGACTAAAATGACAGCCCATTCCTCACCAACTACCTTTATGGTCTTTAAACTCATCTGTTGGATTAAACAGGGAAGCAATTCCCTGATGAGGGCAACAGGGAAGTGCTTTTCACTTATACTACGTCCCTTTGGCACTCATAGAAATACAGTGTATGTTCACCTACAGGAAACTGGGGAGTGTAATCAAGATGATTGCCTACCTTTGTGAGTGCAACAATGTGTGTACATACTGAGGTGCACCTTGAAGAGCATTATCTGACAGATTATTTTCTTGTAGCCTTTAGTTGCAGTCAAGATTTGTCCTATTCTGAAGGATTCTCCACCGTACTAGTTTCCCCCCAAATTTTTTCCTACGCCAAATAAGGAAAACAGCAGACCTCATTCAGTACAGAATCATTCTTAGCAACTGATCTAAATGTTTGTGTTTTCAGTCAACTCAAGTATTTCATTCAGCCATCTAGAATGCTAGAAATAGTCAGCAAAGGCAACAAAGTCAGATACAAATGTGTCTCAACTTGATCCTTACAACCAAAGGTTCTTACTAGATCTTTTGACATTAACAGATTTAATTCCCAGAGTACACAGCTCTATTAAATGTAGTTTTAGAAAGTGTTATTTAACACATAAGTGGAGCACCTGAACCACTACAAAGAACCACCGTGTCGGTAGTGCTTAAAAAGCAGCTGTAAAAATCAAGTTATGAATTTACTTGTGGGATCCCAGACAAGCATTACACATTACTTTCTGCTGATGAAACTAGCACTCACTGCAGTCATGTGGAAGCTAGCAACAATGATGAACAAAGGGATGATTATATCACATTAAATCATTCCCAGCTTGGTAGAATGGTTTTAATCAGCATTCATTGTTTAGTTAAGGCTACACAAAGTTCTTAATTACTACTAAGGGATAAATCAGATTGCCGGTTCTGGAGGTGTAGCATAAAGACAGGAATATTTTATGCTTTATATATAATAGTTGATTACTGCTAAACCGATCAATAGTCTATTGAGCTGGGATTGTGTACCTATTAGTTTCAAATTACCCTTTTAAAATGCAGAAACGCATACGTCTGGCAAGTAATCGACATTAATATATAAACTCTTGCACGTAAGCTTTACAGCTATACGCACAAACTCTCAAGTGTTACAACCTGGGAGCTCATTCTGGCAACTACCCAAGTCTCCAGTAACTCGGTAACTGAAGCATTTTCTCAAGCACCTTTCCCTCTATGCTTTATTCTCCTGTGATCCCACTGTTTTTCCAGTCTGAATCCAGGGGACCACACTGAGGTAAATTCCCGAGACTTTTAGGTGCGCAATGTTTTCCTCCCAGTAACATTAGCATTTGAAGGCACTAGGGCCATGAGAAACCCATCCTGCGGTATGTTAGAGAAAACATATTGAGTGGCAATCAATTTTTATAAAAGCCAAGAAATAGCTGCTACAAGATTGTATGTTAAGACTTGACAAGCACTCCATGCTGATTCTTTCTGTTAGGGAGGGAAGAGAGCAATCTTGTTCTCACTTGCATGTTTTTGGTTTTGACGTGTTGATTTTTTTATTCCACATAGTGGATAATAGTTTTCAAGTGTTTCCATCTGTAAGTGGCCTGAAGACATACCCCACAGACCCTGAATGGCTAGGCTGTAAATGTACAGATGACTTAAAAATTAAGGCACCAAAAAGCTGTGGTTGGTTGACAATGCACTCATGTCAAAAGAGGTGCAAAGTCAGCAGAAGAAAACCAGCAACTCATCTTCCCTTGATATAAAATATATAAAGAGAGTAAGTGATCTAGGCTGCCAGGACATCCAATCTTTTTTGAAGATGCACACAGATGACAGTTGTCTACCAAAAACCAAGACTGCAGAATCTCACACATGAGATATGGCCGACGTAAGCCATATTTTACCGCATAACCTCATTAGGCTCAGAAAAAAAATGACAGAACTATGCAGGGAAATCTGTATCCCATTACATTATATTCTGAACGCAGAAAAAGGACTGAGATTTCTTGTATTACGTGCAAGTGAACAGTGCCCTCCCCACGTCTGAAAAACCCTTACTATTAATGACTGACTAGCTTCTTCAGAAGATTTCCAGAGTAACAGCATTACATCCGTTTGCCTTGTTATAACGTTATGTTTACTTTGCTCCAAAGACTAAGGTAAAGCTATTATTTTCCATAATACTGCAGTGAGTGAAGCTTAAGTGAAACAGTAAAGATGCAAAATTCATTTAAGAGGAGAAAAAGAAAATTCTTCCACTAAGCCTTACTAGCCAAGTTTTTACCTTGTTTTCAAGGCCAAGAATAGCAATGACCTTTGAGTGCAGTGAGGAAGAACAACTGCTAACCAGCCTACCTGTAATAAGCACCTATCGATATGCTTAACCAAGATATGGTTAACCAAAAACCCAAAGGTAATTACAGGACATGTGGCATCATGGGATTTGCCCTCTATAAATGCTAAGCCTGCAGACAAACAACTGAAATTTTCTATAGAAAGATGCCAAAGTTTTGGCCCATTTACTGTTCTGAAGTCAAAAGCAACTTACGCAACAGCTAGCAGCTATGTATTCCAGGAGACTAAAATGGCAACAGCTCAGAGCAACACAAATTACAACCAAAAGCTGTTTATCTTTTTTTTTTTTCATATCAAGTACTCGAAGTAGCAAAAAACGACTTAAGCTTATACAAAATAGCATTGTTTTTTTATCTTCCTTAACTGTGGGGCTTTATAGCATGCAAAAATAATTGTATCAAGATCAGTTTACATTAAAAAAATTTAAAAAAAAATCACAGTTAAAAGTTCAAACTTGCTAGACAGAGCAACCTCCCCACAGCTGGATTCTTTGACTTCAGAGCAGCACCATTCACAACTTGAAGTAATGAAGCAACAGCAGCAGAAGTCACTATAAACTAAGTGCAAGATGGGAATTTTTCCATAGCAGATTTATTCCCTGCAAGGAAAAATGTACTTATACTTGAACGGGTTCTACAGAAATTACTGATTTGTCATTAGCTATCTTTGCAAGCTCTCTCTTCCCAACCTAATCACATCTGTTCCTCTCTTACCTACTGGACACCCCTTTTTCTCCCCTCTCATCACCCCCACTAATCCACTACCTATGTGCAACTTGCCATTTAAATGACCTGACGGCAACTCCCAAACTTTGTGAAGTTGAGATACATGTGAACAATTTCAGAGGCTTCAGACTGGTGAAAGTATAGAAAAAAAACAACCAACCTTAAGGGCAGCAAGAGGTACCTCTCAGGCACAAAGCAAAGCGTCAAAATGCTACTAGAGAACAGATGAACTGTATGTTCCCACAGGTGTCAGAAACATTAAGAGGAAAAAAAAAAAACAAACAACCCACCCAATCCTATTCTGAGAGAGGAGCAGGACCCAGTTTGATGGAAGTTTCTATCATCTACCCCGGCACACGCAACATGGAGAACTTCAATCTACATGGTTGGTCTGCTAACACTATGAGTACCTGAAAGAGTCATAAAGACAGTTTAATCCAAATACAGCCAAAATGGCCAATCAAGCCCTATGATTTGTTTGAACATGGTCATAAGCAGATACTGATGGAAGAATATGAGCAGGAAATATTTCACTGTTCCCTAACACTTCCAACTTCCAACTGTTTCCAGCTTATAAGCCTCCTTAAAAGTACTCGGAAACTACTTTGAAGGCTTCAACACAGAAAAATTATTAAGAAGCACAGGAGCACACCTGTTACAAGCCCCAGATCATGTTTGCAGGATTCACTATATGAGTTTTCAGGAAAAAGCACATATCTCAAGTTAGGCAGCACAGGTCAACCTGCTACTGTAGTTAGATACTTCCTTTATCTAAGGCTTTTTGCTATTTTAAGAATTTCTGCCTCATTTCAGTAGTCCTGAAACACTTTCCCAGTTCCTCTGTAGGTTACCGTGGCACCCTTGCCCCAGGAATGCCATTGTCTCTTTTCAGACTCTAGAAAGTTGAAAATGCAATGGAGCTTTACAACTTGCCATAGCAATGCCACACAGATAGCATTTTGCCATCCTGAAAGTATTCTCAGTAAAGTGATTGCTTATAGTCCTCATTCCTTACCACAATCATTTTCAAAATGACTTTTCTTAACCTGGAGATGTGATGTGCACAAAGCTATTGTAGAGTAGTAAAAAAACCTTGGGATCAGACTTGACAGCGCTTTAAAAGCTAATTGAAGGCATGGCTGCAAAATCTTTACTTTCTCCCTTACACTGGCACAATGAATTCAGGAAGCTGATCTGGTTGAAAACTAGCTCATACCATTAAAGCTGAGTTTTCAGCCTGCAGACACTCACCGCTGTCAGCAGGCAGCCATACAAGGGGCAACACCATGCAAACTAGGGCAGAAAGGCATGACTGCAGCCACCCAATTTCAGATCAGCCTAAGCCAGTGCAAGAGCCTCTAGCAAAGTACTTTACCAACAATAGACTGAAAAGCAGTCCCCTGCTATGACGGAGGTTAAAAAGAAGATTTAGTCTCAATGAACAAGGAACTAGCAGAGCAGCAGAGAAATGGCATAACAACTAGCAGTGCATTAATCCTAACACTTAATAAACTTGAGCACAGCATCTTGAAAGCAACCCAGAAAACTGGGTTCTGTCTATACAACTTATTAAATAAAGTATAAAATAGCCTCCAAACTTTAAGTAAAGATCACTTTCCAAAGCAGCAGTGTGATGCTTGGACATTAGTCAGTGCAACTTTAGCAGCATTATGAAGATGAACAAGGAAGAAATATATCCATGTATTTTTATAATACTTCAAAAAATTAGACCTGCAAATGATTTTTCCTTTGAGATCTTCTGATTTTAAGGCTATATGGCAATAGGGAGAAAAACATTAGCCATTTTTAGAAAGTTTCGCTTTAACTTGCAATTGAAATTCTATTCTACATTTTATTTCACACGGAATTCACATTTTTTGCTAACACGCTGTTATAGTGATTCAGAATTTGAGTACAATTCTCTGGCTATTTAAAGTACTTTGTTTTGTTCTTTGGCTAAAGTGTTCATATCAGGAACAGACAGCACCATACTACTATGGTACGTGAGTCAGAACACACTTCCTCACGTCAACAAGCACTCAAGTCACCTGTAACATTAGATCTCCCCCTAAGCTTTGGAGAATCAGAAGTGACAGGCCTCGTGGTGCAATGAAGGGTACAGATCTTGCACCCAGACATACAAGTAGACTCCTGGCTGCAAAAAAAAAAAACAAAAAACCAACAACCAAATATCTGCAAGCAAACAAAAAATCCACCACAGGTGCCTATAAAAGAAGTTTTACTCCTCATGCTGGGTCAGTTCCCCAATCCACTTTACAATATGTTCTTCTTCCCTTATGTTGTCAATATGATCCAAGGGAAAAAAAACACGTGAGGTAGAAGGGGAAGAGCTAAAACTCACATTGCTGCCCGTTTCTTTGTAACTTGAAACTACAGCCTAATCTTGAGCAGGAGAACCGGGCTTTACCGGTTACTCAGCAACACAATCTGTTTGACTAGGGGATCAGCTTCCAAGCTCTGGTCAGAAACTAGAGCTCCAAGTCTTTTGAGAACCATTCAGCTGCAGGTAAAGACACAACAAGGTTACTTCTTAGACAAGTACCAGTTACCTTTTAGCCTTTTTTGTCTTTGAGGCACATGGGGAAAAAAAACACTTCTTTGAAGACAAAATTTGTTTTAAAATATTTACGTTTATAGGACTAGTTCCACTGAAGTGCTTAAGCACTAAGTCACACTGTTGTGTTTCATTAAATCAGTGGCTGGCCAAAGCCAAACACATCTTTCTTCAAGCTGGAATACCTGGTGAAAGCCATCTAATTAAAATAAGCTTTTAAAGTGTTCTACAAACAAGACCGGAAAAAAAATACACATCAACCTGTGCTCGACAAACCAGGATACCTACAAAAGATGTTTTCTTAAATGTGGTTACAAATCCTAGAGATATATGCATATATACCCACAAATGTATCTCTCTAGCCAGGATTGGTATATAATTCTGAAGTCTACCACCCTGCTATTTCACAGAAACTGGTAACTTGGAAGATTTGAGCACCACTGAATTAACAGGAGCAATTCAAACAGAAACTTACCAATCAGTTTAAACCCTCAAAGTAAATTTAGGATTGTGTAAGTGAGCTATAAAGGATATTTTCTCAAGTATCTAAACACAGATATTTCTAGTTCAGAAAGACATCTTCTAAACAGGGCAAAACCCATTTTGTTGCAGGACACCTTGGCCTGATGTTAGACAGGTACAGCCATGTTTCCTTCTCCTTTCAGACCATTGTAAGCAACTATTCACTGTATTAGACACATTTGTATGGCACAGACTAGCAGTATCATTGGTACTGGAAAAAAATAACTGAGATTCTGCAATACAAAGCAGCTTGTGGTTAACTGATTTCAGTATCTGAAGAGGCATGAACGAAGACTGAAGCTTCTTGACATGGTGGACAGTTGAATTCCTACAATTTTCAGGCTTCTACTGCTGGTAACCAGTTGCAGTTTGTCAGAAAAGATCCCAACAGGAAGTCAGAGTGCATATACAGTGCCTGTAGAGCTGCTGTTTTTCTGTGGAAGTAGGTACAACAAAGCATTTGTGTCAGGTAATCAACCTATAAAACACAAATCCTACACCACAGTAACCTAAGATTCAATTATTTTTATCAACATTAAGACAAACTTAAAACCACTGCAGAACCTCACACAGCCCTGCAGGAATACACCATAAGCATATATTGTCCCTGTAGACACATCATAAAGAGCCATTTTGGAAGCTATGTATAGGACTTGATTGTTTGAGCTATACTCTTTCCTACACCACACAGATGATATCCAAATATCAAGAAAATACTGAGGAAAAACTAAGGCAGTAACCATCCTATATCAGTTATCCCTCCTGCATGTTAGCAAGGCAGGGACATGAGGCAGACCAAGTGAAAACCACACTATGCTTGAAGTGCATATTGAAATGTCTGGTATTTTAAAATATGCTTATATTCTATTAGGCAATCACAGAGCAAGCTAAGTAACTTGTATTGGTCCATACATTGCTTTGGAGAGCATCTCAGCCTTAAATATGGTGGCACAGTCATACTCCAAGTTGTATTTTAAAGCACAAGCTATCTGTGTGTTTGCACCTGAGAGCTTAAACTGAAGCATAAAGGAACCAAATGACAAATTCTGAGTCAAGGATAGAAGATGCTTCATCACTGTGCAAGTTTATGTACAGTAATTCCTACTGTGATGGAACACCAAATTAACATCCCCATTTTGCCAGGGTAGCCAGGTGACACTTCTGTGTTTCAGATTTATTATCAGGTTACACTACAACATGTTCTTATGTTTTTTTGGATTATTTAGATCAATGCAAACAAAAAGAAATTTTACTTTTTCCTTTATCACTTTTTAATAAAAACACTCCTAATGTGAAACAACAGCTGTAAAAAAACCACTCCCAAACACACCACTGTTGTTTAAAATAATAAAGCAGCGACCAGCAGAACGAGGCAGATTAAACAAGCACTTCTTAAATCTCCACATTCTACAACCTCAGAAATAAAATTCTTTAAATCAGACCAAAAGCGAGATACGGTGCTAGGAGTCTAATTTTTAACTCAAAATTAAGAGGCAATAAATGACATTCAAGTGCATGCCCTGCTACAGAGGGAAAAAAAAAAAAAAAAGAAAAAAAGATGATCCACATTTCCAGTAAGCATGTAAAAATACAGTTATCCTCACTACTGTCTCAACAGTAACAGGAAACCTTTCCCATCTATTTTCATCTCTTGTTTGAGGCTGAACAACAACAAAGGCAAAATTAAAAAATTAAAAGCTTGAAGACTTTTCTTTGCATATGAAACATTTTTTTTTTTTTTTCCCTATCTGCCACTAGCAACTGCTGGCTGAACAGCAGGGCTTTCAATACTATATTCAATTACATTAAAGCCATGATACAGATGCCAAAATAATTAGAACGCACTCAAGTTTTATATTCAAGGTAGTTAAAAATAACTGCTCCTTTATTTGCATAATACATAGTAGATGGAAGAAAAATTAAATTAGCTTTTAAAAGTTTAAGTTACGAAAATTACTATTTGCTCTTACTGCTTTAAAGGCCTGCCTCATTCTCTGCTTTGAGAGGTAAGAATTTCCTCACCTTCCTTCCACCCACATCCTAAGACAGCAGCATTTTATGTAAACCCAGTGTTTGCAGAATACCAAATGCATAAGCAATTCCAGCCTGTGGAAGCAGTCACTCCTTGCAGTATCGAGAGGTTCTCCTGCAGATTTATCCTAAAGCTGCCATCCACATCTTCTGGTTGCTCAAGAGACTTGCATTTCCACATGTACAAATCCGCCAGCCCATCTCAGTCTGCTGAACACCATCAGCCTTTCGCACACACCTAACAGCTTCTTGCTTGTTCAAAGCAAAAAGCCTGCAGCCCCCACGCATTTCATGCCCACAGAGCCTTCGTTCATCTTTCACGGGATTTCTCCTGCTTCATTTCCAGCAATACTTTTTATTCAAAGGGCAGGCAGTGCCTGCAATTACTGCTTCATTTCCATTAAGCAGGACAGAAGGAGCCAGCACTTAAGCTCATACCCAGCCATCTTGCTCTCTCTTCAGCCCAAATGACAGCACGGAGAGACCAAAACAGGCAACACTTTAATAACAGTAGCCGAAGAGATCTTTTTCTAAAACACTCAAAAATAATTCCAAAGCTATTGGCCACATTACTCGGCTACTTGGGCTTCCTCCAGGACTTCTTTTTTTTCTCTATCATACAGTAAAACAGCATGAAGGCTACAAAATCTAAACCAAAATGGGCTATATAGTAATAAGCTGGCATATGCGAGCTCACTTGATGAAGGAAGAAAGAGGAAGGGGAGATTTTTGCAGCAATGCATCTGGACAGCCAATAGCCATCCCACAAGTCCATGCTTTCACTGCAATACCAACCCTTCAGACATAGAAGCTTTTGACAGATCACAAGATGGTGGGCAAGCCCAGTTTCTAGCCTTTAACACCCAAGAGAACCAACTCAACAGTTTTAAGTCTGGCAAAGACTGTTGGTAAGTGTAAGGGGGCAGGGTGCTGTAGCTGGAGAGCAGGAGTTCAGCAGCTGTACTTCAAACTACCTGCAGGGACCACCAGACTGAATTTTGCCTCAGTGGTATTCTAAAGCCCATCTATGTTTCAAATTAAGAATTAAAGACATGAACAGAAAACAAATGGAAATACAGTAGGTTTTTATCAAAAATATCCTTTGTTGCCACAGTCTTTTTTAATTGACATATTGCTTCACTGTCCATAAAACTCAGCTGTAACACAGGCTTCAACAAGGCCACCAAGGTAGAATAACTGCAATACAGATACAGTTTCTTAGACTGTTTCCTAACAAGCACATTTTACTAGATAATGATTAACAACAGAGGTATTATGTGTTTTAGTGTCTGGCCCAATTTTCATTGGTGATGATCACAAAAAGCTGCTACTGAAATTCTTAAGCCTCCAAATAGAGCAGCAGTTTCTGTAAGTCATGTTATCAACAGGGGATCCCAGGCTGCAGAGCTGCAGAAGGATGACATTTGTTAAGAACAACATATTACTAACCATATGTGCAGGACACTAAAAATTTCTGTTACGAGTTGAGAGTTTACAAGGTGGGAACAAGTTAGACTTAGATACCACCACTAATCACAAGATGACGACAGCTTTACAGTCATGACAAAGATGGGTCACTGGTTTTTTTCTGGTATAGCTAAACAATTATTAGTAACCTTTTACACAACACAGTGAGATTCCATCTAAAGCAACCACAGCTGTTGCCCAAATTCAAAAAAATATGGCTATCAAACTGAGGGAGATCAAAGAAGTTACCACGATGATTAGAAAAAGAGAAAACCGGTTTTAGGAGATGAGGCTCTAAGACTTCAAGTCCATCAAAAAGGTGCTAAGAAAGGAGTGACTGCTGAGTGCAGGTACGTCAGAAAGCCAAGTGCAAGAAAAGAGGAAAAAAACCCTAAAGCACAAGCACAACTGGACACTGACTGGCCTTTCGGAGAGTCTAAATGGAAGCAGGAATACAAGTTAATTCCAAGAAATTTATCCAAAGATTGCTGCAGATATTCATTCCTCCAGATAGGAGCTACCCAACTGAAAAGTGGAACGTGATCTGTTGAGTCTTGCAGATAGTATCTCCAGTAAGAAAAAAGCAAAGCTGAGATTTTGATATCTTGCTTTAAGACTCCTAAAAAGAAACATATTCCTAAAGATTGTGTTTAGTTGTCCATTCTATTGTTTCTCCTCCAGTGTCTAGCAACTCTTACATTATGGGGCACTAACCCTGTACATTAAAGTAACTATGGAAACAATGTTCCAGCCTCACAACATCTTCTACAGGTGTCTGCTGTTCCTCTCTTTTCCCTCCAGCCACCCAGGTAGCACCTCTGTGTTCCTTCAAAGCAGAAGTTATCCCGCACTTAAAGATCCCTGGTGATGGTAAGTCAGCTGAAAAATCAATGGTATGAAAGGAAACACTGAAGACTTTAAGCTGAATTCTGATAGAGACCTGTGTAGAAACTTAAGACAACCGCATTCAGAAATAGTAGAGGCAAGTCTCATCTAGCCAATTTGGGGAACACGCCTGGCAATACATGTTAATCACAAACAGCAGTCAAGCATCAAACTTCCAAGGAATGAGTTGCGCATTGATATATAAGTAGCTGGCACTTGGGAAACAGCTAAGCAAGTTCAAGCTGCTGCCATTTGTTTTCTGGAAGTGACTTACCAGAAAATAATTTGTACTGTTTCCACATACTTAATTTATGTTTCAAATGTGACTTGGTGTTATCCTATTCCTTTCATCCTCAAGCTGTGTCTACTTGCACAATGCCAAATCCCAGCCTCATGCCAGCCACACAGGTGCCCCACCTGCAAAGCACTCCAGTGCAACAAGTGCTCACATCCACCTTTCTCGCACAGCCCAGCAAAGCTGCTACTACCATCCTTAGCCTTGGAGGACATTCTTATGCACAATTTTTGAAGCAGTCAGTAGGCTCATTTGGATACGATTCAAAGAGGATATAAGAAGAATATTCTTACATCTTCATTCTCCTATGAAGACAGGCTGAGAGAGCTGGAGCTGTTTCAGATTGGGGAAGAGAAGGCTCCAGGGAGACCTTCTAGCAGCCTTCCAGTATCTGAAGGGAGCTATAGGAGAGGCGGAGAGGGACTCCTTGTCAGGAAGTGTAGTGATAGGACAAGGGATAACAGTTTTAAATTGGAAGAGGGGAGATTTAGATTAGATCCTAGAAGAAATTCTTTACTGTGAGGGTGGTGAGGCACTGGAACAGGCTGCCCAGAGAAGCTGCGGATGCCCTATCCCTGGAAGTGTTTAAGGCCAGGCTGGATGGGGCTTTGAGCAACCTGCTCTAGTGGGAAGTGTCCCTGCCCATGGCAGGGGGGTTGGAACTCGATGATCTTTAAGGTCCCTTCCAACTCTGACCATTCTATGATTCTATAAGCAGCTGCAGCAGCAAATGAAGAATGAATGAAGTTACTGACAAAGGTGACCCCAACCACGAATTTCAAACTGCAACTGGTGCAGGAAAGCTGTAACTGGCTCAAATGTTTTAACTCCAAAGGAGCCTGAGCTGAAGTAGCATCCAAAGATGAACACTTAAGACACACACATAAGGAGCATGTTGGAGTATCGGAGGTCCTTCTAAAACCAACAAAAAGAACTACCACGCAAGGTAGTTCTGCTGGGAACCTTTCTCCTTCATATTAGGAAAAGCTGATCAGTGTGATCACAAGGCTGTATTTAGGGAACGGCATATACCAGAAGACCATGGAAGATTTTCTGCCTAAATTCAAAGGTTATTATTTTGAGACCTTACTGCTTTATACCCCTTATGCTTAAAAATAAGAAGTTTGCCATATTGACAGTCTGTATAGGACACTAGCATATAAAGGGGGGAAAAAACCCAACCAAACAAAGCCAAGCCCTAACCTTTGTAGATATTTTACAACTATTAAACGACAAAATGAAAACGAAAACGAGGGAAGGGAGGGCTGCCAGCCCGAGACGAGCCTGTCAGCGCCATTGTGCAACGGAACCCATCAGCAAAGTTTCCAGATAACGGCCGGTGCTTGACCTTGGCCAGGGATATAGGACAACTTCGCTGCCACCTCCCGATTCTTGCTGCAACATAAAACCCCAGCGGAGCGCGCCAACCACAACCACAGCACCCCCCGAGAAAAGAAAAAAAAATAAATTTTAAGCACCGTTTTCACTCTCTTTGGTCGGGGGAAGAGAGAGGGAAAAACCCCAAAGTTCTTAAAATACAAGTTATTTATGGGGGTGGGTTGGTTTTTTTTTTTATAATCCCACCGAAGCGCGGCGGGGGGGTCGCCCTGAGGGTAAGGCCAGCCCTGCCCTGGATGCGCCATTACGCGTTAACCGGCTTTCCGAGCGTTGCGGGCACACAAAGGATAACCCCAAGCTCCCATCCCCATCCCGATTCCAGGGTCCGATCCATAGGGAACCGCTCCCCCACCCTCCGCCACCTCCCTCCCC
>VXBW01001342.1:826670-982420 GCA_013400375.1 Thinocorus orbignyianus | reverse complement strand
TTTTTTTTTTTTTTTGTGAGGGAAGGACCTCCAATTAGTATCTGGATTTTTTAGTTCAAAATTTAAGGGCTTGAGATCTGAAACCTCTGAAACCTTTGAGAATGTGGGGGAATAAACATGGTTTTGATGCTTCTATTCATAAACTTGTCCATGATATAGAAAAGGGAGTGTGGTAATGAAACTCAGGGGTTACAAATTAAGATTGCAAATTTACTAATTGCACCAACGTTTCTTTTTGACCTTGACACCTTTGCTCTTTTCCTGTGTAGTTTTAAAGGTAAATCACAGCAGATACGTGTATTTGTGTAATGCCTATAGCAAAAAAAATTTGCCGTTGGTCTGCTTTTTAGTACCATTATGGTAGATTTTATTTTGCTTTGGAATGTTGCTTGAGCTACTGTTTCAGTGTTTACCTTTCAAGACAAACATGTTTTAAATCTTCAGTATGGCTATTCCTGAATTATGTGGGGGTTTTTTTTGGTTCTTTTATGTTTGGGAGGCTTCACCTCTCATGCAATTGGAGGAAGTTCAAAAGTAGGATTTATACTTAACGAGAACAGCGTCCAAAGATCAGATGAGCTTAGGCCAGGTTTTCCACTTTTGTACAACTCATCCCTCCCACCCCCCAAAACCAAACAAAAGATTTGACTGCCAAATCAGAACACACCACACAAATCCTATCTCTCTTGTGAAACTCGATGGTTTCTTTGTCACGTATCACAGAGGTAAGAGCCGGAAGAGAGCTCCGTGAGAGCTATGTTTGGTAGTCCACGTATCCTCAAACACAGAAATGGTTCCATCAGTTTGTAAATATGTTGGGGCTCTCTTTGTTTTGATGAAAGCCCCATCTGTTGCCTATAGGTAATTAGGCTGTTATTTTACAATCTATCAGAAACCCAACTTGGTGACTATGGGCAAATATTCAAAAATAATGACAGATGAATCCTAAAATGTGGAGACATGTTTTGGTTTTTTTGACTTTGACCTTGAGGGATTTTGTTTTGAGAGGTGTTTTGTTTTGGTTTTTTTTTAGTTATTTGTTGTTGTTGGCGTTCTTAAAAAGAAAGGTTGAGATTCATTATGCTAGGAATTAATCTTAAATGACTGAGATGAAATCTTTTTCTTGTAGATGTGATACTTAAGTGGTCCTTGGTTTTAGAACTCATCAAGAGGCTTGAATCTTCAAAGTTTTTGGTGTTTTTTTTGTTTTTTTGTTTTTTTGATTTTTGATCTTATAGGTCTAAGTTACATAGTCTGTCTATACATAGAAGTCAACAACAACTATATGTGAAACAATCAAATGTCAGTAGATAATTAACATTTACAATGCTATCCCCTATTCACATTCACAGTAGTTCTGTAATGATGCATTGCTTTGCATTTTGTTAATGCAGTGTATGAATACTGAGTATCAAATTATGATTGCATGGACTATATTACTGAAAGGAACTGCTACAATACAGTGCCAAAGTTCTGTTCTATTCAGAGGTGGATTTTTTGTTTGTTATTGTGAAGAGTGTCTCTGGATTTTGCACTACAGCAATAGCAATTGTGAAGTAATGGATGATACCTTGAGCTGAGTAAACAATGCAGGATGCAAAGACACTTTAAAGGAAGTTCAAAAAGCTCTACATTCAGACAGAAATAACTTTCCACCTAGCTGTAGTTACACTTTAAGTGAAGTCTGCTTAAATGCAAGGGAACAATTTTCTTTTCCTTGAGAAGAAAGAAACAGGTTTAAAAATTTACAGGGTAATTAGATTTTCCAGTTCCCTTGACCTACATTTATTGCTGAGATTAGAAACTGCAGTGTTCAATAACTATGTTCTGGCAAGTTTTATGTAACTTTCTTTTCCACTCTTAGTTTATTATGGTTAATAAAAATGAAATATTTGCTTTGGAGGTACTTTCAGTCCTCTACATAACATTTGTTCTGAAGAGAAATAGGTACTTAGATTTTTTTCCTCACCTTTGCAAATAGCACAACAAATGAATTGCTTTATGTTAGGGAAATATAAAGTCTCTTATTAGCATCATTCTAGGTGATCATTTGTTTGTTTTGTCATGTTTATAAAATTTCTTGGATATTCACAAAAATCCAAAAGTTCAGGAGCGAACAGTGTGTTGAGAATACATCCCCCCAGTGCTGCATTGTGTGGGCTTTTGGAACAGTAAATCCTCCTTCAGCTGCATTGTGGCCTGGTGAAAGGCCGCCCGCGGCTCTAGACCCAGGCATCATTTCAGCAGAACTCGCAGTAACTCTTGTGCCGAGGCTGGCAAGCTTAACCTGACAACCAAACTGCTTAGCACCTATCCCAAACCTAGAAAAAATAGCTCTTAAACATATTTGAACATAAGAAGGTTTGGTACATAGAAAGGGTAGGTATTAACCAGCTCAGTTCCTTTTTAAGGTGATCTACTCCCCCAAGATACAATAGGAGGGAGCAGTGATTCTTCTGAGATTTTCTTCCCTGTCATTGGCTATAGGGAAGCAAATGAAAACAGTGCCAAGTTAACTTCCCTGCAAACTTAAAATGTCATCTTTCTAATGCCAACATTAGTCTTAAAATTCTTTTAAGTGCCAAGAAATATGCAAAAAGCTTGCCAAAGCATACACACACTCTCTTCTGGTAAACACTGAACAGAGAGAACTTTAAAAAATGGAACTGTTATTTATTTTTAAATCATACTGCTGCATAAAGCAGCTTTTATATAGTAGTATTTTACAGAACTGTTCAGCATATTTTATTGGACTTCTACAATAAAGATAGATTGACAATACTCAACTTTGGTAAAAGTACCTGAAGAAGATTTGCTTTTAACTGATGTAAAATTCCTTTATCTTTATCATAGAGACAACATAAACCCCCGAGGATTTGGCCACTCTTCATGAAATAAGTAAGTATGAGTTAAGATCAATGCTGTGTATTTCAACTTCTCTGTGAGATTATGTAATCTTAAATTTGGATTTAAGATCCTTAACCTGTAGGGCTTTGTTATGGGATGTCCTACTGTTTAGCTTTGTGGTCATAAATATTCTTACTGAGCAATGCATTTCACAATTGGGTCCTTAGTATTTTCTCCTCCTTAGTTATGAACTCATTGCCATAATACTCTTTTATTCAAGTTTTGATTTAATTCTGGTAGTAGAGTATTTCTGGGGTAAGTAGACGTAGTTTGGAGAGACTATATGAGTTACTAGGCTTGTTCAGTGATAAAGTTATGCCTTACAGTGAAATCCTGCTTTACTTGCAAACATTTAAAATTGTAAGTGTGGCTACATGAAAGTTGTAGTAGTATGAGTAGGCTCTTCATTGGTCATAGAGTAACATACATTTAAAACCTCTAGGTTTTGAGGAGTTGAGTTTCTTGGGAAAGAAACACTGACTCCAAGCTGAGAAAATGCCTGAATTATTTTGGAAGTCTATCTGTGGTTAAGTTGTTACCATTCCCATAGCAGCAGGAGGAAACCCATACCCAGTATTGGCTGCCCCAGAGTCCTATTTAGAGGTATGGAGGAAATGGGACTGGGAACTTGGTTGCCAAGAGATGGGCCCAGGTTCTGTTTTGCTAAATCTCCTGTGTTTTCCAGCAACAGGATGAGGTAAAGAGTTGCTAGCGGGAGTATGTCAAAACCGTGTGGTTCTTTCTGGCGGAGCCTACCTCTCAGAAGCCAGGTTAATAATAAAATTGTAATTGTGTTGTATTATTAACAGGTGCATCAAAAAAGGAAGCATAGTGGCTATTTAAGCAATCTTCTTTCTTAATCTAGCGGAAGTCTGCTTGGCTAGACTTGGCACTCAAGTCCCACAGGATAGGTCATTTATTTATTACATTTATTTCAGTATGTTTGTGTAGCCAGGTTACTGACTATTTAAGCCTGTCTATTTCTGATCTGACACGATATATATAAATCCAGTAGAAGAGCTTGCCTGATAATGCATGTCTTTTTTTTTCTTTCTTTTTTTTTTAATATATTTTTTAAATTGTGTATTAAAAACAAAGTAATTTGTGTCAGAAAAAAAACACCAGAGTTTTGGCCAAACTATGCTTTCTGAAGAACTGGGCTAAATAGGAGTGGAAGCTATTCTGTGTGGCTGTGAGTTCAAGAAATAGTTGAGATAATTATTGAAGCTTATTCCATGTGAGAATTAAACAGTGATTAAATTTTACATCTGGTTGAATTTCAAAGGTAAATCTTCGTGGCAGAGCATAGCAATTTCTTGAATATCTGAGCAATATTTTAACTGCTGTTATGTTGCAAGCTTCAACCAACTCACTGGTAAAAGTGATTACTGCAAAGGTGTGGTGGCAGAGAAAGCAATAAAAAGCCCTGAATGTTCCTCTCCACTGTTTTCATCTGAAAGCTTCATTCCAAAATGCTGGCTTTTGACCCTGATTTGTTTAGTCAGGTTTAACCTTCCTTATATGAAGGCACCTTTAAAGAAAGGTCAGATCTATAGGTCAATATGGGTGGAGTAGACTCATAATAGGTACCCCACCAATTTTTAATCATAATTAATCATTATCATCGTCATGGGCTACTTGAACACACCTAGACGTGCAAGCTGATCATTGCTTTGCTTTTAAAGAGGGTATGTGATGACTGAATGTGCTACCAGCTTTGGAGCCAAATTTTGTTGGGGCCTGGTATTATCACCATTTTTTCAGTGCTTTTGTTCCAGGCTGTGGTCTGGCTACTGCTACTAAGTGTATTCATCAGAGCTGTTTGTATTTAAACAGTCAAACCTCCCAGTGGTAAGAGGGCCAGCAGAAGGTAGCATTTTAAACTGTCTATAAGGAAGGGCTCTGCTGGGGTCAAAGGCACAGATGTGTGCCTGTTTTGGTTTTGCACATAGAGAATTGTGGGCAAGCAGAAGATCTGCGTGTAAACTTACGTGTTGATAGCAGTAGGAAATCACTGTGGTGAAAATCGCTCTGTATTTTAGCCTGGTGATTTCCATCTGCTGGGGTTCTGTTGCTCAGCTGAGCAGGTGGAGTATGTTTTCTGTGTATGGCATTGATGTGGAGGATGGAGTTAAACAGAAATATGTTATTAGAGCTAGCTAGGAACCCTTCAAGTACATTTTTTTCCCTAGAAAAGTTGTGCTGAGAAGTCGTATTTGTTTTGACAAACTGTCTCTGGAAAACTTTCTAGGTCCTCTGAGATAAAATTTGTACTTGAGAAAGATCATCATAATGGACAGATGGTTGAAGCACTGAAACCCATTAAGCTCCAAATTAGGAACAGCCAAGAAGGGGAGCTTCTAGTTTTTTCTCTGACCAGTGCTTTGAGTGAGTGTTTTTCTTTGACACAATCCTTACTTATATTTAAATTAATTAAATTCAATGTTTTGATAACTACCTGTTGAAATTTCCTTTGTCATTTCATAAAGATTTGGGTTTTTTCCCCTCATATAACTACTATGAGGGGAGTCCAATATATGGTTGCAGGTAGTCTTGAGAATATGTTCATCAGCACTGTAGTTTTTTCTTAATAGTAATGTAAAACATCTCTCCCAAATTTTAGGAAGATAAAAGAAAAAATGCAGAATAAACTCAAGTTTTCCTTCTGGAGTTCCTCTCAAAGTCAGTAAATCAGGTCATAACTGCTCTTCCCCAGTAGAAGCTGAGTAAATGGTTACTGAGCAATGACAACAAATGTGGGCAGTTACAAATAAAAGCCTGAGGGTGTTTGATTCTCAAATGCAGCTCCTTATTGAGATGTGTGTTAACAGTTTGACATCTTTCAATGTAACGAGGCTCTGGTTTTATTATTTTCTTGATGACAACTGTTAAAATATTGATGGGAATGGTGTATAGTGTAAGTATGCTGCAAATTAATACCTTTTGCATTGTTACTGCTTGTAAAGTTGAATCACAGGAGGAGTTAGTTTGTCCATTGGTTTATTAAAGTTCACTATTTCCTGAATTTGGGAACAAATCCAGCTCTTTCAGACTTCTCCACAGAAAAAAATGTTCTCTGATGATTAAGCCTTTCTCGGGAAGAAGAGGAAAGTCTTGTTACCATTTCTGCATTGTTTGGGTCTGTTTGTTGCTAGTACTGATAGACTATGCCTCTTCAGCTTGTGGATATTGTATTATGGTCCCACCTACAGGTTGGTTTTATGTTTTGGGTTTTTTTTTCTTTCTATTTTACTTTTGCTATGTTTCTTAATTTGTAGTTTACTAAATTAAATAATTAATGCAACAAATTCCAAACCTCCACTGTGCATGTGCAAGCTTTATGACTGTATCTCACTGGCCAAATGAGCTACAACTGTTCATGTAGTCTTACTTCATATCTACTGTAGCATTATAACTCTCTATTTATCATAAGTTTTCCTAAAATGATGTTTACAGCTTTCTCTCAAGGCTTCCTTATTTGTGTGAGCATGCATGTGAATTTTTAGGGATGGTGCTGAGTCCATCTCATTCTCAACAGATCAGGTGGGACTGTAGAGGACTTGGAGAGTTTCAACAGCTATACATATTATCAGTGCTATAATTTGATTTTAAAAGCTTCATTTTTCATTTAATGTAGATTTTAATATTAGCTTTACTGGGGTAAGTTAGAAATAAATGAGTAACATTTCTGATTAAATCAAAGCTGATTCCTCTGAGTGAGTGCTTAATATATTCACTGTGGGCAAAGGGTAGGTGAAAAAAACCTGTAAAATTTCTTAAAAGACAGTGGATCTTGGTCCTTAAGCTACATATATAAAAATTATACACTAAAGTACAACTCCAGGTTAAGAGCTAAGAAAGCATCTTAATTTTTTTTCATTTTATTTTTGTAGCCAGTCTTAACATCCCACGAATCTCTAGAATTATCATGAAACCTACAAGACCAAACCACCTAGGGCAGTGCTTTACTACAGATCGTGTCATTTTGAGTTTTAAAAGAAATGAGGATATTTTGGTCTGAATTAAGTTTGTAATAGGGTTTATAATTTGCCTGAGGATGTATGAAGTTTAGCTGGTTAGAAGGCATAGGCTTCACAATTCTTATCCTGGTTATGTAAATGCTAAAAGATCAGTTGTAGTTGCAACTGCAAATTTGTCACTATTCAAAGTGGTGACATATCTTTTGAAATCATCTATTAGAGTCAAGATTCTTGCCTTGGAATGTGGCTGGAACCAGATTTTGCAACTGGATACTTGGGTTCTGCAATCGGGTACTAGTTTTCCCCTGATAGTAGGACCAAAATTGTTGACGTCAGTGCAGATAATTCCTAGAGATGCATTGAAAGTGACACCAGAGACCAGTAAGATGAATGAAAACTAACCATATGAATAAAAATTCTGTAATACAAATGCTAAGCGTGTGCTTTTTATCCTTTACCCCTCCTCCCTTTTCTGATTTTCTCCAGTATTCCACAATGATGCTTCATTTTGTCTTTTATCTTTTTTTCCCCTTGGTAAGCGTTATCCCCTTTTGTGTCATTTGTATTTAGCTGCTGCCAGGTGGACTTTCACAAAGGTTCGCTAAAGTCTTTTGGAACTTCATGTATGTGGAAGTCATCTGAAAAGATCCAAATGCAGAATTGGGATTATGCTTGGTAACGGTGCTGTGAGTTTGATCTGTAAGCACTACCCCAGTATTAGAGATGGTAATGCCACTGCATTGTGGAACACTGCAAAATGGCATATAATTGTATTATGTGGAGCCTGGTTGCATGCTTTCCTGGTTCAACAACGGCAGAGCAGTTCCATTTAACTATGAAGTAAAGTCTGCTGCTCTGTTTGTCCAAATTCATGCTGACGCTGCCCATCTAAAGAGTTTTAAAATAAAATGCGCATGCATTTTTCAGAGATGATTGTTTATTTTGAGGTAGGATTAGTTATTTTTTACCATCTACCCCGTTACAATGAGGTTGATTCATGCAGAGAAACTGCTTCGGTAGACTCATTTCTAAAGGTGCTTATGTTAGGGACTTTACACTTCTACAGGTGAAACCATAGTATTGCTCTGTTGGCAGGTCCTTGAAGAGATCTTTCATGCCTTTAGCATTTGCTGCCTTAGAAGTTTTAACTTGATGTGCAGTGTGTTACCTCGTATTTTGGAATGAATAGACTTAAAATACCAAAGGCAATTTCAAATGTAAAATGATATAAAGAAACTGTCCTTTCAGGTATCTTCCTTTTGAGTAATGCTTTATGAAACAAATATTTAGGAGAAAATTAATTGAAAGATATGACTTGGCAGCTGAAGTTCTGTCTAAACTGACAATAGAAGTAAGATTTTGCTGCACATCAAGACAAGTCACTATGCTGAGAGCAAAATTTGCATCGTGGTCAGCAGTCTTCCCCTACTGTACAGCCAGTGAGCTGCACACTAGATTTGTAGTGCATCCTTAAAAAAAAAAAGCCTGACGTATCTTTAGGTTCTCTTTTACATGAAATAAACTGTTAAACTAATCTCACTTGAAGATACAAGCTGGATGGGAATCCAACTCCTTAGATAATGTTATTTCATTGTAAGAACACTTAAGTATGGATATTCCATAAACTCAAACAGGCTGTTGTTTCATGTTTGTCTTTTCAAGCATACCATTGGATGATTCTTCTTCACAGACTGCTCACAAATGCACACTTCACTTTACTTTTTCTTTCTGCAGCCACAAGATAACTTCTTAACACATTGAACTTCCACATTTTCACTTGGTAACATTCACATCTAGCAAAACTCTGAAACTCCAGCCTTGAGAGTAGCATATTTGTGCTTTTAACAATTGAATGGTACTAGAGGAAGAAGAAAGTGTGATTGAGTGGAAGTGGAGAAAAGAATATGCTCAGAAACAACATGTGTAAGGCAACGTGTGGAGTAAATCTGGGTTGTAGGTATATATAGGGTTGTGCCACGGAATGTGTGAGTCTTCCTGAGTATGCAGAAGGGACAACATATATTTTTTAAGAACAGAGAGAGAGAGAGAGAGTTGAATAGTATTGCATAGGAATAACTAGCAGTTGTCTCAATGAGTTCTCTCTGTGTAAGAGCATAAAAATAAGTTTAAAAGTTAAAACCCCAGAAAGTTGCTAATTGCTGTATATTTTTAATGTTTCATTTGCATTTTGTTTACACTTAATTTATTTTAAGGCTTCATTCCTCTTCCTCTGGTTCCAGATAGCTTCTCTGAATAGCCTGAATAAGCATTTGTCCATAAGGTATGCATCAAATAGATGCAATTTGAACACTTCCTACAAAAGAGTAAAATTTGGAAAAGATGTAAAAGTGTGGGTTTTTTTCTCTTCACAGAGGTTCTAAGTCTTCAAATATATTCAGCAACTCTCTTGAAACATGATATGCCTCAGATACCCTGCTGTAGAAAAGCATACAGAATGCTACAGTGTCATCTATGAAAGTCATATCAATCCTGCACTAATCCCATAATAAGTTCACCCCCAGGGTGGACGATCAGTGCTAATGCTGCCCATTCCCCAACAGGAGTTCTTTCAAGACATACATTTTTAGTGAACAGTGTAAAGGTGTTGCAGAGCTTGGGAGGGAAAAATAATGGTTTCCAAATGGAAAAAAAGCAGAAGTAGTCAGATATTTTTCTTTTTTTTTTTTTTTTCTTTTCTTCTGTGGTTCATTTTGATAAGCTTTATAGCTTAGTTGGTTGCCTTAATCCTTCCTGCCAAAAATTTTAGCCAGGCTAATTATTGATCGTGTGTGCAGTCCTGAGACTGGAAGTACTACTTTCTGCCTTTGTCTCTTGTTATAGGTATTGATGACCTTTATATTTTGATGACCATGCTGTACTTACTCTTTTATTGGTGCTGGATAAAATATTTTTTGATAGTGTTGTGCTAATATGTGCAGTAGGATTTTCTGTATGCATTTTTAAGGGGATAGAAGGCTTCTAAGTACAAAATTAAATGGCTCTATATAGAAATGTTGGGTAAGCATAATTTGTGTCTTGTTGTACCTGGAAGTGTTCAATATGTGGTAACACTTTTCCCCTACCCACCTTCTACTGTACAATAGTTCAGTCCAATTCCTACATTTTTCATTGCCGTGATGAAAAACTTCAAGGATTAGCCCATGGTGATTTTCTCATGTTTTTGTACTGTTTTATATTACCCACATTGTTTCTGTATGTATATTTTGGAAGAGATTTTACTTAGTAAAGTGAAAGATGTGAATATCTTATAAGACTTCAAATGAAATTAAATTTTCCATTCTCAACCTTCTCACATCTGTCTTTGGTAATATCTCTTGCTAACACGGATGTAGATGAAAAGACCTGGAATAACTGAAATCAAGTCTGAGAATTCAATATAAAAATAAAAATATTCTCTGCATTTCTCAGCTTGCTGTCATCAGCAGACTTGCTGAGGGTGCACTCAATTCCACTGTCCATGTCACAGACAAAAATGTTAAATAGTGCTGGTCCCAGTACCAACTGTGAGGAATGGCGTTTGTCACTGGTCACCACTTGGACATTGAGCCATTGACCACAACACTTTGAGCGCAACTGTTCAACCAATTCCTTATCTACTGAGTGGTCCTTCCATCATGTCTCTCCAATTTAGAGACAAGGATGTCATGTGGGACCCAACAGGACTGTCACTTCACAACTTCTTGTATCTTCCTTTGAAGGACATTTTTAAAAGGGCTCATGGAAATAACAGGATCACTGGCTTATCTGGTAGCATTATTTCTATGACTTTAATGATAATCTTGTGCAGAAATGAGCTACAAAATGACTTAAATGTATTGTGTAGATTCACATTAGCCATAATACTGATTTTACTAGTAAGGAATATTTTCAGACAGTAACCTTGGCCAGGCTGGCCTCTGTAAATCCTTCATAATTATTTTGCAACGGTAAATTGAAACTAACAATTTTTACTTTGTTTTGAAATACTATACAAAAATGTTCAACTTTCTTTTAAAAAGTACCCTACCCTGCCCCAGCTCTTCCAGTAGTGGAAACATCTCAAATTGCCCACTGCTGTGCAAAAGACAACTGGAATAGTTGCAAGTAACTATCTCTTTATTTATTTATTTATTTATTTTTAAGTTGTTGCTCCTCAGCTGTTTTCTAGAACAAAATGGTTATCATTTGAGAACAAGTAGACAGTGAGTTCTCTGCTGATCTGAAAGTAAGGTAAAGTGGAACTACAGAAAGAATTTCTGAAAACTAAAGTAACAAGAGTGAGCATCAAGAAAAAGAAAAAACAGAAAGGAAATGCAGGTATGAATGTAAAAAAAAAATAAATAGAGAACAAAAATGCTTTGTGGCAGGTACTAGCTGCCACTAGTAAAAATGGTGTTTCATTTGTCCATCTGAATTAAGATTTTGGTCTTTGCATCAGTAAAAGTATGTTTTCTGCTGCTGCTGCCAACTACCATATTGGGAACCTCGTTGCATATGGTATTTGTGATATTTCCTCCTTAAAGAGCCAACATTTTGTTCCTAGTAAGGACTAAACAGGAAAATGCCTCTGAAAATGTGCTTAAGTTGAATTTTTTTACACTCTGGGATTTTTGTTATATGGTAGTAATCCATGGAATTGCAGAAAGAAAATAAAAATCTCTTCAGAAGGGAAACAAACTCATTCCACACATTGTACATAAACATGCTTGAAATCACATTGTCTTCAGGAGGAATACAAACCATCCAATTACTTAAATTATTACTTAAATTACTTCTGTGGCCTGGCAGATTAAACAACATTGATTGTGTTATCCATTGGTGAGAAAGGAATATTTGCTTACCTGCAAGCTGGACATGTTGACTTGTATGTCTAATGATGTCTGTGTTTTGGTACATTTCTAATAGATGCAGAAAACAAAGCAGGTATTTTTCTGTATTGTTTTACGAGACAATTGTTGTTAACTGCTCTGATGTGCTTACAGTATATCAAATGTTTGAAAGCCAGTGGCAAAGCCTGCAGACCTAAGCATTCCCATGTTCGGGAATTTTCATACTAAAAGCATCACTTTCAAGGGACAACACTACAGCTTACAATAATCTCCCACAGGTCAAACCATGTAATTCAAATGCAACTCCTAGAGTATCACTCAATTTTTTTTCCATAATTAGGAAACCTTGTCTGGGATCGGGGAGGTTTGTATCTTCTAGTCATCAGATACAGGCTATTCTAGATACAGGCTCAAAAATGTCAAAATATAGTTTAAACCCTAAAAGTTTTGCCTTGAAGTAGAGGACTGGACCAGATGATGTTTTAAGTCCTACTTTTTCAAGTCCTTGTCCTAGAAAGAAAGATTTTTGTCTTATTCTTTGCCCTTGGGAGCAGAGTAATCCAACCAGTAGCTATGTCTCATTTATACAAAAGGAGATAAATTGTCAGTCAGCTGTCACTGCTGAAGAGCTGCGATGACACTGTGGCATGCAAAAATAAGCGACGTCTATGTGGTATGTTGATAAATCATACAAGACTTTAAGCATTGAAAGTGATATAAGTACTGGTTATCATTTTGTATATTTCTGCTTCTATATCGAGAAGAATTTCTACTCCAAGTGAGGGTTTTGTAGGATAAAACCTGGTTTTGGAATGTATTTCTGCTGATATGCTGGAGAGGAAGACTCAGCATGCGCTGATGCACTGGTATTCTCAATTTTCTTTGACATTCATGATTTCTAGCACAGTTGCTTTTTTCTTTTCTTTTTCTTAATGAATATCAGATCTTTGTAATGGCAACAAAGATGTCTTGCTGCCAGGCAAAAAAAAAAAAAAAAAAATCACGAGGCAGTAAATGGAATTGTTGTATTTTGTTATTTTTTAACTCTTTTTACTCTTGAAGTAACTTGAGTGGCATGCAGGCTTTCAGAACAAAATGTGGTATATGTTTATTTTGGTAATAGCTGCCATATGCTATTTTTCTTTATTGTTCAATCATCTCTTCTCATACGGGGAGCTGAACACAACCAGAACACAACTCTAAAGAGAGTCATCTTAAATACATTCCGTTGTATTATTATAAACTGATGCAGTCACACTGTCTGACAGCAGGGTAACTATACTCAAATACATTTTGCATATAAAATAGGTGTTAAGCATAACATAAATGCAGGGCCTTAAAGCTAGTTTTAAAGATGTCTGAAAGAAAGAGAAGGGAAGGGATTTCCTTAACATTGGACTATGCTGCCAGAGTTTCTGAAAGATATATCGTAGTAGTAACCAACCAGTGCTGTCACTTACTATTAAAGGCCAGACATAGAATCATAGAATCATAGAATGGTCGGAGTTGGAAGGGANACCTGTTCCAACAGTTCGATGTCCTTTCTATGTTGAGGACTCCAGAAATGAACACAGTACTCCAGGTGGGGTCTCACATAATGATATACCTCTCGATATATCTTTTTGTGCTGGCTATGTGGTTATCTTATTGCAAAACATACATGAATCATGCCTAAGACATGCACATATTTTTCTCCCTTTCTCCTGAAAAGCTATTGAGGCAGAACCAGTGCAGTACAAAAGCCTCTTGCTGCTGCTGGAGTGCACTGGCAGTGAAACTGAGACCAACAGATGCATTTAGGCACTGGATTCCCATTGAAATCAATAGGAATTGGGTGCTTAAGGGCACTTTGAAATGTGAATCTGACTCCTGGCTAGACTGCATAACAATGTTATTGGGAGGAACCACGGATGGGATGGGATCAACCAGCACGTTTTGGTTTCCACTTCCATTCTCATGTTGGTCCTACCCATTGTTTGAAGAGTTCTAGGCAGCCCTTGGACCACCAGCAGCGATGAGATTGCTGACAGCTTGTTCTTTGTGGCAGTCAAGTTGAGCTCTCCATTGACAGTAGCCCACAGCAAAGACTCCTTGGTTTCTGCGTGTCGTTTTCCCTTGTTTTGCTTCCTGCATCAGCCACAGATGTCTCAGTGCATGATGTATATTGTCTCTCACTTTTTAGTTTTAAAAAATAGTCCTTTCTGCAACTAGTAGCATACATTTTGCATTTGTTTTGAAGAAAGGGAAAGAGCCCATACTTTGGAAAGCTGTTTGGTTTTTGGGTTGTTTTGTTTATTCTATATTTGTGTACAATTAAATCTAATTGTCTCCTCTTCCCCTATATTAAAAAGAAAAGAAGAAAGAAAAAAAGAGAAAAGGTTTTAATACTGAATTTGTGCGGTAGCATATTTCATAGCGATGTCATGAGATGCTTTTGTACTTTTTTAACTAACTGTAAAAATTATCATTTTTATCCACTGATCTTTCCCGACAGGGCACAGTCATCTTGCTTGTAAAGGAGAGTACGGTGTTATTATAGCAACGTTTATTAGTCTTGTACCAGAGATGGGTGATGTTTGTCTAATCATTTCAGCTTAGTTAGCAGGGTGGGGAAATGCTTTAGCTCTGTTAGCATTATACTTGAGGGTTTTGTGATGTAAGAATCCCTAGCAATTTTACTGCAGGGCTACTGAGATCCACAATTGTTGCAAAGGTGGGGTGAGAGGACTGACTCTGGGTCTTCTGCTCTGATATTTGTGTCCCATCCACAGGATATCCACAAGTTCATATGCTCTGAAATGGAATTTAAACATGCTCAGACAGTGTTTATATCTACTGTCACTACATTGTGCAAACACAGCCATCAATGTCTTCTTACCTACAATGTGCCTTGAAAAATTTCTTATGATGCTGCCCACACAGAGGTTTTGTAGATGGATGTTGTAGCACAAACTCCCAGCCTTTGCCTTCTATCCTGAGGTTGAAGATAGAATTTTCTTATTAGCAGATAAAAACCCCACAATCTTCAGGAACAGCCTGAATATATATATATGTAAAAAAAAAAGTATTATACCAGTTGTGGATGTATGAAAGGTGATGGAGGCAGTGGCTCTTCCAACAGCGCCGTTCTGCATGGGATGCATGCTCAGGCTTAGGTGACAGGAAGGTGGCTGTACTATTTTGTAGCCTCTTCCCTTTCCATTTGCAGCATGGCCTCTTGATTGTTGCTTCTAAAAGCATCAGAGTTGAAATTGAGTAAAGGATGAAAATCCCAGAAATTCTAAGTTGTTTTTAAGATTTTGCATTTTGTGAGTCGTGGTTCTCCTTTGGATGCTTGGATCACCAAAGTATCTTTTTGAAAACAATTTCTCAGTGGGGCTGCATGTGTGTATAATACGCTACAGTTTACCTTATATATATACTCACACTGCACAGTAAAATTACACATTGCTATAATGTACTATTTTGCTTTCAGAAAAAGGTCGAGATTGTTGTGTGCATCAACAGGGAAAAATTATCTTGGCAGACAAGTTTCCCATGGCTTAACTGCTTCCCTGGAAATTTCACTATGATTTGCATTCACGAGGGCATTAGATTAGGCCATCAAAATGTGGTACAGAGAATGTCTAGCTTATCTTTGTTTTCAAATAGCAATCTTCAGTGTGTCTTGGAAGTCCGGCAGTTTGCACTGAGTCAGATTTAATTCCTGGTCTGCTCCTCTGCTTTGTCATGTCATTTACTCCTTTGCAACATCCTCTCAACTGTGATCCATAGCTTCTGATAAATCCTAGCCTACTTACGTACATTCACTGTGTCCAATACTTGAGAAGGCAAATTGCCAATTTTGGCCTCTATGTGAGTTCAGAGTGCTAATAACCACTACCAGCGACTGTATCTACATCGCAGTTAAAGGTGTGACAGTAACCCATATAGACCACCAAGATGATCAGAGGGATGGAGCGCCTCTCCTATGAGGACAGGCTGAGAGAGCTGGGGCAGTTCAGCCTGGAGGAGAGAAGACTTTGGGGAGACCTGATAGCAGCCTTCCAGTATCTGAAGGGAGCTACAGGAGAGTTGGGGAGGGACTCCTTGTCAGGAAGTCTAGTGACAGGAGGAGGGGTAATGGTTTTAAATTGGAAGAGGGGAGATTTAGATTAGATATTAGGAAGAAGCTCTTTCCTGTGAGGGTGATGAGGCACTGGAACAGGTTGCCCAGAGAGGTTGTTGATGCCCCATCCCTGGAAGTGTTCAAGGCCAGGCTGGAAGGGGGTTTGAGCAACCTGCTCTAGTGGGAGGTGTCCCTGCCCATGGCAGGGGGTTTCAAACTTGATGATCTTTAAGGTCCCTTCCAACTCTAACCATTCTATGATTCTGTGATATTGCTTTGCAAATATTGATTTAGCTGGCCTAGGCAGCAGCATTGAAGTTAAAAGAGCATTGAATTTGGCTTTGGCTGTACAAACCAGGCAGCATCCTAGTATTATGTTGTAACTTAAGTCTCTGCAGTGCTACTTTGCTTGTGGCTGATGAGTTTTGGTGTAAGTCAGCTTCAGTCCTACCTTAGACTACAACTTACAAGAAGTTTGAAAGTCATTGTGAGGAAAGAGGAGATACTAATACTAACAAAAAGGATTAATTTGAAGAGAAAAAACAGTCAAGATGGAAGAGGTGATGTTGCATCTCATGACTACTTGCATGATCTTACGCCTGCTTTCTTGACAGGAAAGCACAAATGTTGCAGTATGAGCAGCCAGACTATGTCTGTCTGGCTTTTGGTCTCGGCTTGACCAAGAAGCTCTGCTTATGTGCAGTTCATATAAACCATCCAACTATTTTCTTAGTCTTTTTCATCTCCAGACTACATTAGTGTCAGCATGTTTTGTGTCAGCAATTATTATTGCACTTTTTGCTGTCATTAATGGCACATACATGAATAAGATTCCAGGAGGTCACGCAAATTAGAAAAAATCCACACACACCTGACTTCTCTTTGCTTCCCAAGGTTTCGACTCACTGGAGGTTCACATTTTTAAACTTTTCTTTAGAAGCAAGCACTCCATTATAAATCCATTTTAAAAAGCCCAATGCCCTCATTCTTGCAAGAACAGCATAAGAATCTGGGTTTGGATGCCCTCAACTGAGTAGTCTCTCACCTCTCTGAGTATGTCAGCCATGTAAAAGGTGGGGCATGCCACTATCTGCTTTGGTAGCCCTTCTAAGTGAAAGTGTGTGTTATGGCCAGTGTTGCAGCCTGGTCTTGGTGTGACACTTGCACTACAAGCATTTCTGTTGGGTTGGGCAGCACACAAAGCATGGGCCTGACAGCCTGTGATTAGTAGGCATGGGATGGGCCCTTGAAATGCTCAGCTAAACCAAGATCTCGGCATGCAGTGTCGTAGAACGTCCGGCACTCAGCTAACTTCACTGATGAGACTGAAAGCACCAATGATTTTTCAGGTGCCAGAGCTTTGAAAGCAGATTTATATTTATAAATACAAATGTTACTCAGAGCAGAGCCATTTGGTATGAGGTAATGAGTTGCTGTGCCTCAGTAGGTCTCTGTGCTCTTGAACGTGGCAGGCACATGTAATTTGAGTGAGTATACTCCATAGTGTGGTGTGCTGAGCTGCTGTGAGTTACACTGCATTTTTTTGTTTTCTTGCACAGCCAATTACTTCAGGTCAGCTGAGGTGTGATACTTGATTAGTTTCCAGCAATTAATTTGAACATTTGAGCCTTCAGACAGCTAAAAATCTCCGTGGATGTAGCACTAATGATGTAGCAGCAGCTTATCTGAAAGTTCTTTCATCTTCTAGTTGATCAGGAAAGACACTTAAGCCTACGTTTGTATGGAAGGGGAGCAGCTGGCAGAGCATTTTTCCACACTGCTTTGGAACTTGCACTTCCCCCAATACCAAAATAGTTCTGGGACATGCTGCAGTGGCCCACTTGTTTTTCTCAGCAGTAAGGGCTTGGGAGGATTCTGGTGGAAGGTTGTAAATATATCTTTTCAGCTGTTGGGCTATGTTTATTATCAAGTAAAAGGGAGCTATTGCTTTGGTATATCTTTATAACTGACACTCTAAAAATATAATCTCAAGCAAAGGGTAAGTGTCCCTTTCTTTAGAGTGACTGTATTTGTATGGAGTACCAATGAGAAATCATACACGAAAAAGGAGGCAAATCCGTTTTGCTGAGAACCAGCAGAATGTGTAGCAGTGTATATATATATGAGCATACTGAGAATAAGATTTGCTAATGAATTGAGGGTAAATTCTCAGTGAACTGATATTTACTCTGTAATTTTAGCTACAGTAAGTCTACCTAATATTGGATCACCATTTGCTTCTTTCCTATGAACATACGTAATCACTCTAAGTAGCAAAATATTTGAGGGTAGAATTGTGGTTACAAAAGACAGAAAACAGGAATTTTTTTTTGGCTTATTTTAGTTCTGTAGACTTCATTACTTTCAAACAAAAAATATCACCTCCCACCACTCTTCACATCATATATTCACTCTAGTGAATAGAACATAGGAGAAATGATAGTGATTTGAAAATAGGCTTTCACATGTCAATGGCTGTAATGGCACAATAAATGTCAGGACAGAAACAGTGTCATATTGAAAACAATGTAACTGCAAATAGGAGTAAAGAGCACAAAACTGCAAGTGGATTGCTCAGTAAATGAGAGTAATTTCTCCCACTTTGTTCTATAACTCTCTTACCTGACTCTCCTTCAAAATTTTAGGGAGGGTTGGCAGAAAAATGTAAAATTACAAGGCTGTCCTAACTCTATATAGAAGATGATGAGCGTGTATCTCATGAACAAATATATCCCAAGCTTCAAGATGCCATTGGATCGTATTTCATTTACATCACAAGTTATAAGTGATCTCTGCATTAGCTTTTCCCCTCCTTCCATCACCTTCTACCTTCCATAGTTCTTCTAAATAGATTACATCTCTTTAGAGTTATATTTGCTTTGCTAATGGCTATTTTTGGCTTCTCAAATGGCCCGCTCTACTGCTGAAGCTGTTTCAGTGTCCTCTCTAATTCAGGAACTGACTTAGAATTGAAATATATAAGCCCCAAAGTCCCATTTTCATGAGTGGCTGATGAGCCTAAGTCACTTCTGCAACTTTTGAAAATTTTAATGTGAACTTTTAAATTTTTTTTTATATATATATAAAATTTACAGAAAACTAGGTAGAAGCAGAGAACAAGTCTGAAAAAACCCCTTCTCTTATGCATGGTTTAAAATGCAACAATAACAAGAAGACTTGAATTGATTTTTGCCTGGAAGCAAAATCTTAATGAAATGGCTGCAGCCAGCACGATGTAGCCCTACGACTGTGGTGAGTGTTGTCATGAGGATGCAGAAGTGTGCCTCACGTCTGTTACTCACGGTAGTATGGGCTGTGAGTACAGTGCGGGTTAAAGACATGAGCTTTCTAGTGTACTCATTTCTCCCAGTTAGTCTGGCAGGAATAATCAAATGAGCTGTTACCTACAAAGTGTGAGGAAAAGGCTTGCAATAGGACAGAGAATGAGGCATTAATATCTCATTAATATCTTTTTTTTTTTTCTTTTTTTTTCTTTTGTGGAATAATGTGTACCATTCTGCTGTTCCATGTTCACAAAGGATGAATTAAAACTGGAACAGGTGCAGGGAAAGGCTATGAGGCTGGTCATGGGAATTGACAGCATATTGTAAGAGCCCATAAAAGCTTTGTTTTCATGCGCTAAATAAGCCCACATCTCTATAAATATATGGGAGGGTAAAATATATTTAGGCTGAGAAACAATGTGGGGATAAGAGCACGTGGGTGTGAGCTAGGCTAAAATAAATGGAAGTTTTTAAAACCACCTAACCTTCAAGTAGGAGGTGTGAGAATGGGAGCCCTAACTTCATTTAGGACTGATTAATCTAAGAAAGCAACACTTTAATATTGAGAATATGACAGCCTGGAGATTTAGGTGATTCTCTTCCATCTTGTTCCCATGTAGCATTTACAGGGACAAATTGTAACAAAAACATTTGCCGTTTCTGTGTTTTAGAATTCACAGAATGGTTGAGGTTGGAAGGAACCTCTGGGGATCGTATAGTCCCACCCCTGCTCAATCAGGACAGCTAGGTCCGGTTGCTTAGGGCTGTGTCCAGCTGCGTTTTGAATATGTCTGAGGATGGAGACTCCACAACCTCTCTTGGAAACCTTGTCCATGGTTTGATTGCCCTCACAGAGCGAAAAAAAATACTATTTTTTCTTCAGCTGGAATTTAATGTATTTTGATTTGTGCCCATTGTCTCTTACCCTGTCACTGGGCACTACTGAGAGGAGTCTAGCTCCCTCTTCTTTTTTTCCTTCTATCTAGTATTTATCCACATGGATAGGATCCCTTGAACTTTTTCTTCTCAGAGATGAATGCTTGCAGCTCTCTCAGCCTGTGATGTCAGATGCTTTGGCCCCTTAATCTTCTAAATTGCCCTTTGCTGGACTCACTCCAGTCAGTCTCTGTCTTGCACTGGGGAGCAGAGCAGTGGACCCAGTACTCCAGCTGTGTATCACCAGAGCTGAATAGAGGGGAAGGCTCGATCTGTTGTCAATGCTGTTCCTAATGCAGCACAGGAGGCTCTTGGCCTTCCCTGGAATTGTTAGCTCATAGTCAACACATTGGTTGGAAAGACCCCAAGGTCCTTCTCTGCACAGCCACTTTACAGCCAGTAGCCCCCAGCCTGTATTTGAGCCCAGGATTATTCATGCCCAGGTGCAGGACTTCACATTTCCCTGTGTTGAATTTCAGGAGATTTCTCGCTACCCATTTCTCCTTCCTGTTGAGGTTGCTCTTGAAGGCAGAGCACCCATCTGGTGTATTAGCCATTCTATCCAGTTTTGCATTTTCTGTGAACTCGCTGAGGGTGCGCCCTTCATACAAGTCACTAATGAGAGTGTTAGACAGTAGTGGCCCCAGTATTGACCCCTGGGGTACACCACCAGTGACCAGCCTCCTGCTGGACTTTGTGCCACTGTTCACAACACTCTCAGCATGGCTGTTTTTATTTTCAATCTACTTCACTGTCCACCGACAGACTAAGAACTGAACAGACTGATTCCACAAATTATTTGGTGTACTTTGCACAACAGCTTGTATATCAACAGCTGTTGCCTTTAAAATTGTTGATATAGAAAAATATATAATAGAATTAATTAATAAAATTTTATCTTACAGTTGCAACAAGTTACTTTTAGTATATACAAAAAGTTGATCGCTGTTACTGGTATTAGGCTGTTTCCAGCACTTGTGTGGAGCAAAATAAAAAAAAACCAATGCCTTTGCAATACCATTTGCATCAGAAGAGAATGTTCTATTTGTCTAGTGGATAAAGCTGACTTTTGGAAACAGGACTCCTTGATATTTAAATTACAGGAAGAGAATGCACATGATAAGAGGGAATGATTGTAGTGAGGTCAAAGGGAGTAGACCAATAATGCAGAGTTATATTTGATTCTGCCGGCAGGTTCAAAAGCAGCCTTAGGGCATGAGTGTCCTCCTGTACAGTATTAACTATGATCTGCTGGTGACACTAAAGCTGGATTTCCAAGTTTAAGTGTTTAAGCATACATTATGCCTGTATAAAGCAGCAGTAATGATGGTATTGTAAGAGACCACCAAATAAACCAGTATTTTAAAGAGAATGTAGTTATTCTACAATAATTTCTGTCAGAAATGATGTGGGTCCAAAATTTTTAACTTGTATCCAAGTGTTTTAATTAAAAAACAAAACAAAGCTTGGCTTTTTTAGATAGATAGCCCAGTGCTGCCAGTTTCAAATGCCATACTACAAGGCATGAACAGGTGTTCATCTTTCCAATGCAGAATTAAAGCAGCACAGCTGTATGCAGTATGCCATTTTAAAACAGGTTTTCCGTATAATTTGAACAACGCTTCAAGCTTACTCCATTATATTTTAAGAACAGCTTCTCAAGTGATGTTAAAAAGTTTTTTTAACACATGTAGTTTTAGCAAAGTTTACATAGATACTCTTTTTAAAGCTAGAAAACAATTGTAGTGGTTCTCAGACGTCTATACAGACTATTCTGTAGTAAAAATAGGTCCTTCCAGCTGAGGTACTTCATGCTGAAAGAAAAGCCAGTCTCAGACACTCCTTCTAAAAAATGCTTACAAATTCACTTCAGGCTGTTCAGATGCTCAAATTATGTCATCCTGAGCTTGATGTCTTGAGGCCTAAACAGGCTTTCAGTTGACAGCAGTGCAGATATGTATTGTGACATGCCTCTTCCCTGAAAAGCTTACAGCAAGAGAGGAAACCTGTAGACTCTGAGAAAGCTTGCAGTCTGCACTCACAGAGCAGCACATAAAACATTCATTAAGCCAGAGTTAGCCCTTAGCGCCTGTCTCAGCCACTAGAGGCATAAATGAGAAGTGATAGCATGGCATCACTATTCCAGAAATGCCTCTAATTAAGGAAAAAAAAAAAAGGAGAGAATTAACCTAAAGATAAGCTTAGCTTTGATTATGATTATCAAAGGTCATAGAATAAGAGCTGTCTACCCAAGGCAATGCTAATAGGAATTACAGTTTCTGCACGTGCTATTCAGCAAGGAAATATCCACCAAGGTTTACCCAAGCTATCACTAGACTCCCAACCCCAGGCCAGAAAACATGCTGAAGGAATACCACACTAGTCTCAGTCTCAGCTTAACCTGCACCTGCTTGGTTTGTGCTCTAAATAGTATTTCAGTGGAGGTGGAGCTTTAATGTAGCATTAACCCCAAGAAGTCTCCAAAACATCCTTCTCCCATCCATCCTACATTTCCTATTTGGAGTTTAGTAAGGCCATAATGGGAATATTGCCAAAAGACCAGTTACAGGTCACCTTCAATTTAATATACTAGTCATTACTTAACATCTGAGTGATAAAATACTTATTTTTGTGTGTTATGCACCAGTACAACAGGAATACTGTTTTTTTTCAATTGATCTGATTTAATTCTACTCTATTGAGTCATTCTGTGAATTCTTTAGTTTGAGCCACTTGTTTTAAAGCAATAAGCTCAATAAACAAAACATACATGAATTCGTAGCTGAACTTGTGTGTTACCTAGCTAGCCTGTAGCTAGGCCTGGCTGGAGCGTGGTCTTAGCGTTCACCCCAAGATCTGAGAAGGTATTCTAGAAAGATGGATTAGAGTGGGGATTTTCAGAACAGACCTATTAGTGGGGCATAGGTAAAACCATGAACAGCAGGTATTGAAAAAAGATTTCTCTATAACAATTATCTAAAAATGTCTTTTGGAGTACTGAGATTTCAAAGGGCTGTAGTCCAGATTCTCTCTGGCGTAGGTGGATATCAGAAATATCTCCTCACAACAGTGCTGCAGTGGGAAGAATAAGTAGGTGGGAAGAAGATTCATCTAACCTAACTAACTGATACAAACCTTGAGTAGCTACATTTTTCAACCAGAACTACATCAAAGTTTAATGATTTGAAGATTCAGAGGACTAGCTTACATTTTACTTACTTTGATATTATTTTTATGTGCTCCACATGACTGTGTGGTAACTGCTTTTTAAAGGAAAATTATTTCACTGAAGGTATAAGTATTACCAAGTATGTGTGCATCTCTATCAGATCCTTTAAAAGATTAATGTCTTAATTCAGGATGAGCCAATCCTGTAACCATTAAAGTCAAAAGCAAAACTCTCACTAACTTGTAAAATGAAGTGGTTTAAAAGGATTTCTGAAAGGCTTTAAAAGACAAACAGGATTCAATTTACATTTTAAGTATAATGTTTCTTTAAACATATCTGCTAATTACCTAGGGCCTTTGCAAGTGTTTGCCTTGTAATAATCTGTACAAACATTAAAAGAAGGATATTGAATAATAGGAATTGAAAACTTTCTTGAAAATGCTGGTTTGTTAAACTTGAACCTTGGACTTTGTTTTTGTATGCTGATGGCTCTCAAAGAACTAAGACCTGTAGAAGGCAAATGGTATTTGGTCTATTTCCTTATTAAATTTGAATTATGGAAATGTTGACATTTTTCTTGTATCCAAGTATAGACATAAGAAATGCAATCCACAGTTGATTAGTTTCTTATTTCTCTTTGCATACAAACCCTATTGCTACCTTAAGGCTGACAGTGGCTCTTCAGTTATTTCAATAGAGCCCACATTTTAATTTATATATATCATAATAATGTGAGTATTGTCTTGTAGTTCTTTGGGTGATCTGCCCACACATCTTGTCCTTTACTTAATCTTGCTTATCCTCTCCTGAGAGGGTGAAGATGATCTGCTGGAGTGTTTTGTTTGATAGAAGGTTTGATTTGTTTTTTGGTTTTCTGTAGATGTCTTGCAATAAATATGTTAAAGAAGGCGTGGCCAAAATTTTTATAGATTCATCAATGTCCTATATTTTCTGTAGAGAGGATTCCAGGGTAACTGCAGCCTCCTTGTGCTAACTTGTTGATTTGGCAGCAATTACGTCTTCTTCTCTCACATACCTTTTCATTAATAAAGTCCCTCTTACTAAACCAAAAATATAAAGTACTTTCTAATATTTAAATTTTCTCTTGAAGATAGAAGAAGCTGAAAACACAAAACATTTCTCAAAAATGAAATGTTCTGGGAAATGGCAAATCAAATACTACTCTTCTGAATCTTCTATGTGGTTCAGCACCAGATTGTCCTCAGGTTATTCTCTTTCTTTTTCTTTGTATAGACTTTCAAACCCTCCAAAAAAGTTAAATCAGAATCAGTACGTTCCCACAAAGTTCTTTATTCATTGGATTAGTAAACAACAACAAAAACATCTTTTCAGAGAACTTTCAAATCCCCTGAATCACCGCTTAGATTTCCAGCAAGGTAGTTTTATTGTTGGGACTGCGAAAGGCAAAATCCTAGTGTGAAACATAAACAATGACTTACTATTTTCGGTAGCACATTGTACCTGTCCTTTTGATTTGTACTAATGCTCAGCCGGTAAGCTACTTCAGGGTGGTGTCTCCTGGGCGCACACGCTGTAGTAGTAAGGCTGTAACTTTTGTAACAGCATATGAAAGCTCACAAACTTCTCATCTAAGTCCACATTTATGGAGTTTAATATCATCTCATTGGACATTCCCAGATATTTGCAGCCTTGTATTTACATGGTTCAGTATGGATGATGGTGTAAACATGTTGACTAGTATTGACTTGTGATTCAAAATGGATATGAAAACAACCATTTTGTCACCTTGTTGGTTGCAAAATGTTAATCCATCGATTTAATACCGGAATCTGACAGAGATTCTGAAAGACGGTGGAAATCCGCAGCCTTTTCTGCATGAGGAGATCTAGCTGGCAAACAGTCTGTTGGCATAGTGCAGCTAGCAAGTTCATTTGGCAGAATGAATTCACATTTGGCTGCTTCTGTTGGCAATATATTTCTTCAAGGCTTCAGATTGTATTGGCAAAATATACGTAGCATGTAAAAGGATCCTGGTAACTGTGTCTGTAATGCTGTGCAGTACTCATCTTGAAGCCGAACGCGCTAACTATTAATTCTGCACTTGTTAGGGTGTTGTTATTGCTGAATCTGGGGACACATGAAAACAGCTGATTCTCCAGCAGGAAAAATATTGGGTAGCGCTGGAGTTATAAAGCTGATTTAAGAGCGTCCTTATGGCTATGTGGATAAGCTGCGTGCCTGGCTAATTCAGTTCTCTGTGCAGATAAGATGGTTCCTTTTCCTTGGTTGTATCATCACTTGCTGTGAAGGGTGATGGGGTTTCTGGGCGGTCTGAGGTCAGGAAGCAGAACAGACAGCATTGTGATGTTATGCACTAACCAGATGGTGATTATTTTTGTTATTGCACATGCAGAAATTGTTTTATCAATTAATTTGGAGGAATTTCCATCTAATACAAAATAACCTAAAACTGGATTTTCAGAAAATAGACCTTTATCAAGCTTAACTTACAATATGGGCAGTGCAAAGTGCTGATCTTGGCATGTATAGTGGCTTCTGCATAGGAAGATTCGTAGCAGATCTTCCCTTCCTTTGGTGTTCAATACTGCTATAAAACAGAGTGGGGAAGATGATGTAGTTCTTTGACTAATGGGGATTATTTTTCATGTTGTGTTGTGCATTCTGGGTTGCCAGTATTTTGATTTTCTGCTCAAGAATGCAGCTTAGTATCTTTTTTTTTTTTCTTTGAAAATTGTAACATATATTAATGCAGTTTTCAGTCTTTCAGCTTTTGTTATAAGACTCAGCAATGGGAGTGAGATTGTTCCCAATTTAGAAAAGAGAGCTTCTCTGATCTATTTCATTCCCATTCACCATGCAAAATATTCTACATGGTAAGGCATACCCTCCAGATCCACGTCAGTCCACACGGAAGGGTCTGATAGCTTAGAAATCCTAGAGTAGCTTTGAATATCTGTGATTCCACCGTCCATCTAGAGCTCATTGTGGAGGGACCCTGGTGGCCAAGTACTCTGTGAATGATGGGAAGTGTAGCAGCTATAACAAAAGGCCTCTGAGAGGAATGAATGTATGCCACAAGCTCACTGGTGGGATTCATTTTACCAAATACAGACAATTCCTCGTCTGGACTTCATTTATTGTGTATGGAGGGAAACAGGCATTTGTAGGGCTTGGCTTTTTTCATTTTGCAGCACAATTTATCTCATCCCGATGTCAGTGTCTAAAATAAGCTAGATGAATCACTTGTTAAATGCCTGTTTTCTCCATTGGTTTTAAAGGAGGCCTCAGATGACTCTTTCAGCTCTAAAAGTCTGTGCGGTAGCTGACCAAAGCTGGTTGTAATAGGTTGCTTTTTATTATAATGGCAGCAGGCCAAGGGAGAACTTACGTCACTCAGGGGAACTGGTTTAACTTTCTCAGCTTTTTGCCCCCGATATTCTCAGGGGGTCTGGAAGCAGAGCAGGAATGCACACAGGCTTCTGCTGGCTGACAGTTATTTTTCATGGTTAAGAGTTAAGTTTTCATGGTTAAGTCTTTATTGTCTAATGACTGTTCCAGAATAAAGTGTTGAATTCATCAATGCCTCAAGTTTTCAGTGTTTCAACCTGTCTTCCTGGGTTGAGTTTTTTGAGCTTCTTAGGAAAGTAGACTTCACACTGCAAGATGTGCAGTGGGTATTTTTGGAAAAGATGCTACTGGCTGATTGTCTGTATTTCCAGGATTTGAACAGCTACACTGTGCCTTGGTTAGTTTACGAAGCATTGGATTTCACTTCTTGAAGACATCTTGTGTGTTTTCTTTTATTTTCTTAGGGAAGTACTGATAGCTTTTCACTTCTGAGGTTTTGGAAACAGTGGGCTGGATGAGTGAAAGCTGACATCTGAGAATCAAATTTTCGGGGTCTATTTACCTTGTTGTACAGGATGAGGATATGGTAAACCAGATAAATGGGATGGATAGGATGCAGGAGGAGAAAAAATGTAACTATGAAGAAAGACATCATCAGAAGAGGAAGGATCAAATCACCCTTATTTTTTCACGCAAGGTGTACACACTGAATTTATTTTCTTTGAGTCTGTGCGACCACCCGCAATAGTGTACTCTTCGTTGTCTGTATACACCAACATTTTACAGGAGGCGAGCATTAACTGTAAAATGCAGAAATCGAGGCACTGGGTTGAAGAGCGTCACATAAATTTAACGTCACTGGCCAAGGAGGAGGCGAGAATAGGACCTGAGTGAGGCTGAGGCCTGCTCAGTAAATACGTGGAGTGCATTACTGACATATAATGGTGGCTGGTCATATATCCTGTTGCTGCTGAGATTACAATTGCATACCCTGCAATGATAATTAGGCACAATATGGCTGCAGCATCAGTGACATCTGCGATAGCAGTTTTGAACACAGAGAAGAAACCCTACAACTGCAATGTACTCCTGGACAAGTAGATTAGATCAAAGACATCATTAGTGTCCCGTGTTCTTGCAACAATAAATAGTTTTAAAAATAAAATTCCCAAATAACTTTAAAATGTACACTGCATCCTATTTTATGAGATTGTTCGCCTCCACAGAAACTCAACAGTATCTGCTGGATTGATCTTGAGAAGCTTTCATTCTCATCTCATCTTTTGGCAAGACTAGGCCTACCAACCAGCTCTGTTGTAGCCAAACTTCCAATACACAGAATAAGGGGAAAGGAGAAGAGCAAATCAAAAATCAGTACAAACCATCTCATACACAAGGTAAAATATTTCTTCCTGGTTCTTTCAGGAGCACAGCAGAGCGGCATTGTAAGGTGCATGTGGGTGCAAGCAAACTTGACCAACAGCAATCAAAACTACTTCCAAATGTGCTTTGGAGACAGCAACAGAGTGAAATAGACCAAAGAACTGTATCACAAGTGAAAATTCATGTTGCAAACTTGCACTGTCCTCCTTCCTAAAACAGTTTAATTTGTGTGTTTGGGCCAGGTAGTGGAGCTTTGTCTTGACTGTCAAGAAAAAATGTCTTTTCACTTCAGGATCACACTTGTTAAATGTCCTGCTGCAAAATACCTTGTTTCCACTGTATCAGTTTTAACATGTAATACATAAAGCAAAGTCATCTCCAGGAAAAGATATAGAACACATATTTTTGGGAATGCTATGTTAATCAGTCACTTAAAAATATTTTCAATTTTACTTTTTCATGTTCCTTTTTCAAATATAGGGTTTTAGTATTTCAGCTATAGAGTCTGATGACAGTGTTGGTGGCTATCACTTTTTAAGCCAGTTGAAAGACTTGACAAAAAAAATCAAGAAGCAAAAGGGCTTTAAAAGTTGAATTTTTAATTGCCTGTGTATTAACAACTTGCTCATCTTTGTGTTCTTTTTCAATCCCCAGACTGAGCTGAATAACTAACCACTGTATATTGACATTAACTATGTGAGGAGATTCTGTTTGGAAGTAGGAAATTCAGAGGACTGTGTAACAGCAGCAGTATAACAGAGACCTCTTGTATATATTTAAACCTGGTGGTCAGCTATTGCTTAATGCCACCTCCTTTTGATGTTGAAGGTGTGATGCAATTTTCCAGGTGACTTACAGAAGCAGCAGTGCAGATACGTGAGAGGAGCTGTAACTGGCGGCAGGCAGAAAAGATTAGTTAAGTGGAACTTTTAGAAAAATAGCTCTTCTTCACACTGCTTCTCCTTTGTAGCACTTAAAATGAGTTGATAAGATGGTAAATATCCATCATTAATATTGCCACTCTTGCTTCTGCTAACTTTTTAGTTGCTGTTATTGTTGTTTTTCAGATTGAGGAAATGGGAGGGTGAATTTGGGAAGTGAAGTTGACAAGCTGACAGGAAGTGCTGATAAAGGAAAGTGAGGTATGTTGAGCTGTCTTAACCACAGATGCTGCTTCTGAAATATGTAGAGACTAAAGTTTAGAAATTATCTGTTTCTGTGCCTGTTCACTGTAGTTCATGCCAGGCAGTTTCTATCAGTAGGTGGATGCCATTTTTTGCAGGAAATTAAAGAAGCCACCTGTCTTCAATGTGTCCCCATTCTTTCATGGCATGACCTTTCTTTAATTCTGACAACCACCAGGAAGTGCCATATCTTACTACAAATATATTTACATAGCAATCACATTATTACATACATAGAAATACTTAAATTAGCCTTAAATTAATTAACATTAGTCAAATATTTCTATCAGTATGGGTTCAGCAGTGAAGAATTAAACACAGATTAATTTTCTGTATTTGCTTTTCAGGCAGGCACACAGGTAGTCTGTGCCAAGTTTTGTAGCTTCAGTGCCTGAAGTCTACATATTTAAGTATACCTTCATACAAGTTATGACTTGCTGGAAATGTAGGCATGCCCTATTAGACCACATAGCACCAAGTGGAATGGGCTTCTCTTGTGGCTACAGCCTTTTACTATAACTTTGAAATAGTTGATATATCTGACAAATCTGGTGATTACTTTTGTCTGGAATTTTGTGGAAAATATCCATCATTAAACTGGCATAAAATTGGGTGAACACTGAAATTAATTTTTCAATGTATCAGCAAAGCAGTACCACTAGCGTTAGTGGTTGGAAACAGCAGGTTGGGACAAAGTTTTGAGATCTATGTGCAGAACCAGTGACTGCTGAAAAATAAATAAACTATTAACTGTAAGACTGTGGCACTCATTGAATTTCTTGCCATTAACAACGTACTTTCTAAAGAGATTGGGCTATAATATTTGTTGCCTTAGAATAGTGAAAATACTTGTGTTCAAGAAGGAAACACTAAATGGACAGTATTGAAAAACTATCAACCAAAAGCTTATTAGCTGCTGAAGGCACATGACTAATAGTCTGAACTGACTGGCTAGGATGACCTTATGAAATTGGAAAGTCTCTTGCTGACTTCTACACTCAACCCAGTTTCTGAACTGAGTGCTGTGAGATAACTGAGGAATTTTTGTGAATACCCCCAAGCACTGCTGAGGCTTTCACACTGAGCGCTCACAGATACAATGAACCAGAAATACCCATGTGTCACAATAAAGCACAAGTTGCAAAAGTTATTGTGTGCCATGAGTTTATGAGCCAGAACATTTATAAGTTGCTGTTGCAAAGGAAGCCAGTTGCAGCTTAACAGTGTTAGGACTGGTTTTCTTACATATGGTAATAATGCACTCATTTTCACGGCCTTTCTTGGATCTGTGAGTTACTTGAATCCAAGACTTAATGATATTAGTCACAGCAACATTGGCATAGAAAATGTTTTCTAAAAGAAGTTTAAGGGAAGAGACCCTGGGTCATCTATGCTCTAAATGTAAAGGTTTAGGATGAGATACTTCTCATACAATCTTAGTCAATTACAGTATAAAAGTTCATGCTCCCTTTGTAGCAGATAGTATAAAGTAAGTGGGCTGAATTGCCCTCCAGAAGTGTCATTCCTCTCATATGCCTATTTTGGAATAGGAGGAATTATCCTATTGAAGTCTCAGAACTTTTTCTCCTAGTACAGAGTGCCTGTACAGCTTGTGAGAATGGACACCCAACTTAATTCTGGCTGGACACATTCATCAGGACAGATGGATTCCACCCATATTAGTTAAAGTAGTATTTTTTTGCTACAGTAAGAAATCCTAGGTAGTAGCCACTGTGGGAATTTCAACATCTTCTCAAAAAGGGAGAGATTCTATTTCTTAGGGCAAGGTTTTGCTGTTTGTTCAAATATAGGTATTTTGAGGATACCTATATGAAATGTGCAGTGGGAAATGTAAGCCTTTATATTAGGCATAACGCGTGGCCTATAGATGGGGAGGGATCCAATTTTCCATTCCCTGTAACTTTCATCCAATTTAAAGTCTGCTCAGTATTCTGTCCAGTCCCTAGGGACCTTTTCCTAGGGAAAGGGAAAGAGCCAGATGATTTGAGAAATTTGTACTTCAACTTTACCCACTTCTGATCCCAATTTCATAATATATTCCCATTTGTTATCCTGTCACCACTTAGGTGCTTCCATATGGATGGGAGGAATGATGACCAGTATCTGTTCCATTAGTTTCACTGAGCAATTCAGAACCAAACATACAGAGATAATTTTTGGTCCAACTGAATACAGTAACAAAACTGCCCTGGGTTTTAGTGGTATTAAGATTTCACCTCTGCTTTACGGCCACTCTGAACTTTCTTTTCTCTGTATTTCCTCCCTGCTGTGGCTTTTTTTTGCAGAACAAGAAGTGGTTACCCCTTTGTTTAATCCAATAAATCTGCATAGGGTTCTGTTATGACTAGAGTTAAAGCAGTGCTTGAGGTTACTGCTGCAATTTGTAATAATATGGTGTAACAAAGTACCAGCCTATGGTTATTCACTGTACCATGTTTCACATGTGTGACAGGAATCTAGAGGCAACAGACAGTTGTTCTGACAGGTGATTTGACATCAAACTATTAAAACTGTCGTTCTGGCCTTCCCAGACCACAGAACTTACTGAGCAGACACTGTTTTACTTGCCATTAATTCACTAAAACTGTGAACACTGTTGGAAACTCGCCTGAAGTTTGGAGGACCATTGTCAACTTCAATTATGCTTCTGTCTGAGTATTTTATTTGCCACCGTAACTGACTGGTGGTGGCTTTACTGGGGAAGTTAAAAGAGCTGTAAATCCCACTCTCCTTCCCTGCCATTAGCACAGCCCAGTGTGGTGTGGACTCATCACTGCATGATGGAACACTTACTATATGTGAAGCATGTGTATCTGGTGCTGGTTATGACTGAAAATTAAAATGATTGATGGAGACTTTGGGGTTGGAGTGTGTGGGCAAAGGGGAGGGGAGAAGGGAAAACAAGCCCCAATTCTTTAGTTGTTTAGGCATCTAACAGTATTTTCATTATAAACAGGAAAAGGTGAAGAATTAATTGTACAAAATGAAGCCCTACATTTGGAAGCTGTGCACTGCAGGCAGAGCTCTGTTGGCTTCACCAGATGAAATTTCTGCAGAAAGCCTTCTCCTTTGCCAGTCGAGTAAGTCTAATAGCCTTTCAGGCTAAAACAAACTTTTAAGGATTTGTAACAACAACTTGCTATGGTACTGCAGAGACAACAACATGTCCATAAATTGAAACTAGTCATCTGACAGTGCCCCCTTGTCTGACCTACTTGCACTACGTAAGGAACCATGAGAAGCAAATTTGGTGGTCGCAGAAAAAGGAGCAGTTGTAGGGGCAGACGAGAGGAGGAATGCTAAGTAGCTTGCATACACGTTGTATCTCATCTTTTATAATCAAAAGAAAATGAGTGTCTGAAGAAACATAAGCCCGGAAGAGTGTTTCCTTTCTCGTGGCTACCACCAGTGGCTGATGTGGACGTGGCTATTTCTAAAGAGTCATTGTAAGAATCTCACTGCTTTTTACCCTCCTGAGATGGATGGAAAAAGTAGTCTGTGTTATGAGAAAAGCTTCTTTCCCAAGTGTTCATGTTCCCATTGCCAAATGTTGCTAACCCAAAACCTAGGATGGCAGAATGTGTGTCAGCATGTCAGTCATCCCAGTCAACAGTCTGGTTCTCAAGGTGGGTTTCGTTTATCTACCCGATGGTGAGGTGGAGCAGCTAAAGCATACTTTGCCATGCTGCTCTGTGGAGCTAAGCATTGCATTTTTGTTCTCGTTGTGCCTGTAGCTGAAAGTTGAGCCTATGTAGTGTGAGCTACTCAGCTACATTCTACGCATAGCAACCACAACAAAATCATACTGGATGTTGGTCTGGAATGTTTGGGATATAAAATGTGCTGAGTGGATAAAAATGAGTGGATTAATGAAATCCCTGCTCTTTCTTACTAAGGCAGAATATCTATTTTGCTCACATGCTGAAAGCTAAAAGAAAGCACTGGACTCTCTATTGAATTGAAAATTCAAGCCACTTTTTTCTTAATAATTATGTTTTTTTCCTGTTCTTTGTGATTACTTATGGCAAATATCCATGGCTACTTGTTAACCTGCTGCAAAAACTATTAAAAGTCTTACTGAGGCTAGGAAATTTACTATTAATACTAAAGCAGCCTAGTTTGTAGCTCTGCCAGCACAATGCACATCCTGATCTGCCCTGGCTTTTGACATTCAGGAAAATGATTAACTTGTAAACTTGTATGGTTTTCCTCATGAATGAATTCTGCAAGAGATACACGTGTAATTACAGCTTCAGTACGTAGACAAGGCAAATATGTGAACGTTCAAAAGCACCATTATGTTCTCAAAAATATTTACAGGTCAGGTAAATAAAGTTATAAAAAACGTAGATTCCAACTGACCTACGTGTGAAGGGAGCCCTTGAAGTCAATGAGAACTGTGCTTTTGGATCTGGTGCAGTACATAGCACTCAGTTATGAAATAATTGGGCAATAAGACACAGTGACCATGTGAACACAGTAATTAGTACACCCAGCAGTGTTTATGTGATGACTGACGTCTTGCCAGAGCTAAAAACAAGAGCTGTGCCAGTCAGCTAAGGAGCAGAAGTTCTAGAGTAGGGAGCAGGAATAGCTCCTGTTCTCTCTGGATTTCCAAAGGGGAAAAGGTGTTTCCACACTGGGAAGGCATGAATGGCACTCTGCTTCCCTTCCCCTGAGGGCTGCTGTGCACTGCCCTGTTTCCACCATCCTTTCCTCTTCCTTCCTCACTTACTCAATGGACACACTGCTGTTGGGAACATGGGAGGCACTGCTGTTCTCTGCAGCTGTTCCTAAAGTAATATAAAGCCTGGCTTATAGTAAGTAAATTTTTAACGAAAATTTTTCTTTAAAGCATTCTGTTGCTTTGCTATTTGTGCTGCTATTGCACCTTAACTATATGAGGGATGATGATCACTGTATCAGCTGCTTTTTGCAGCTTTGTCAGTGAAGTATGGGATAGTACAGCAGTTTTCACGAGACCTTTAAAAATGTGACCTTGACTCTAGGCTTTAGAAAGCCTAAAGAGGGAAGAAAGGGCAGTAGGTCAGGGCAAGCTGGGAGAGACAGAGACTTCCACCTTCTAAACTTTTAGAACATCTAAAAGCTGAGGTAGCCTGAAGCCATTAGCATTTAACATTGTTTATAGGGCTTGTCTATAATTAGTTGTTGCTTTTAGTCTAGCTTACAGCTGACAGACTGTAAACAGGACTGATGGGCTAATTAGCAGTCCCAGAGGCCAGAGAATGTCTGGATGTGGGGTCAAACTCTTTCTCTAGTGACTAGAGGTTTTCCAGGGGTGGCAGCGTAGCATGGTTGGAACATTTGAGAACAGGTAACTTTTCTATATGGGTCATGCTATATGCTTTCGTTAGATGGCCTCTCTTCATTTTTCAGTTCAGGTTAGGCTGATGTGAAACATGGACTACTGTTTCGCATGCTAGTTGCACTTTTCAAAGTGGCTAATGCTACCTTACACAGCTAATTATAATACTAGCGCTTTTTCTTCTGTGGTGAGAAAGAAGGCAGAGCCAGTTAGGGAAGGAAGAAGTTGATTTTACTTCTTTTGCATCCAGCAGTTAAATGTCTGCACAGCAGACACTTTACATCCTTTTTCATCATGCACTGCACACGTCGAATCTCTCTCATAAGTGACTGAGGAAATGTCTCCAAGGCCGTCCTATTGGCGCTTGAGTTAACAAACTGTAAAGCTCTGATTCTGCATCTTTACTTTTCCTACCTTGAACTATGGAAAGCTATATCCACATTTTTCTGGCTTATACGATGAACAAAGTGTAAGAAACAGATGCATTAGATTTGTAGCAATCTTGTGGCCCTGGACTTTTTTTTCATTTGTATTTATGTTTGTTACACCTTGAGTTCATCCTAGTACCTTGACTCAATCCAGTAAGCTCTTCGTGGTATATTGTTGATTTCTGAACTAGCAGTATGATACCGACCTGCAAAGTTTCATCCGCAAAAACAGACCACTGACAGATCAGGATCCTCCTCCATCTCTAACAGAAAGCAGGAGCCTGCTTATTAATGAATGGAAAATGTCTTTTAAAAATGTGAAAAAATATGAAGAACCAAAGAGACCAAGGACCTAGCTTTTATTAGAAATGACCTGGAAAACAATGGGCAAGAGGAAGTCCCCTCCCATGCTAAAGGCATAGAGTCAGTCACTTAGAGACAACCATTGTGGTGGTAATGGGAAGGCTTTATGGGCAGGAGAGGAAGAAGTGAGAGCCAGGCTGTGAAATTTCTGGGCATTAGTCTTTCCATTAACTGGTCATGTGTGAGAAACACTTGGCAAAATCCCAATGGGGAGAGCCTATTTTCGGCCTATTTTCACTTATCCTTTTTCTTCTTTCTTGTGTAGGATCAAATGAGGAAGATCCAGTCTCTGAGTCTGTTCTGCTTTTCCCTTCGTGAGAGGAAAGCAATCAACAGTAGCTAACTAAAGGAATTGTGTTTCGTTATTTTTTTAATCCGGGCCTGTGGATTAGTCTAACTCAAGCCACAAAAGAAACCAAAGATACACTGCCCGATATAAAATGACCAATATCGACTTCTATACGTATGATATCTATACAGATATTACTATGTTTGCTGACTCATACAAATGCTACTCCCACAGCACAGAGGTTTCAAACAGTACCCCAAATGTGTTAACCAAGCTGGCAGCAGCTTGCCAACTAAACCCGCTGAAGTCTTGTGCTAATCAGCAGGGGTTGGCTGCTAACATGTCATTTGCACTCTTCCTTAGCAAAGGTGCTGAAGGTCACCATTTTGTGCAAACCTTGGTGTTGGCTTGGCCTTGGCTAAGATGGGCCTCCAAAAAGGCCTTTTTATAAGGTCCATCTAATATGCATGGACTTTCTGTCATCAGTGGGATATTCAGGATGAACATCTTGATAAGGGTCTGGAAGAAAATTGTCTACAGTGGACTCTTTTTTTTTTTTTTTTTTTTTTAAATATGTCTTCAGGACCACAGGGAACCCAGCTGTTTATACTGGTGTCCAGAAACTGCTGCCAAGGTTTTGTTGGTCTAATCTAAGAAAAAGGAGCATTAGGTCAAATGCTCCTGTTACAGCACCATAGAGAAATATTTATGAGGGCCTTATGTAGGAGGTTTAATCCACAGTTGTTTGTTGTTGGGTTTTTGTTTTGTTTTGTTTTTCTGTTTTGGTTTTTTTTAATAGAACTTAAAATAATTAAAAACTTTTCTATAAATATTGTAAAAAAATACAGTGTATAGTTTTTTAAAAAATTACTTTGTCACAATCATAGGAGAATATCTAGGCATGTGACAAGGTTTAACTTCAGAATCTCGTACTTTATGATGATCTTGATTCAGGAACTGTTTCTCAGCCATAGGGAACACTTGCTGACTGTGGGATAACCCGATGGATGACATAGATGGTCCCCTCAAAACTGAGTCCTGTTGCAGCAGATGCAGTCTTGTGCATCTTCACAGTGAGTGGATGGCCTGATTCACTGTATAAATTCTTGCACTTAAACACTCTTTCACCACATAAATTCTATACTGGCTTTTTATGTCAATTAATTAAGCCATATGATGATTTAACCCTCTACCGTGCTAGTAGATCCTAAAGCAGGCTTAGAGGACAGATAATTCACCACTTCACAACTAGCAGTGTTGTGATTAAACTGGCTGCCTGCAACGTTGGTGGCTGAGGAAGGAACAACAAAAAGGCTGTCAGTAAACAAACTTTATTAATAGATATCTTATCACAAATGTCAACATATAAAAGCAAATGTGACATTAAAAAGCATGTGTTAATTCACATGGATTAATGAAAACTTTTAATAGTACAAATAGTATCAAATTTTGAGGAACAGCAACAAGCAATAACTGTGTTTAGCTGTCATTTCCAACTACTTAATGCATGTTTCTGAAACAAAATTAGTTCCACGGCTGCTGGACAGACTGACTTTGGTGCATGAATGACATGTTCAAGCACCTGCACTATGCAGAAGTATGTCTTTGGATCATCATGATCTCAGCTTTACTGGTCTCTTCTCCTCTGAATGTCCAGCACTCCCAATGGCATCACTGGTAGTTCCACAGGCAGGAGAAGGATGGAGTGGTCAGGCAGAGGACTAAAGTGAAATGTAGCAGACCTGCTCCAGGTTTCCTTCTTTGATTGTGAGTGGTCATTTAGCCACTGAGCCTTCACTGACTGCTGTCAATGTGGATTATGTCACTGACTGAAGCAGAGTGGGAAGTCTCCGTGTTTGGGCCTATGCTGTGCCCAAGCAGACTGGACTCCTGAGAAACCTAACGCTGGTTTGATCCCTCACCCATTTCTACGAAGGCATGTCATTACTCACTAGATCCCTTTTGGTGTGTGTGACCCAGGCTGCCTAAATCTGCTGGCATCTGTTTTTGCAATATCTGAACTCTTTTAAGAGGTGCTTAGCAGCTGTCTTGTAAGAAGGGATAAATGTTGATGGCTGGCTAAGTAAGTGCAGCGTGGTCACCCTGCCCATATGGGCTGTACAGGTGTACACTTGGACCCATGTCAAGGGGAATGTAGGTCTGAGTTTTCTCTCCTCAGCCTTCCCTATATGTACCTCATGTGTGCGGCTGAATTTGAAAGTTAAACCAAAGCACAATTTTGTGTAGGTGTAATGCCTGTACTTCAATTCCCCATCTCCAAAAATGGATGAAATAAGACACTGCTGCTATTTCCCTCTCAATGACAGTACCACTGCATATTAAAATGAAAGGCTGAAGTACTTGAGTACTACAGTGTCTGGGGTCATAAAAGTGTCATACATGATTATGTTGCAGTTATGGTTCTTGTTTCCATAGCAACATTCTGCTAAGAAACTCAAGGGTCTTTACAAGTATTCATGAATTAAACCTATGAGGTAAGGGATAGTGATTATTCTTGTTTACAAATAAGGAAATGCAGAGGTTAAACTACTTGACCAAGGTCACACAACAAATCTGTGGCCAAGCCAAGAATAAAAGCTGACTCTGTCATCCGTGCTTCAGTCACCAGGCTGATATTCTCTGTTGGAAAGCCTGTGCAGGGCTGAGAGAAAAGCCTTGTACAAAGTCTACAGATTTGTTCATTCAAAACGTACATTCCAGCTCAGATTGCCTCACTGAAGTGACCTTATATTTTTATCTCTTTGTCTATCTAAACTTTGCCCTTGTGAAAACATCATTATATCCAGTCAAAGCAGGAGTAACATGATTTATGATTTTGACAGGAGTTTTGCAAATCTCTGACAAAGCAAAACTGAAGCCTATTCTAAAAAAGTAGAACAGTCTTTGCATGTATGATTGCCAGTCCTTCAACGGCAATTAGATAAACTGATCCAGTATGTGCTTGGTTCATTTCAGTGGCTACCTAGACCAAAGAAAACAAACATATTTACGGGAAGAACAACTATCAATTTTGTCTGGAGTTACCACAGAGATATCGCATTATCTGATGGATAAATGGGGTTTGTTGATAGACAGCAACAACAACAACAACAAAAAGCCCAGTCTCCTGGGTTTCTTTTTAAACCACAGGAAGGGAAAAACTCTGAACTCCTAAACCTTTTTGGTATCCAGCCTCTGCTCCTCCCTCTGTACGCAGTGCTTGCCAGTGTCAGAATATTGTAAACAGAGGTATTAGAGGATAACAACAGCCACACCTTTTTAACTCCATCATCCCACTGGATGCTGTTTGTAGAATGAGAGTGGAAAATAGCAAGTGTGCTCTTAGGGATGTTTTATTCTATTCTGGTCTCAATAGTATAAAATGCTTTCTAGCTTCCTAATCTGTTAAGCATATAGATGTCTGAACTAAGGCATGCTGCTTTTATTTCTTCTAGATACCATGCCGTACAGTTATTATGTGAATGGTTGTCTGCTTGTTAGCTATATCCTTGTGGTCAGGCTCTTTTTTTGCCTGGGTGGCTGCGGCTGAGAGTTTTACACTGCTTGGAGGAATGGTTGGCTGCTGTTTTGTCAAGAAAACCTGGGTACTATGGCTGTATCGCAGTTGAAGAACAAGTCAGCTGGGTGAATGGCAGTAATTTAGTGAGGAAAAGTCTTGTGAGAGCCGAGGATCATGTTTAGCAACGCTTGCAAGTCTGACTAAAAAGTTCACAGATGCGCTAAGCAGAAAGGAGACTTCATGGACTGGTCTTCCTTACTTAAAGGGGACGAAGAGGGTATAGGATAAGGACAGGAATAAGGACGACCAGCACTGCCCCCCTGAAAGATTAAGCACTCCTGGAAGCATATGGCCATATATATCCCAGTTTGAATCAATATCCAATATTTTTCTTAGCTTCCCAGAAGTCCCACATACATGAGCATTAAAATCAGTGGAACACTGAAAGGATAAAGTGTAAGTGTCACATAAGGTCTGGTAATCAATCTACATTTTGATCACAGTGTTGAGTGACAGGTGCACCTCAGCTGCCAACTATGCCCTCTGAGCTGGGCAGTCAACGATGGGGATGACTGGAGATCTTCCTCAGACTCAGTGTGTGGTGCTACTTCTCAAATTTTTCCGTTTACTTTTTACTAGCCCTTTTCTGATGTTTTTTTGCAGCAGTCAGACTTGCTTGAGAATTTGCATGTAGCTAAACCACCTGGTATTACTGGTCCTCGGCTACCATTACGCAGGATCACTTGAATGCTCAGAGTCTCTGTTAGATAAGTACTGGACCAGTCCAGCTGTGGATCCAGGTATACTTACGTTTTACAGGTCAGAGAAAAATCAAATGGGAGAAATGCAGCAATAGAACCTAGACGAAACTTCGACTCTTCTTGCCAATCTCAGGCTTATGCCATTAGTTTTTATTTTCAAAAACAATATGCACATTAATCTCATGTTGATCTTTACAGTTGTGGCAATAAACATGGGAGTACTTCAAAGAAATTAAATTACTGGCTTTGTATTAAAAAGATCTAGGGATCTTTTAGTGCATTGAGATGTTTGGAAGAAGATGGCTTCTTCTGTGTATATCTAGTTTTGCTCTGTTTTTGCAGATTGGAGATTAAGCAACCACTGTAATGAGATTTGTAGGGAAACCCACCTTCTAGGTCTGTTGCCTGCTGTTCTGCTGCTTATGAAGGAAGAAAATTCCGTTTGCCACTCCATCAGCATGTCTCAGCTTGGTGGAAGATGGGCAGTTTAGGTAGTGCTGAGTGGAGGCACTTGTTTCTGCTGAACTCAGGGGGTCCATGATTCTCAGGATGCTGGTCTCACTTCCTGGGAAATTCAAGTGTCTGATGTTTCCCAGACTAACCTGAAATTTCTCCTAACATTGGGCAAGGCTTATCGATGAGGTAAAACGCACCAAAGCAACTCTTTGCTTCATTTGGAAACAGATGAATAATTGTCACAGACACAACTCTAATAGTTAACTACATGTCAGTGTCAAATTACGGTCTTCTTTGTCTAGCCAGCCCACGGGGCTGATAAATTTAGTGGAGAGAAGAGTTTCGCAGAATGTACAGCTGGGGTCCTTGTGGCTGGTCTTTGAGGCTTTTTCCTAAATGTCAGACGAGTGGCCACCCAAACTCAACTGTACTGTGCCTGAAGCTTCCTCTTCTGAACTCTTGTGGTCACAGAAGATCCTATGAGATAAATGCACCCCTCTTATTTTTCTGCAGCATTGACGAGCAAATAAATTACAGTATTAAACTTATCTTACTACTTATGAAATTCAGTCTATCGCTATATAACTTTCTGATAGTTTAAAGTGCTTTTCTGAAATGCATGGCTGAAACTAAGTAGCTCTTAAACAAGTATATGAGCTGGCTTATTGATGACTTCAGTCCTTTCTTGCTGTTCAGATATGCCTTATTCTGGAATGATAAACTCTGAATTGTCATAGCAGCTTTAGTGCAAATATTTTGTATCCGTAGAGAGTGGTTGTGAAACTTTATTAATGATGATAAAGAATGTAAGCTTATCTCTAGTTTACATAGAGACTAAACCCAAAGCATAAGAAGATGAATGTGAGAACATTCAGTAAGAATCTAGAAAGAAAAGGAGATAAACAACCCACAGCTTTCTATCACACATGATGTTATTTTTGTTGTTGTGGTAGAGCAGAGAATGCAGTGGACTAACAGAACCTTGGTAAAAGCTGAATGCACCAGATTCTCATCTTTCATGCCTGGTAACACCTACACGCATGGTCTTACTTAGATGAACCTAATGGCATGTCTGAAGCAAAATATGCTCAGACAACATGTGACCTTTAGAGAGGAACTAAGTGAAGAAATTCTACACTCAGGCTGTCACTCACTCAGTTGTTGACACAACTGTTTGGGGATAGTGAACTGGATCAGGGAACCAGATAAGGTTAAAAATAATGCAAACAAAAAGAAGGCAGGAGAAGGTACCAGCTTAATTCTGTGGAAGGGAGGACATTTCATGTGTATTCCCTGAGCTGAGCTGTGCTTTGCACTGGACGGACTCTCTCCCCTTCCTGGACAACAACTTCAGTAGCTGTCAGACCCTTCTGTGAGCTGATTTCACTCACTAGATAGAACAGCAGAAAACCATCCAACCTTGTTTTTTTACTCTGCCATTTTAGCACATTGAATTAACTCAAAGGAGAGTCAGGTGAGTACCAGAGCTAGCAGGAGATAAACTGCAGAAGCATGACCTCCTGCTTGTAGTTTCAGGGAGCTATTAGTTTAGCTTAGTGCACCTCTGCAAACCCTGTGCAAATAATTGCATCATTGCCTGTGGGTTAGGAGAGAGTGTCAGTGCTGAGCAAAACAAGTGACTGGCAGAGAGGGTAGAGAAAAATTCCATTGCCAAAATCCCCTGTGTCATGAAACTGAGGTGTCAGCATGAGAGAGAAGGGCAGCCCCTGTCTTTCTGTATGAGAGTGTAAAAATCAGGAAATAAAGGGTTTAGAGAAGACTTAGTTTTTAGAATCTGAAGTGCTGTGTTTGGAACTATCTCTAGGACTTTGGAAGAAATATAAAGCTGAGTATGAAATAACAAATGGAGATTGTAAAGTAAATGGAGAATTTTCCTCTTTAAAAAACAAAGATAATCAGTGAAAAGGCAAAAATTAGATTTGCTTGTAGAGTGATTCTCCAATTTATCCTTGCCTAGAAAATAATTCATTTCTGATTTCAATAGCAAATGCTAGATATCATCACAGACTGGTGGCTAGACAGCCCCCACTGGATTTCAACTATGCACATTCTGCATGTAGATCTTGTCCTTCGAGTTCTGATGATCTGTCTTCGCCCCCTAGGGACCATCACCAATGGACCCAGATGCATTATTTAAATTCGTAGTGCTTCAGCAAACTTAATTTCTTTCCCATTATAGCGATGGCCATTTAATTAGAGGAAGGGAACTACCCACAGTACACTGGACTGAATTAGGAGTGTGCAGATGTAACTAGAAATTTTTGTGTTCTGGAGTCATAGCAGTTTTTCAGTAAGATGAAAGCATTAAACTCTGAGGTTAACAAACACCAAATAACTAGAAAGCCACGGCTATCTTATGTCTGCTCAATGCTGCTCTAAGTGAACCTGTAGCTTTAATCTGGTTCTCAAGGACAGAGGATAAGTAAGATTGTTACCACCTCTGACATTGCCACAGCCTTTTTATGATCAGTATTTGTATTCGAGATTTCATGAAGAAGCTAAAGACTGGACATGTCTAGAGGAGGCATTAAACTTGCTTTGCAGATAGAGGATGCATTCCTCAGTTAGCTATGTTTACCATAATATTAATTTCTGATTACTTGCAGTGCACATTAAAGACAAATGTTGAAATGTGACCAACCACAGTCTGCATAAAAATACATCGATACACAGAAATTCCCCATGAGGATATGATTTCAGGAGACAGGGATGTTGATGGAAACAAAGCTTTGTGGGAGTGCTCGGTCTTGCTGGTGGTGCTAAAACCTTGCCTGAGCGAGGTATTACTCCTAATGCAGATCAGCTCTTTGATCTGCTGCTCACTGTAACCCCACAAAGAGTTTCACTGGCACAACAGAAGAGGGGCAAGAGGGAACAGCTGTGTTTGCTCATTCATGCCACTGAAGCTCTTTTGTCTTTAGCCTACAGAAGAACTAGAAAAGTAACTTCGTTACCCACCTTCCGCTGTCATCTAACTACTCGTTCATGTTCTTGTGCTGGTGTTCACTCTTTTTTTTTCAATCGTGCTGTTGGATTCTATGTGACATTGAGTGTAAATGGATCAGTGAAATGATCCAGATTGAAAAACCGTTCCCATTCCTTATTTTAAGTTCTGACAGTTCAATTGATATTGTATGGAACAACACAGGTGGTTGCACAACACAAAGAAGAAGGAAAACAGCTGGCCAAGTGTAAAGGACATCATCAAACTCTTTCATGGGTTTAGTTGTGGATGAAAATCTGAATAGAATTACCCTTTAAATGAAAAGCACAGTTTAAAGTGGACTTAGTTTATTAAAACAGTACAGTTTTGTGGGAAGGCCAATCCTACATTTTACATCTTCCTCTGTGATACTCATGGAGAGGCTTGCACCAGCTTGCTTATGTGGGTTTGAAACTGGTGCTCTAGTCATACTGCTTGTTCAAATTCTTTTCTCCTTGCTTAGTTAAAAGTGTTGATCATCTTGCTCCTAATTGCCCTTCTATAATCCTGAAGAGAATGCATCTTTATGATCACAGACTCACAAACTGATAGGGATTGGAAGGGACCTCTGGAGATAATTTAGTCCATCACCCTCAAAGTAAAGAAGTTCCTCCTCATGTTTAGATGGAAGTTCCTATGTTCGAGTTTGTGCTTGTTACCTCTGATTCTCTTGTTCTCGATTGGGTTCTCTTTTCCTTTGAATTGCCAGAACTCTGATAGGGTGCACAATGTTCATTAATTAGACACAAGAAGAAGCAGCTGTGATAGTGTGATTTTAGTTGTTACCTAAGATCTGAATAAAAGGCGAAGTCAGGGTGACACATCCTTCAAAAGATTCCTAGTGGAAACTGTCCCGGATTGAGCACATCCAGTGAACAGAGTTACCCAGGGCAAGGCTTGTCAGTTACTGCAAACTGAGAAGAGGCAGCTTGGAAGAACAAATTGAACTTTGCTGTAGGAAGGAAATCGTGCCAGTGCGTTCTGTGAGAGGCTGAGAACATGATAAGAGAGAGGACACTCTCAGAGATGCCCTCCTCAGTGACGTTTGAATGGGTCACTGAGGACGGAAGAATTTAAAAAGTCATGATTAATACTTGGTGTCTGTGACACGTCTTGCAGCAATAGAACATTCAAATCCTTTGCAGTGCTCTCATTGATAATTATAGGTCCTTTCAATCATTAACATCGGGGAGATCACAGAGTCCGCATCTCCTTGCAATTTCAAGATATCTTCTTTAGCTCAGGTTTTGTTTTTTTTTCCCCACCTAGTCTAATTTTAAATCTCCCAGTTAACATGACAGCTGGTACCAACAGCATACCAATTACTGAACTTCCTGTAGTGTGAGAGGAAGAACCCACACCTTTTTTTTGAGAGGAATTGAAACTTTGTGTGCTGAGTATGGATGGGTGCAGCCTCTCCATTTCCTGCCTAATTATTACTCCAATCTTGTACTTTTGTATGATGACTTAAATACGAATCCGTAGGGCAGCTGAAGAAATAGTCTAGATGCATTCTTTCTCAAAAAGTGGGTAAAAATGCAGCCTCAAATTGAAAGTGATGGTAGTTGTCTTGAAACTCACTGTTGTTTGTTAGGCACTGAGTAAGCTTTTCTCCTAAGTGATAATACTTATTATCACTTAACTTTGGCAAAGGAACAAGAGAAGATGTTAAGTAATACCGACGTTACTTTCCCATAGCTTGAGCACATGAGCTGCATGTTTGCAGGGGATAGCACCACTGCACCCAAACCCCTGGCACTCTAGACATTATGCTGCAAAGCAATCCAAACTCCTTGACAACAAAGCTGGAGGGTTTTCCCATAAACTTATTTTTCCCAAAAACTTATTTTTCCCAAAGAATAAGACATACAATTTCAAGTTTATGAGTACTCCTGCACTATTTCCTGCTATAATTTCACTGATGACTATGCTTCTATTACATTTTTATTTAAGTGAAAAGCTATGTAAAACCCAGTTAGTGAAACTTTGCTAAAATTTTCACTGAACAATCCCAAACTCATGATCAACTTTTAATAAAATCATGATACATAACATTTCCTAATAGTGCATTCATTCTTTACAAATGCTTCTTTTGGGATAGATGTGAAGAAACAATACACACATGGTGTTTTTTCCCTACCATGTCAGATACTATGTTTGAATGAAAAGCTAGGCAGCTGTTTATATTTTTCTTTGATGATCTTGTGTATGGGATGTTGGCTTATAGGCTTATTGGCTGGTATCATTATGATAGAGAGGTGGAAAAATGACATAGCACGACTGTAATTTTACCTAACTGTAAAAATCAGAAGTTTTTGAAAAGTGAACGTTAATTTGAAATGTTCTGTCTTCTGAAGAAATGTTATTTTTTAAAAAAAAAGTATATTGTGAAATATTAATATATTACAACTTCTTTTATTGTTTGCTTTGGTGGAGAGATGGGAGGTTCACAGGAAAGAAGTTTAACTACAGAGGTACTTGGGATTTATATTTTGTTAACATTTGCAAGGGTTTTATTTTACAATGACCAAGTACAAGTTCATGTTGACAATGCATCACTATTTTTCCAGCTGCGCCCCTTCGTGTTAACAAACTAAGATACTTCTTTGACCATCATATCGCTTGGATTATTTTGCGCCTTATTCCAAATGTAGTATCTAATGGATTTGGAAAATTACAGCTCTTGAAGATATTTAACTAAGAAACCTCTTGAAGTGTTTAGCTCTCAGACTGTCCATTTGCCTATTGGAAAGTCAACAATAGCCACCACAGGACTGTATCAAAATAATCACCATCTCTTCTTTAGACATAATGAGTCACATAAACAAACAGATTATCTATCTTGCAAAATATGTCATTAGTGTTTATTCTTAACATGGTTCTTAGATATCGAAAACACTGAACATACTGTCTGTTGTGGATAAACATTTGTGCAATTAGCACCGCAAACAAGCACAAGCAATGTTCTTAACAAGGACTATGCAATTATTTCCACAGCATCCCATGAAAACCTACCTGAATTAGCCTAGCATACTAAAAGGGCATATTTTTTTCCAATACAAGAGATCCTCTGTGTTATTTGAAAGACCAGCTCATGTGAATTTGGCAGCCTGAACTGGAACCCACGTGTCATCGTGCATGTGAGCCAGGGCTCTTCTGGAGTCTTGCTGAAGGCATCCTTTCCTGACTTTTTTTTTCTTTTCCCTGTGAAAATCTGCACTGAGGTTACTGTCCTGAAGTAAAGGACGCAGATGAAGGACAGTGGCCTCACCATTAGTCTTGCTGACTTTTAGCCTATGGGCCTGTCTCTGGCTAGGTGTTTGGTTCTGGTAAGGAGTCAGAAATGGGAGACCAGGCACAAGCTTCTGCAAGTCTACCAAGAAGTGGTAATCGCAGATGTGCCCATTTGTATCAACAAGCACAAGATAATTAACTAATTTTAGCAGGCAGTGAATCATGTTGTTTTACCAAAGGCTAAGAGTGTATTGGTTTTGTGGCTTAGCTGATAAACTCATAAATTGACTGATGTGTTCGGGCCTTAATTAATAGCTTTCCAGTTGTGCTGGATTGCTTATCACAAGATCACAATTTGAAAGAAAATCTCCCCAACCCACTCACTGCGAGGCACCGAATAGCTCCCATCTCACCCCAGCCTCACCAAACTCATCAGAAACAGTGTTCCCACAAACCCCATGTGTAGCTACTGGGACCAAACCTTGTCAGAACAAATGCAAAACTAATACACAAACACACTTCTACAACCACAGTAAATGCTCCCTTCTTAGAACAGAAGCATCACTTGTCTTTCATCTCTCTTCATTCTGTCTCAATCATCACTCCTCTGGCTATATTTCTTATCTAATCTGCTTCTTTCCATTACTCTTCCCTCTGATATTATCAAATATGTTAACGTAACTGAGAAAAATTTAGAGAGACTGTCTCCAAAATGTGGGTTGCTTAAGTTTGCTACTTCTGTTTTGGACCTGTAGAAAGATTTGTGTCCCTGAAAACTTGTCTGCTTTCATTGAGTAGTAGCATTTCTAGTCTAATGAAAGATCTTTTCTCTTCCCACCAAATGTCCTTGCTAGCAGAGATGACATCTTCCTTAATTTGCTTGCTTTGGATTAAGGAAAATAAGGAAGATAGTAACAGAATTATTTTTAGGCAGTATCAGTTGAGTGAATGGTACACTTTACAGAACAACCCCACAACAGTTGTACTGGTACAGCTGATGGGACATGAGCTGCGGTGCAGAAGCAGCATTTGGTAGTGGGAGAAAGGATGGGAACTTCTTAAGGCAGCTCCTCTGTCCCATTTAGCTGTATCTCTTGGTATTAACCGAGGAGTTTTGTGGCACACCTAATGCCTTGAAATACAAATGCTCTAATTTAATAGCCAGAGTATGTTTGTAAACGTCAATACACCAATTTGATTGCCTAACGAGACATTAATATTAAGAAAGTTTGAATACTTTGGTAAGTCGTATCATGACACTACAGAGTTTTGAATGCTTCTAGGAAAAATTATTATGTTCTGAGTGGTAGTGTGAACATCAAACCAATGACTATTTTTTGTGAATAGCAAAACTACCCCAAAATGCAGTTTTATGAGGTCATATATACTCAAAGATTTTTCCATAAAAGAAAAAAACATAGAAAGGCAGCATATTTCATTTTGTAACTTTAAAAGCTTAAAATTTGTTTTTTGAAATAGCATTTTCATTTGCAACTTGTCCTCTTTTTTATGATTCTAATAGAAAGTCTGTCAACCTGGAGATAAAATGAAACCCTGTTTTTTAGCAGAACTAAAATGTTCTGAGTGAACTTGAAAGGAATTTTTTATTTATTTAATATCTTTCACAACTTGGTGAATTCTATAAACACAAGGCATACAAATATGAAGCTGCTCATAGGTGCCTGCAATTTAAAATTCAATATATTGAAAGATTGTGCATTGAATATTTTTTGGCCTTTAAATAGTTGCACTATATATATGTGTATATATATATATATATATGCAGAGCCATGTTTTGCACTTTCAACAATTTTGAGCAGAAAAACTGTTACAGAAGCAGACATAAGTTGCTCTTTTTTTGTTTGAATAACAAATGACAATTTTACTTTTGATCTAAACAATAGGTTTCTTGTGATAGGGATGTTATGTGTTCTTTATATTCCTTAGACTAGACATTTGGAAAATTTGTACTTTGTAGAACTTCTTGACAAAACTGAGGGTTGCTGATAATTGATTAAAGCAGTGTCAGTTATTCTAGTATATTTATTGCATTTCTTTAATATTTCTCTAGATTCATCTGTGTGGCCCACATCCAAGATGAGTGGCTGGTTTGGTCTTTCTGCTTGCACTGTTCTCATCCCCTTCAGAGAGCTGTGGGTTTTTTAATGATACGAACATCAGCTCATGATGAAACAATAGCTTTTTAAACTGGTTTCGCACCATTGTGTCTTTTGAGATCAGTCCTTCTGACAGTAGTTTTCTGTGCAGACAGTATGGACAAGAATGGAAGGGACCCTCTGCAGAGTATTATCATCCCCATCATGTACTCAGTTGAAATGAAACCTGGGCAGACTGTAACTTCATGAAATCACCTGGAACCGAACCTTCTTCCCACTAGCATTGGTCTGTGCCTTTACGTCAAGATCCAGAAAAACATTTGATGGGTGAAGAATCATCCATAGAAGTGTGTTCAGAACAGAATGAGCTCTGAAGAAAAGCGGAAAAATCTTTTTGCTCATAACATTTAAGACTCTGGTTTATAAACGTCTGTATTTGATTAACTTCACCCTCAATTATAGATCTGACTAAGCTTGCAATCCATAATTCTGAGACTACAAAGAAGAATTTCAGCAAAAATACAGAACGTCAGAGTTGACATTCTGGAAATGTGTAAAGGAAAGGGTAAACAAATAAAACCAGCCCCCATGTTTTGCGAAGGAATGTTCTGTGCACTGGAAATACTGTTATCAAGTGCAGTCATGGGAATCATGTGCAATGGCAAGGAAGAATAAGCAGTATAAATTACTGAATATATTTTTTTTGGGTTTTTTTACAAATGTTGTATAATTCTTGTGCATGAAATTAATAATGAAGAACATGTCTCTTGGAGGAAAAGTACATGTCACATTTGAAGGAAAAAGTTAATGAAGATCATCAGTCAAACATCCATATGTGATACAATCTAACCTGAGGGCTGTCAGAGTTCTGTTAAGCTGAACACAGTAGTCTCCCAAGGCTCTCTGCATTCACAGTAAATTCCACAATCAATACCTTCTTCCAAAGTGTGATTAATTGTGGCTAAGTTAAGACACTGTCCCCAGAAGAGTTCTTTTTTTTCATCAGCCAGATATCAGAATATTACTGCCAGGTAGTATAAAGAATATCTCTGCCTCTCTGCTTTTGCCTCTGTAAAACAGGAATGATAATTCTGGTGAAGCTTTTGGAGAAGTAAGGACACAGTACTGAATGACATATAGGTGTTGCTTTTATTAAAATTGCCCATACGGCAGCTGAGCTATATATGGTGTTGAGTCTATGCTAGACTACAAAAAAAATACAAGATGAATTCTCAAAAAGATTTAGGGACATAAATCTTATTTCCAATACTGAGATATTTTAATGAAGTGTTTATATCCAGAAATATATATGTTTATATCCAGAAATCTGAATTCAGGGAAGAGAATTGAGTGCTTTGCAGGATGTTTCATTTCATCCTAAAGATGACGTCCACAGCAAGTCAAGTGTGTCATTGCTGACCAGCTCAGGTCTTTTCTACAGACATCTAATGTAGCATGATGAGTTCATGGCCATCTAGGGCTTTATTCAGAAGATCTAAGTTCTACCTACAGCTGTGAATCGGTTATTTCTTTTGGCTCCTCTCAAGGCCTAAATTTGTCCAGAAGGAACTTTTATGCAAAGGGCTTGAGAAATATTTAAATAGCCTGTTTAAGTAGCCTAGTGCCTAAGTCTCCTTGAAAGTCCAAAGGATTAGGGCTCCAAGTCAGTCTGGTACTTCCGGAATGTTTATTTTCAGTGTTGTTGGATGCTGCTTTACATGATAAAACAACACTTCAGTTTTGTGAAATATAGGTCTTCATCCCACTGGCAGTATGCATTGATGACCTTCTGTCACATAATTCTGGGCCATCTTTTCACATTCGCTGATGAACCCTTAAAAAAATAAATAAAAGGACAAGAAGGGATGAGAATTCAATTCTGTCTGCAGGGGTTTTTTTTGTTTTTTGTTTTTGTTTTTTTTCATCGGATGGAAAAGGTCAGTGAACTAACTCTTTTTTTGGTGATGGAGCTAGGAGGTCCAGAAGAATTTCTGCAAATAGAAAATGTAAAACAAATCATAAATGTGAATCAACGGAACATCCTGTTCTTATTTATCTTGCAGAAGAAACTAGGAATTCACAAACCTTTATTCGCAGTTGAAAGCGGGTTTAAGACAATCTGTTGTCTGCCTATGATCTGAACAGCTGTTTGTGGGAAAAATTTTCCACATAGGTCACCACAGAAAAAGAGTAAAGTGTTGACAGGCTGATGGATGAGTTTGGCTGGCATGGTGCCCATCCACTTGTACGACTAACACTTTAATGTACAATACGTGTCACACACATTTGGATTGCCTGTAATATAGTAGCACATCTTCTAAAGTTATAAACTGAAAGCAGAAGATCACCCGAGTTCCTAAAGAGCACACCATGCTTCTCCTAAATGCTTTCTTGATAAGAAGAACAGCAAAAGTTCAAATTAAACTCTTGAAAAGGTCTTCATGTGAAAGGTTGCAGCTGTTAATACATATAAAGGTTCATGCCGCTGTGTGCACAGAGCTAGAAGATAAGCAAAGGTCCCACTGCTACCTAGAACTGCTCCCTGTTTTCCAGCTGTGAGCAGTGCTTCCTGGCTTTCAGAATATTGGTGGCCCTTATGTAAGCAAAATTTTGCTAAATGGTCAGGCAGATGTGAACATACACACAGAATCTCATCATGGTTTCAATTTGATGACATTGACTGGTATCTAAAATCCCAGAAATATTGTCCTTTTGCTTTGTGCATGGAGCTTAGTATTGCTGCAATACAAATAAAAAAGATCTTCAACCCACACTTTATATGAAGGAAAAGAAAGACATTTTCTTCTTTGGTTTCACTTCCCCAAAGACAAATGCGTATCCGTTTCTGCTAAACCTTTCCTTGACATTTCTTTTCAAAAGAGGAACGGATTACCATCCCAACATGGTAGATACTGAATCTGTTGACCAATCCTGGTTTATTAGGTTATGGATCTGAAAATATGCATTTTAGTTTAAGTTCTGGTACTAGGTGCCTCAGTGGCCATATACAAGTCACCTAACTTCCATGAGGAACCTGTGCATAGCATGGCAGGTTCCTGCAGCTTGCTGGTTTAACCTTAGGCTGGAAGTGAATTTGGGAAAGCTTTCTTCTGTGCTTGTCTGCCAGCAACTTACAGAAAAAACAGAACCAAGTTCTTTAACTTCTCTCTGTCCCTGTTGCCATATTTGTAAAGTTGCTGTTATATTTAATATTTACCTGCTGTTGCAAACTATTGCGAGGCATCTACAAGGTGAATATGCTACTGTACTGTACTCGTACTATAAGCTGAACAGCTAAAATGTGACTGTCAGCAGCAGCCTGGCAAACACAAAAGCAGTACAAGAGATTTTTCCCCTCCTGTCTCTTTATCATAGGATAGGAGTCTTCATTATCCTATTTATTTTTTTAATAATGTATTATTTTTATATGTAATTTGTGCTGAATATATATCAAGTAAGCCTTTGGGATCTCTCTGGTGGGAATTATTAATCTTAAAGAAGGAAAATGGGTTTCACTCCTGCTTCTTATTGCACATGGCACTTAGTTTATCTGCACAGTGAAGGCAACCGGGGATGTTTAGCTGCCTTCCTTCCCTGGCTGGGGGAGCCTGCAGGGTACGTGCAGGGTGAAAGGATTTTGTAGGTGCTCCACCTTGTTCTGCCCCAGGCCCTTCTTGGACACTTTCTACCCCCAGGAAAAGAGCCTATTTGCTGTGTCACACTGGTAGAAGGTAAAGCAATCTGGTATCTGCTTAATTTCTGTAGCTGTGTAAGGCAAAGAAGAGTGAGATCTGTCTTGATTTTACAGATGTGAAAATGGACAAGGCTGTTGTCAAAGGCCTCAAGGGGGTTGACACTTCTATCAGTTACTTCTGTCTTTTCTTGCAGCATTCCTGCCTGAAAGTACACAAAAATTAGTAAAATTTCTTTTGACATCTGTACTTCTATTAAGAAATTGACAGGAATGATCCCTCCTATGTTGGAAGGTATGTTGTGATGGCTCTGGCAAACCTGATTTCATTTTTTTTTTAAATGCTTCCTTATTTAACTTTTTCCTCCTTGGATTTTTCTGGGAAACCCTTTCTGAATGCTTACTCTGTGGAGGCATCAATATTTTTCAGCTTCTTTTGACTATTAGAAATCCCACACTGTGCTGGCAGTCTCACAGTCAGCTGGTATGTTGGCTACTGTGTTAGCTAATTAGATAGTTAGTTAGGGTGTTGTGGTAGGGGTACAGTATGGAGGATGTATATCTCTACAGGAGTTTCTAAGCTACTCATACAGTTTTATTTTAGTGCCAGATGCGGGAAAAGGAGCAGGAGAGATGTTAGCATTTAGCTTTGTAACAATGCTTTCTTTCACTGCCCTATTTATAAATAGCCAATATTTAAAAATATAGCAGAAAGCCATCTTCATTCAGAAAGAAATGGAAAACACTGACAGCACAGACCACAAAAATGATCACATAGAAAACATATCATGAAATTGGAGAAGAGCTTCCCAAATGCTGATTTTTAGTTACAAACCTTTCCTTCTGCAGTATACTGTGCCATGGTGAATGGCCCAGAATCAAAGCCCTGGGTTCACTAAAGCTTATGCTGGTTGAAGTCTAGAATCATTCAAATCCAAAAAAGTAATTCTTGAGTCATCCATGCCCCACCAGATTTCTTTCTGGCTCAACAGACTGTTCAAATTAAACTAATACTGTGTTCTGTGTATAGACAAATCCCAAGGTTTAAGTCAAGGTTGCTAAGTCTCAGATGCAGTGGGCTGAAACAGAATGTAAACTCTGAGTCAACAGGGATCATTATGGGTTTTGAGCAAATGAGGCACGTTGCCACAATTGCCTTATTTATGTGTGTCACTATAAACTTCACCAGTGCCCATAAAAGCTGATCAAAAATGAATTAGAAGTGGCTCAGCAGGGCAACTGGTGCTTTCACTGTCTGTTAATTGGAAATAAACATACTCTTGCAGGCTCCTCACCTTCCTCCTTGCTTGATAAAAACATGTACAGCTTTCATCCCCAGTGGCATGGTTTTACGTTCTTTCCAAAGCTGCCTTCATTGGTGACTCTCACCTGTGGAGAGTAGGTTTAATCTTCACTGTTGCACTGAATTACCACTTCAGCGGGGGTGCTGGGCAGAACTGGTGAATGTTTTTGGGAAGAGGGCACAGTCCTGAGTCATGGAGATAAAACTAAATGGGCTCACAGACAGCAGACTTAGTATCAGAGCAGACAAATGTAGCTAAAATGCAGTGGCTATTGTACCAGCACTTTTTTATCAAATCTTCCTTATTTCAAAGGAAGAAAAGATACATGAAAGAAAAGACTGCTGTCCTTAACTACCTATATAGCTATATGCATAAGATGTGTAAGACATTCCAAAAAAGATAGTACAGCTTAAAGACTGCTGAATACCAAAGGTCTGCAGTAATAGTTTCACTTAACTTATATTGATTGTACTTCTTGATTAGTTTGCAAATACGACTGCTATGAAAGTTTTGGTGTGTAATATAAGCGAGGAGTATAGGACTGTAGTATAAACTTGATATCGGACTGAAGAAGCAGAAGAGGTTCCATAAATACAATATGCCCTGTAGTAGGGGTCAGCTATTTTATGCATACTGAGTAATACTAACCAATCCTAAAACACAAGGAAACATCCAGTTTAGATGATTTACCCCATAAGATGTCGTCACCTGTTAGGTCAGATCCTTTTGATAACGTTACAAGAACAGATCTATTTTTACCCAGCTCTACAAGTGCTTTGGTCCAAAGCCTGAATGAACAGGTGTAAGAACATTATCTGACCAAGTATGAACTCATGTATTTTATATATTGTACGTGTTCACACTTTTATTTATAAAATGAGTTCACTGTCCCTGGCATTTTACTTGCACTGTTTCTGTTGCGTCTGTTGAAATCTGGAATGAAAGAAAGCAGCACCAGTATCTTCTAAACTTTGGTGAACTAGCAGAAGTGAAAAGAGTGAGGTGAAAGATGAGAGGTTTTTCCCTTCTAGCTGATTTAGTGAAGAGTGCATAAAGTTTAGTTTAGTTTTATTTAAGAGTAAACTAAAATAATTATTCACAAGTTGTTGGTTTTGTCTGTGTTGCATCTTAGGATTTTTTTAATAAGTTTTTGCCTACCAAAACTACTGAGAGATACAATAAAACTCTTTTAAATTCTCTGTAATGCACTTTTGAAAGAAAAAGTACAATGATTTTCTTGTTTTTAACAGCACCATGTGGGGTTTCTGTGTTTGTTTACTTTTCAACAAAGTTCTGCAAAGGGAATGATTAACACATTATGGCTATGCAGTCTGTAAGGATCTTTGCAATTCATGTATGGTCTTTCTCTAATGAAAGCCTGTGGATTTCACATATATCTCTGTATGAACACCTTTCTTTTCCTGCATGGCTCAGGGTTCCTAAAACAACCAACAATTAGTTGAAAGTTCCTGGTAAGAGACAAAGAAATTACATACAGACAAAATGAAAAACCACGAGAGGAACAAATTTCATATTAGAAATGTCAGATCATATAACTTTTAGACATACTAGGGTCAAATGTCTGTCTTTAAATCAGTACTTTTTAACCTGTTTTTTACAAAGATTTTGTAGCAGAGTGGCAGTATGGCGTTGGCAAGCAAGCTCTGCTGCTTGTTTGCAGGTGGCCCATAGCTACCACATGGATAAAGGTGGATCTTTTTCATAAGCATTTTTAGCAAAGCTTTCTTTTTCTTTAACCAGTATTTTTCACTGAAGCAAAGTTAAAATTAATGGAAGTAATGGATATTTACTCAGCCCATCTAGATGAAAGTGCTACACCTGTATATAACTAGGATTTCCAGGAGTGGCAGATACTGCTGTGTGCTGTTAAGGCTGCACAGCGTGTCCTGGTGTGATTCTCTGTATTCAGTTGCTTGTAACTTTGAGAAGTTTTAACAGTTTTGGCTGCGCTCTTCAAAAGTTGATGTCTGCATGAGGCAGAAACCTTTGACAAATAGCAGCCATGTGATTGAACCATTTTTGGAAGGAAGGTGAAGGGAAGAATATGTTCTTGAAAGATTATCTCTGTAGTGTTGTAGATTGGCCAGGGAGCTGGAGGGAATAGGAAAAAGCATGGGAAGCAGCTAGATGTTAAGAAGGAGAGAGATGTGGAGATGGTACAAGGAGAGGAATTAAGTGATGAGGGAAGCTGGAGCTGGAGAGGAGATTAACTGTTTAAGTTATTAGTTGGGACTTAGCTGGGCAAATAGGAGGACAGGTAGCTATAGGAATGTAGAGAATTCACGTGTCGAGGTCAAGAATGGAGACTTCCTGGGAGAAACACTGAAAAAGGGGCAGATTGGGCAGGATGACTGAAGACAAGGCAGGAATGAGGTACCTGGTACCCATCTGAGTAAGAAACTGGGAGGGTTTGTCAACCTGGCAGTAGCTGGGAGACTGATATTCAAGCAGTGACTTTGAAGGGAAAGGCAAAGGGAGAGAGCTGAGACTGGCTTAGCCAGAACAGTGGGCCTGATATAAGAGGCTTGCTGGAGAAAGAGGAGGACACAGATGGATAGGCAAAAGGCATGGGCCTCTGACCAGGAGCTGCTATACAGAAACTCTTGGACAGGGACAGATATCCCATGGATAGGGACAGATAGGAAGGACTGGGCGTTGTGGATAAAGTCCAGGAAGAGTGAGTAGGAGTTCTACCTGTCAGAACATGTTCTTCTGTGATGCAACCCCACTATCCCTGAATTGCCTTTCCCATCAACCAGTAACGGTAGGAAATGTTACCTGACAGAGTAAATGCCTTGTAACCTCTTCTGCTGGTTCACTGTCAGGAAGGCAGCTTGTCTGGCTCAGGGACAGAGACCTGTGCTTTGGGTCCAGAAGTCTTGGCTTATGAATGGTTGCATGCACCTGTGACAGGCACACAGAAGTTGATGTAGTAATTTAGGGTGGCATTTCTGTTCTTTTCAGGTTGTGATTTGAGAATCGTCTAGGAAATTATACACAAAATGGTACTTTTAAGACTGCAAAATCAAATGCCTCGAAGTTAGTGAGTAGCTATAAGATCCTGCTCTGAAATCAAAGTGATTAATTTCCTAACGCACTTATTTTTCTTTGGCATCTCTATTGAATTTATTCATTAATCCTCCTGTGACATGAAGAAGTGAAAAGAGCCTCTCTTTGTTATCTGCACTGGCTTATGGCTGACATGCCCAGGAGCTGGTTAGTTCAGAGTACCCAGTGTTTAGTACTGCAGATACTCAAAGCATTCGTGTAAATCAGCTGCAAGCTGACTCTTGAGCTCTGCTACGAATTAGAACCTACAATCTCAAGCCACATATGGGAAGATGAGGAATATGCAATTGCTAAAAAACAGTGGAAAGTGTGATTTAAATCACACAGGCTTGGCTGGCACTGCAGTAGAGCTCCATGGCAAAAAGCCACATTCATTTGCTTTCATTGTGATACCTTCTGTTTTCTTCAAGTTCACCTTTAATCACTTGCCAATTTTTGCAACAAATTTATGTAGAGTAGCCTTTATAACTCAATTGTCTGGATTTCATCCAGGAGGAAATCCATGTAGTAAACAGATTAAGGCAAGGGCCCCAAAAAACTGGTATGGAGTAATATATTTTATAACCTCAACAGGTAATTCTAAGCACAGCGTCGTGTCACACTCAGGTGCTTTTAGAACTTGGGAGATACTTAAAAAAAACAGGCGTAGTGTTTTGATTTCAGAGTTTTGTGATAACTAGGCCGTTGCCTATAACGTGTGCTGTGATGCTATGGCTGCTGGAGGACTGAACAAATAATAATGACATGAGTCTCTGCTTTTATTTTGCAAGTGCATTTTAAAATATAAACATACTCAGAAAAATGACTGCACATGACATCAGTTTTCTGTATTTATAGCTGTTACTCTCTTGTCAAATGTTCAGTTTGACAGACTGCTGTATCTGCTGCCAATCAACAAATTTAGCCTGGGCCATACAGAATTAAGCAATATTCTTTCAGGACCATTCCAAGTGGGCTTTATACAGGTGGACAAATGCTGGTAGAGGAGTGTTAGCTTTGCTCCCATGTTTCTCTGGAGTTCTGGATTGTCCACATGGTGTTGTTATCTGGAACTCTTTTGACCTGGTGTGCCACATTGGTGTGTGAACAGGAATGGTTAGTTTTGCTCTGCACCTGAAGAAAGCATGTTTTTCCTCAACACATTCCCAAGTCCCACTCGAGTCAGCAATATACTCCTGCAGGTGGCAAGATATTGGCTGTTGGCTTTGTCCTGTAGCTTGATGCAGTGGGAGGATCAGCCACCTCTCCCAGCCTGTTCTTGTGGAGGTGAAGTCCAGCCTGGCCACTGTCAGGAGCTGTAAGTCCTGCAGTCAGAATGGTAGCAGTTGGTCTATCAGTGTAGGCAGAAGACTAGAAATAAGTTTTCTGCCCTCCAGCTGATTCATCTCTGCCATTCCACCAAAAGCAGCACTTTGCTAATATCAATTAAGTTAGAAAATAACACCTGAACACCCTGAAAGCAGACAAGAAGAGTAATCAGGTATGCATGCCATTTTATAGAGTGACTTCAGTGCCTATAATTGTGCTTTAGAAGAGAAACACCTGAGGGAAAGTCATTAAAAAATTACAGTTATGTAGGTAGATGTCATGCTTTACTTCTAAATGTAAAAATGTAACACATAATAAAGATGTGCTAAATTGCTTTGTTAGAATGACCAACACCGTGTCTGCTCAGGGCAGGAAGGTACAGATAATTTTTTCAGTAGTGAATTGGTAAAAGGAGGGATTTGAATGTAGAAGGGAATTATTTTTAAAAGGCAAATCAAAGATGGGGGACTCAGACACAGGAGTAAGGCCCCAAGAGAGGAGGAAGAGTGAGTGTGGAGTATGAAAACCTCAGGAGAGTGAACAAGGGGAGAACTCAGGGATTTTACTCTTTCTGATTTATGGACACTCTGCCTTTTTCTCTCCTGGAGGTGTGAACCCCTTTTTGGTGTTTCTGAAACTGTTAATGATAGCTTGCCTTTACAACTTCCTCAGATTCTCCAGCAATTGTACATAAACCTACTAGGAACTGTAGCCCTCTTGTTGAAAATTACTGGCTTGCATAAAGAGAGGAAATGTTTAATGTTAGCAGCAGCACCTTGCTGTGCATGGAGGAGCCTAAGCCAGGTATTGAAACAATATTCTGTCCTGAAGGAAAGAAACTGGCCTTCACTTTTACCTTATCTGCCTGCAGGTACCACATTTCAGGCCGGTGTTTGGATATAACTTTGGGATGCATGAAGTATATAGCTTAAAACATATTCCCAAGGCATAGCTTTTCATCATAACAATGAGAAAACTTAGAACCAGAGCCATTTCAATAAATTAGTACCAGATACAGGATGACCTCTGTTACCTTCCACTGAAGTCCCTGCACTGGGAGGATTTTGATCATTTGCCTAGAAATTGCCTCATCTGTAAGTATTTCTTCAACTGTTGAACTTTTAGGTGGGAATTCACCCTATCAATGTGTTTTTATGCCAGATGCCCCATTACATGTATAAAAGACAAGCACCTGTATCCTTAACAGGGCTGGTTGCTGCTTGATTGCCCTGCCCGTCACTGCTGTGTGATCCTTGCTGTTCTTGCATCTTTCCAGCATTTAAGAAAGACCATGAGCAAAGACTACACTTTAGAAAAGCAGGTAAACAAATAAATGAGCAGTCAGTGGAGGACAATGATATTTCTTTCTTTAGCTATTATTTTAGTATTTTCTTCTTCATTGGCAGTTATAGCCCATTGTCCTTTTATAGGCAGCTTGTAGGAACGAACAGAGAGTTAGGCTGTCCCGCAGGCATTCTGCCTGGCTGTGTGAAGAATGTTCACAATCAGTCAAGTGGTTGAAAATAAAAGGAAACCTTGTACCGAACCTCATTAATGTGTAATAAAGTGAACTAGCTTGTTATCTTGGAGATACAGACCACTCTACTCTGTAACAGAGAACTTCTGCAAAACAGAGAAAGAGAAAAATGATGTGCTTGTAGGCACCAGCACCAGAATTGCTCCAAGGCAGCGATGCCTGTGCTTCACCCTGGGCAGTCACATAGCTTCTGATAACTACGTGATAACGAAAGGTGTGGCCCTTCCCTTGTTAGATAAGCAGCCGTGTATATGTCCTCTTCTCAAAATCTACTTGCCCCGCCATTCAGCTGCCACACGGCCAGGTATGTACGAAATGAGTCATCTCACTGGAGGCTGTGTGTGTGTCCTGTGAAGTGGCTAATGCAGGCTCCATCTGTCTTGTGATCAGCGTGTGGTGTGTCATACGGCCGGAGGTTGCATATCTGTCCTGTCAGACGCACACACGCAGTCCCGCCTTGTCTTTCTTGTGGTGGGACCTGCCTTTAAGGCCAAAGACAAGATGAAGGCGAGTGGTGGAAGGACTGTGAGGCCTTTAGAAGAAATGTCTGCCCAAGGAATCACCTGGTTTGTGGCTTGCTGCCTGTCCGCATTTCAGGGACGCTCTGGAAGATGGTGTTAAGACTGGGCTGTGGCCCGGAGGAGCTGCTTGGCGTGCTGTATTCAGCTCATGAGCTCACCACCCCTGCACTAAAAACACTCTGACTCACTAGGCAGAATTTCATCCATTAGTGTAATTAAAAAGTAAAAAGAAATGAAGCAAAGCTAATGAGCCTTCTTTAATAATCTCAGTGGATATCTGTAAAACAGAAACATAGGAATAATTTCATTTTAGAATAATTAAACTTTAATTCATTGAAGTTTCAAGAGTGACTGGTTTTTGGAAGCACAACAATCTGGGTCTAACCAAATTCCAAATTCCAAAGCAGAGGTCACGACTTGTTATCAAACACATAGTCTCAACATTTTTTCTCATGTTGGAAGTGCAAACAGATGTTCTGAAGGAGTAATACATTCAAGTTGTTTTGTAAGCATGAGACTGGAAAGGGAATGCCTGTCTGGTTTTACCTTGTGTCTTCTGAGGAAGAAAGGCAGGCCAGAAAAGTGAAAAATATTCAGATTTTCCTGAAATGGGGACTGGCTGTGAGTAGAAAAATCAAAGTACATATGTTACTTTCCTGCTTTCCTTTTCTCCTATACTTTTCCCTGGGCTTCGGCTTGGATACATAAGTAGCCTCCTTTTTACTGACCTAAATCTCAGTTTTCATGTTGTTATTATGTTAAAAGGCTACAAGTATATCAAAACCTGAAAGGCGTACACGGTTTGTGCTGATGTGTAGGTGCTGGACGCTCCCCATTTTTATCTGAACTATATCAGAAAATAATGTATCAGAAACTGGGAAAACCATATTTATTTAGTACACTCTAGCATGAAACCTCACCAGCAGACAGGTTCAGCTGGGAAACAGTATTACCCAGTCAGGCGTGGGAACGGTACCTCACCTGTAGTCCTGAAAAAGCTTAGGTCAGGCTGTTATGCCTTCCCCCAAACTGTGGGTCCATTCAGTAGCTGAGGATGGCTCAGCTCTAGGATGGTGTCTACTGCAGCAGTAACTGTAATAAGAATAAAGTGCTTGAAATCGTGGAACTGCCTGCCTAAGTGTGATTAGCTCTAGGAATGGTTGGATAGGTTTGCATGAAATAAAAATAGCAAGAAATTTTTGTAAACAAGTCAGTTCCCTTTTTTATCTTATTACAAAGCGTACATCTTTGGACTTCCAATTCTGCTTGGGAGGAAAGGTCGAAAGGCCAGGTGGTTTTTAGGCTGTCCAGTGTTACTGGAATGCGATGCATTGGACTGGAGATCTGCTGTCATGCTGCTTCCAAAAGGATCTGCTGATTTTCTCTCTCCTGCTCCTGGCTGCATGGTGCTGCTTCTTCCTTTATGGGGACTCTAGTGCTTAGCTGCCTCTATGCTGATTCAACTCACTGAAACAGCAGAAAAAAATATATCTGCTTTTCTATTTTATTTTTTTTAGATTAGTTTTCTGCTTCTTTAGTAAGTTGTATTGGTTCGTTGAAAGATAGTGTAAGGTGAAAAGGAAGACCAGGTGACTGAGAATGGTATGAGGAAGCTGGGACACCCCCTCCGGTTCTTCCCTCAGTCTCTTGGTTCTGTGAGGGCTATGCAGGTTAGCACAAATCCTTATAATATCGTGTTTGTGGGTGGAGAAGGGGATGTGGGTTGAATGGGATTATTTTGACAAATCTGAGTGCAGAGCACGTACATGCAGATAAGCAAGCAGGAAGGAATGGGAACCTCAGCTGGGGGATAGAGAGATGAGGGCAGGAACCTTTCAACCAGGGCATTAACTTTGATCAGAGCCCAAACTTTTGTAGACAGACAAAGGTGATGTAATGTTCCCACGAGCTGGAAATTGCTTCACCTTAATCACCTCTTTGAGTTTGACTCACAGAGAAAATGACTTTATGTGAAATATATTTTGGAAACATCAGGGGGAGGATTTGGATTTTATCACTTATTTAAAAGCCATAAATACAAAGCTTATTTCTGGCACTCCACAATATCAGTTAGCTTCCATAACATCACACAAGTAGGGTAGGAGATTTCCTCTGGATGTCTGTACAGAAGTCAGCATTAACATTAGAGATTAAAAATCATGGTCTCTTTTCCTAAAAGACCCATTTTAAGAGCTTGATAGGTGTTGCTATGTGATGGCTTCAAGGGTTTGCCATCATGAAAAGGCAAGGAATCCTTGTATCAGCTGAACCTGGGGCTGGAGGGCTGGCCCAACGAGGGTAGGTGCTCAGTGCTCTCCTCTTGCCGAGAAACAGGTCCAAGAATTGCTGCAGAAGCAGAGCAGCCTGTGGCAGTGTGTCTGAACAGGCAGGTTGTGCCTTGTAAGGATGCTGCTCCCTAACTCTGCAGGATGATGGCCATCAGTGGCTAATGCTTGACAATAAATGGCAGAGAAGCCTGATAGTTGTCACAGCTTTTACACAAGATGGAGGATAAAAAGTGATTTATTCTGCCCATTTAAAGTAGTATGTAAGTATGGCAAAGAAACTGAGCGTATAGATAATAAACACTCCTCTAGCACGGATACTTCTTTAGCTTTTTCTGTGGAAGTGGGAAGTAGGGCTGATGAGTGCAGTCAGGGCTGAGGCGATAAACCTGAACTATGGAGTGTTTCAGAGGAAAGCAATGGAGCTGGCTGTAGCACTAACAAATTAATTTCCACCCTCTGGAAAGAATCGCCGACTTCCCCTCTGTGTCTTTCGTCCAGGAAGAAGTACCCAGAACAATGAGATTAGAAACAGATGGAACCACTGTTATGTTAGGAGTTGGAAATCTTGGGTTTTTTTCAGAGTTTTAAGAAGAGTCATCACACATATTTCAAGTTCATTTTACAAGCAAGGTTGCAGTGTTATGTACAGCTGATGCGTATAAGCTTTTCCCAAGTAATATAGACATTAACAACAGCTCTCCAATAACTGAAAGAGGATACAACTTTAGCAAGAATGTCAAGCATTTGTAGGAGCAGACAGTTTGAAAACACAACAGCTTTGCCTCGCCAGGTGGCTAAGTTTGCTTGATTGCGTTGACAGGAGAGCAGAGCAGTACAATGCACTGCATAGTTTGTTCCAGTTACCAGATGAGACTGGTTGGCACTGGCTGAACAGTAACTGCTGTTATTGCAGCTTCCCTCTCACCAACTTTTATTTTCATTCATCCTTTCCCTCCCCTTCTTCACAAATCACAAGAACAGTTCTCTTGAACAGCTCCTTTCTACCTCTAACTGTGCTCTGAAATGCTGTGATTTCGCAATGGCTATGAAGCTACCATATTACAGTGCAAGTACTAGCATCTGTCAGTAAAATCAGAAGAGTGGAGCAGCAAGAACCCAACATCAGGAATGGGACATGCAGGTGAGGCTTAGAAGAGCTGTCCATCAGGAAGAGGAACACAGGCTGTAAGTCTGAGAACTTGAAGGAGAAGAGAAGTAGGCCCATCTGACAGCCTCTGCACTTTGGTAGAGTCAGGAAGACAAAGGTGTTAGGCAAGCAGGCAAAGGATACGTGGCCCCTTCCCTGTCTGCACCTCACTTACCTCTTTTGGCCTGACTGTTGTGTACATGGAAGTCTGCAAGGCTTCCTTCCTGTATTGAAGGTGTCTAGGAGAGCAACGGAGGGGCTGTGCCGTTCTCCGAAATGTCCTGTGTTATGTTCAGAATAGGAAGTTCAATTGCTTTTTGGGGGCAAACCCTTTCTTGCCATCGTGCATGTCAACCTCTGTCATGCATCATCCTCTGTCTTTGCATATTTCTTAAATGCTAGTAATAAAGCATGTGGTATGCTGCTGCTGTGTCTGTGAACTCAGAGAGAGATCAGCAATCACTAGAGCACCAAATTAATCTCAGAAGAGTGGAGCAGCAAGCATCATGTAAGCCGATGGTGGGTATATCCACCCATCAGAGATGAGCTGGAGAAGAAAGAGAAGAATGGCAGAAAAAGTGAGAAGTGGTCATCCAAGGCAGTGGCTGCCAAAGTGGGTCCTTATGTCCAAATTTTTTTCTTGGCCATTTCTTCGACAGTGTAATACTGGCTGAGTGTCAGTGGGGAATAAGGTAGTAGTATTATGACTTCTTTTCAACTTCTGGTTGTCTCAGTATCTTCTCTGTATTGATAGGGTTTGCACACATTGTCTAGTAGAATGCTTAGCAGCCAAGATCTTCCTTCACCCACAGCAGATTTTCACTAAGAAAAGGTGATGATCCCTTTATGGTGTGCCAGACCTCCCCAGCATACTGCTAACTGAACCGGGCCTTCTGCAGTAATGAGTGGGTTGGGCTTGATTCCTGTTCCTAGCCCTTTAAAAAAAATCTTTTATTGGTTTTGAAATTAAATGCAGAAAGTGCGTACAGATTTGTCCTTGCACAGTCTGGGACTATGAATACGGTGAGCTGAGGCTCACTGATAGTGGTGAGAGATGAATCAAACCCGTGGTTTATCTCTCTTGGGAGAAAGACAAAGCAGAGGAATAAATGTGTGAGTGGAGAGGGATAATGAAGGGGAAGGGGACAAAATAACAGTTTAAGTAATGTGTGCTGACTTCAAATTGTCAGAAGCACTCTGCTCAGTGGCATACGCATTTGATGTGGTCTTTGCTTGCAAATGCTGTAACTACCTGTGCGTATCAACTCAGTGTAATCTTTTGTGGGGTTAATAGCAGTAAATGATCAACTTAGATTTTCCAGATTGTCTGGAAGTTAAATTTCTTTAAATCCCTTTGAGTGGAGGTAAAGCAAGTGCATAGCTTGGCTCTGCACTGTGAGCTGTAACAGGATCTTGCTGGAATACACTAGCATGGGTGGCCTTCAGGAAGGAAGGCAGATGTTTATTGACATGAGGGGAGAGCAAGGGGGAGTAGAGAGAAGTTTAAAAATTAACAGAAAAAGCTCAGCTTTATAATTCCAAATAGACCTTTTAGCTGTGACTATCAGTAAGAAATTGAAAAGCAGACCTGCCATAAGAAAGCACATGAAGAGTAGTGACGTTGGAGCCTCCTGAAGTCTGAGCAAAAGAAGTTTGCATGCCCTGAGCTGCATGCGTGGTACACTTGTACTACTAATAACATGAGGTGGGTGTAGCACAACAGTCATGCAACCCACCAACAGTGGTGGATTCTTGGAGGCACCTCTCAGGTTGGTGCGGTGGATGCTCCGGGAGCAGTGTGTCTAGCAGTGACAGATGAGGCGGCAGTCAGATACAGATCATCAGATGTTCCTTATTAAGTGCTGACAGAAGCCGAAGGAGTGGAGACGGAAGGCTGCCAAGGGCAGATTAGCATTAGGGAAGTTTTGCTAAATGGAGAGTCACACTAATATGTAAGAAACTGGAGGAGTACAGGCCCTGGAGCAAAAGCAGGGCAGGACAAGCTGTGTAGAGTCCAGCAAGCTCACTTGCTGACAGGGACTCCCTCAGTCCCCTCCCTCCTCATGCCCCTTTGTTGTTGCAGGTGATGCCTCCATTTCACCCAGCACTACCAGGTTTCTCCAGCTCCATGACCCTGTGCAGTTTGAGTGTGATCTGCTTGTGGGGTCTATTTGCCCTGTGGGTATTGCTGAAGGAAAAGCCCATGAGATATCTCCAAGCCAGGGATAGTGTGTGCTCCTTGTTCTCTGTGTACTCCATCCCGTATGCCAGTCTCCCATCCCACCAACTGCCCTTTCCCCTCAGTTGTCCATGCCCTCTGTTCCCTCTGCCACAGCCAGTGAGGTCCTCCAGCCCTCTTGGCTTCTCCAGCAGTGATGCTGTGTATCTCTCCTGCTGTCTTCTCCCTAAGCATTCTCTCCTTTCTTTTCTCTCAACCTGCAGTACAAGTTGTCTTTTCAAGGATGGGCAAGACTTGCAAAGCTGAGCTACCAAGTCAGAGGTGGAGATGGCATTGAGGATAAGGGTGTTAATGCCTCCCCTGAAGAATCCTCGAAGTTCATGGTAACAAGGAAGTGAAAAAAACAAGGCCAGGTCAGCGGATGTAGCCTCAGTTTTCTTGCTTTCTTTTTCAAATTTTCAACCAATAAGAATGAAATGTTCCTCTAGAATCTGAGGAAATTTGATCAAAAATGATTCCCAAAGTTGCAGCTTTATAGACACACAGTCAGAGAGTTGCTGTTGAGCAGAGCACTAGGTCATGCTTTCCTTGTCTAATTTTTTTTTTTTAATGCAGTTGACAGATGCTCTTGCACTCGGTTCTTAAAGCTGGCTTCTATCCATCTTGCACAGAACTATTATTAACAGGATCTTAGAAGCAGAACAAATTTGGTACACGATGAAAAGTTGTGCAAATTACTTTTTTTCTGTGCGGGGAAGCTGAGGCCCAGACAGACTCAGTGCTAAGTGTTACACAGGGAATCATGTAGCAGAACGAAAATTAAACATGAATTTCTGATTTCAAGTTTCCTGCTTGCCTTTTTTTCACTGCTGTTTTGCACTTCTGATAACACCGGTGTGATGTTTTTGCTGGTTAGATTTGAGGTATATGTATTTTCTATGTTTACTTCAACCTGATATATATACCGAAGTAGAGTTGCTTGGTTTACTCATATCTTCTGCACAGGCTGATGTAAGATTAATATGGTTACTAACCTTATAGGGAGTTTGTGTCCTTCTACACTGAATTTTACAGGGTGCTTTTTAGTAATTTTCAGGCTACAGCCATGGTTTTTTCTTTTTTTTCAATATATGTTAAACCTCTTGAATAAAAAAGGTCTTCTGCACCTAAGAGCATTAGAAGGAATCAGTGTTCTTAGCAGAAAAGGGGCGTTATCCAAAATAATTCTGTCAGAAGCTAGGAGGAGTAAGACTTGGAGAATCTTATTTAAAATAATTTGTCATGTAAATCAAAGCTACTGGATACACATCTACAGGCTGGATCTATAGATTTCAGTCAGCTGAAATGTTGACAAAAATAATCACTGTGATGACGTTTCTTGTGCATTAAGTGTCCTTAATTTCAAGTAGTTTTAATCAATATTTTTATTTCTGGAATGGAACTTTCTTATTGTGCCTGTGCTACTGTTTGCAATCAAGTCCTGCAATTGTGATAAGAATCTTGATAATATCTATCAATCTCAGATTACATTATCTGAGAGTTATTAAGTTTGTATGTAAGTGTCTTGTACTTGATTTTACTGGGGCTTCCGGACACCTACTTAGGCACATGTGCAAGCCCTTTAAAATTCTATTTAGACATCACAATCAATATGGTGTTATATACAATTTTGGAATAGATGTTGATTTCTTTATCAGGCGCTCTGTGTGATGCATATACCCTGTGTCTCTAATAAGAGAGAGCATCTAAGAAAGGAAGCTTGTCTTCCTTAATACAATGAGAATAGCATCTGGTAGGTATTAAAGAAGCTGTCTTCTAGTTCACAGAAATTCAAGATAAGAACAAACAATTAGTTATTTCTGACAAAAGAAATTTGTCCTATAATTTTTCTAGTGCTTCAGGACAGTATTCAAATGGTTGATAATACTATGTATTCGGCAGAAACTACTTGTCAATTAATTCCTTCTCAAAATTCACAATTTTCTCATTATTCTTAGTAACTACATAATTGTCATCTACAATACATGGGATCTCAGAGCTGTCTCATGGGGACTAAATCCAAGTTCTCCGAGTATACAATGGTAGTGTGATGTCTGAGCTTATGGGACCACTGTAGTGTCCTTCAGAGAACATTTTTTAATTGTAGTTAAGCCAGCTTGGGCTTCAATTCTTGTTGCATTCTAGATTATACAAAAGGGTGATTTTTACAGAGCGGGGAAGCCAGATGTTGAAATCTCATTGACTTGCAGAAAAAAAGTTGTGAACATAACTTCCCTTTGTGCTTTTCTTTGAAAACTAAGTGTGGAGTTCATGTAGTTTTGCTTTCTTTCCCCCTTGCTCATATGATCTCTTTCTGGTGTTAATTAGAACTATTGTTCTCACATGGGCTGGTCCTGCAGGGTGGCGAGTTGTTAATTGAATGGTGCATGTCGTCTGCTTCAAACCATGTACAACATTCCAGGGGTAACCAGGGGAAAGAGCCTTGAAGCTGGTTTCCTGTTATCACCTCTCTCTCATGAAATGGGCAGCCTCCTAAGCCTGTCCAAATAAACAGAACTGAAAAACCCTTGTTTTGACGGCTGGGTGTTGGAGACATACGTACCAGTGCTTATTTTTCTTTTCCTGGGCATGATGAGACAGTACATCGTTGCCACCTTATTTTGCTTGGCCATGCTCCTTAGTTTCACTTATGTGGGTGCAAAATAATATTAAATAACTTGAGCCAGATCATATTTGGGAACTTGGCGTTTAAAACATGTCCCACTGCACAGATTTGCACCGCAGAGTAGAAAATATGAATTACAACTATTTTAGCTATTTTGATATAAGGTTCTATAGGAAATACTCTGACACTGAGTTTTCCTTGCGGTCCTGCATACCTTTTTGGCTTCCTTTTCTTTCAAGCATTGTTTATATTCCAGTTGCTTTTGTTAAACTGATTTTGAGTTCAACATAGAAATAGCTTGATCAGCACACTTGAGGGACAGGAACACAAGCAGCAGGAGGGACAGGGACTTCTTAAGTTGGCTTTATGCTGGATTTGATATGTGGTAAGACTGGGTGGGATCAAAGTTGTGGTTACCTGTATTTGTGTGGCAGTATCAGGTTTTCTTATCCTTGTGGTATTTTAAGTGTTGTTCCTTGTATTTCTTAAGTGCCACTGCCAACTTAATCAACTGCTCCCAGTTTCCTATTCATGTCCATGAAGTGCTTCTTCCATCATGCTGTCAGATCTGTTTGGGCACTTACACACCTAACAGGACTGGCGATGGATCCATCTGAAAATAGCCATTCATTTTGCTGGATTGTTTTACAGATGGATCAGCTCTCTGACCAAGTTCATCGCTTGGCTGCTCAAACAGCTAGGCTGGCAGAGCAGAGAGTGCGCTAAGCTGAAGAAGTTGTTCAAACCAGCCAAAATAGTGCTGTTGCCAGACGAAAGACTCACCTCATATTGCTCTACTGTGAACTGCTTGTTTTATACCCTGTGCACGTGATGGACCAAAGACATATCTTGCTGTCCTTTTGCATAGATCATTCAGTCTTAGGTAACGTTGAATGAGGAAGAAAATCCTGTTTTATGTTTTTATTTATCCTGGTTTATGTTTATATGTTCTTTGGCTCCCCCAAAGAACCTTGAGGACTTTCTCACAGTCCCCTTAAATGAAAGGTGAAGCTGTGTCCAAGAGAATCCAGCCACCTTCCTGCTCTCGCTGTTAGCGAGTTAGATAAAGCAGTATTATTGGCAGAGGAGCTACTGCGTGATATTGATAAATCTGCTTGGATGCAATTTCTGAATTTTATGGCAAGTGACAACATGCTGAATGGCCATGTCCTCTGTTATTTCTTGGTTTCTCTTGTCCTGCCGTTTTTTTTTCACAGTAGGCAGAACAGAAGGCACTTCTATAATAGCTTTATGACACTGGAGGATATTTAAAACTGCAGGCTTGCTTTCCCTCTGACACATAATCATTATTGGAATTGAAGAAGGTAGTAGATAGAGGGTATCTTCCAACATCAGAAATATGTTTAATCATTTGGGTCTGTGGTAAGGAGTTTAAATATATGATTACAGTCAGCAACTGTAGAAATTAAGTTATGCTGAGATGAAGGAATAAAAGATGCATTTTTGTAGCTTACAGTAAATGTCATAGAAAAAATGGAAGACTTTCTCAATTTTTTTCCACTTCATTGTTCATCAAATAAGGTACAAGTATTGGAATTAATTTAAATATAATTTTACTGGCTTTGTCTTAAGTGAGCAGTTCTGCAACTAATCTATCCAGCTGCACAGAGACTATGCCAATACCGGAAAAGCATTATTTTTCATATATTGTACTTGACATATAAATCTTTTGGATTTTTTTTTTACTTGAATAGTTTTAGATAATTTTATGTTTGATTTACTAAGAAAAAATACCTATGCAGGTGACACTTCCTCCCTTCCTATCAGTAGTCAATCAAATGAGGCATTTATAAACAATTTTAAACAGCTGGTCTTCAGCAACTTCACAAGGACATGTACTCAACAGTAGATAACTTTGCAGTTGCATCCACTAGATCTGTTATTGCATGAATGTGAGTCTCATATTCTTGAAAGAGTTTGGTATTTGCACTGTGAGGGTCCTGTGCTCTTAAGTACTCAATACAATGCATTGCCTTCTCAGAAATAAGCTGATAAGGGAGAAAAGTGGGTCATGCACAAGCTGGCAGATTTAATTTTGCTTCTATTAACCCTGAAATGACACCTTTCTTTACAATTGATTTTTTTAAGGAATAACTGGGCTTTAGTTTCTTGTTGCCTTTTAAATTACCTGAACTATTGCAGGTCTATCTAAAAGCCTGTGCCAACACGCAGTTTTAAGAAAAGTGCTGGCTGCCTAAGATTATCCACAGTATTGAGGATGAACTTAAAACAGTTATGGGGTTCTTTATATCATAGTGATGGATTGCTTCATGTGCTGTTTGCGGTTTCCTATGCTCCAAACTATGCAGGTTTTGTTCTTCAGAATTTCTGCTCAGTACGTGTATTTGTGCAATTAATTCTCCCTGAGTGTAGTACTTTGAAGTTATCATCTTGAATTATATCCTACCTGTTCTGTGGCTTTTGAGGCCATTTTGAAGTCTGCTTGCAACACTTTGCAGCTTGTTATCATTTGGGAGGTGTCTTTGCGACGGTACCAGCCAAGACAGTAGTGAGAACACAGCATAAGACCAATACACTTGTCTGACATGAAACTTAAGTAAGGTACTCTTAGAGTGAGAAATTACTTGTACCAATCTTATAGTGAAAATTCCTCTTTGAATATGGTTTTCCAACTTGTTCTGCGGTCAGCATGCGAAATCTGTAACTTGACAATATTCCTGTTTAGTTATGGGAATGTTCTGTGAGACAATATCAAAAACCTTATTAAAGCAATATCAATCTCTATGATGTCTCCTACAGCCACAGGATGTTTTTCCTTTTAACTACCCTAGAAAGAGCTATTTGCTTTGTGCTTGTTGTTCAGTTCAGTAGGCTATTTATTGTAAATAGAAGTATTGACATAAGCTAGAATGAACAAAATGTAAGGATTCCTTTAAAGGCCCATTTTTATTCACTTGAAAAAAATAGGAATCAGTCAAAGAAAATTCTTCTGTACAACCTAGCCTGCCCTCAAAGCTGATGGTGCTTTAAAATACAGATCTCTCCTGTAAATAAATACTTTGAACTTTGAGGTTTCTGAGAAGAGAATACTAGTTGCTTCCTGCCAAATTGAAAGGAAGTTACGGCTTTAATGAGTGTGTCTGGTTTACAGGATGTAATGAGAGAAGTGTAAGTAATTATAAATTCTCTGCTTCTGAAGTATCTTGGAAAATGTCTAAATAAAGATGTAGTTTACAATAGCTATCAGAATGGTATTTCTCCTGTTGTTTTGTGTTTTTTTTTGAATTTTAATTTGTAGAAGAAATAGTACATCCAACTGTCAGGTAGCTATGTGAGGAGTTCTGTGTATATGCAACTTCAAAACCAATTGTATATTCCTATTAATTGAGCCCAATAAATTCCGCAATACAGGCTAGACCGTGAAATATCAGTAGCAGTGCATTTTCCTCAGTAATATGAGATATGTCTCCTACTTTCCTCCTAGGGTGAGTAGATAGATCTAGTGACAACTAGATACAACATGGTGAGAAATTGTCCATTATAAACAAGTGAAGTCTCTGAGTGGTTCCTCCCTTAGTACAAATACACTGACTTTGCCACCTTAGAATCATGGAATTGTAGAATAGTTTTGGTTGGAAGAGACCTTAAAGATCATCAAGTCCAACTGTTAACCTAGCACTGCCAAGTCACCACTAAACCATGTCCCTCAGCACTTCATCTGCATGTCTTTTAAATACCTCCAGGGATGGTGACTCAACTACTTCCCTGGACAGCCTGTTCCAATGCTTGATAACCCTTTCAGTGAGGAAATTTTTCCTAATATCCAATCTAAACCTCCCCTTGAGACCATTTCCTCTCATTCTATCACCTGGTACTTGGGAGAAGAGACCAACACCCAACTTGCTACAATCTCCTTTCAGGTAGTTGAAGAGAGTGATAGGATTTCCCCTCAGCCTCCCTTTCTCCAGGCTGACCAATCTCTGTTCCGTCAGCTGCTTCTCATAAAACTTGTGCTCTAAAGCCTTCACCAGCTTTGTTGCCTTCCTCTGGACACGCTCCAGCACCTCAGTGGCCCTCCTGTACTGAAGGGCCCAAAACTGAGCACAGTACTCGAGGTGGGGCCTCACCGGTGCCAAGTACAGGGGGACAATCACTTACCTAGTCCTGCTGGCCACATTATTTCTAATACAAGCTAGGATACCAGGGGCCTTCTTGACCACCTGGGCACACTTCTGGCTCATATGCAGCTGGCTGTTGACCAGCACCTCCAGGTCATTTTCCGCCCAGCAGCTTTCCAGCCACTGTTCCTCAAGCTTGTAGCATTGCATGGGGTTGTTGTGACCCAAGTGCAGGACCTGGCACTTGGCCTTATTGAATCTCATACCACTGGCCTTGGACCATTGATCCAGCCTGCACAAGTCCCTGCAGAGCCATCCTACCCTCAAGCAGATCAACACTCCCACACAAGTTGGCGTCATCTGCAAAATTCCTGAGGGTGCACTTGATCCCCTCATCCAGGTCATCAATAAAGATGTTAAACAGAACTGATCCCAGTACTGAGCCCTGGCGAATACCTATTGTGACTAGCTGCCAACTGGATTTAACTCCGTTCACCACAACCTTATGTCCTTTAATTTACTTTTTCTTTTAACACTTCTCCAATCTCTTATGGTGATAGATTCACAGTTAGGTCTTCTTGACTTTTCATGGATTAAAAGACATTTTGTACATTTTCATTTGCAGTATATTTAAAGCATTAGATCTTTATATCTCTTTTCCTTTAATTGAAAGTCCTTTACCAGAAAGCCTTGATTTGGTGCTACAGCAGTACAGGATATGATAACAGTCTTCAAATACATGAAAGATCATTGCACAGAAGGGGATGAGCCTTTGCTCATACCATACTTCTGGCTTTTGAACCCAGTCCAGCAAAGTCACTAGATCTATAATTTATACTATTACTAGTGCTGCCATGAAGTTACTGGTACTGTTGTCAGTCCCTGAGCCGTTAGAGCAATTATTTTTAATGCTGGCTAAAGCTGAAATATCATCTGCAAGCTGTTGCCTTTTAAGTGAGTGAATGCAGGAACCTCAGCCTTCTGCTCAGCTCTGTGGCTGAAGGCAGATTCTGCTATCACACTTGATTAATATTTTCCTTTCACCTCTCTCTTCTCTCACTGTGTTTTGGGAACCAGCTAGTCTTAGCCACAATTGAGGTTTCTTATTTCATGGTCAGTTGCCCGCTGTTTGTTCACAAAGGCTAGTTAACTTTTAGTGAAAAATGAGAGAAGAAAATAGTGTAGGAAAGCACTATGGATGTGCCCATAAAGTATAGATTCAGGTGCAGTTGACAGTTACCAGCTTGTGCCAGAACTCATTTGATGGCTTTCTGTCTGGAAAAGTGGCAAAAACTTCCAAAATTTTGCATGGTTGATCAGAAGTAATTTTTTCTTTATTACTAAAATAAAGAATGATATGGCAGAGGAGGGGGTGAAAACCTCTACTCACACACAGGTGAGCAAAACCTTCCTGTTGAGGGATACCCTCTAATATTTATTTTTCCTCAGGTTACAGGAGGTAGAGGCATATGACTCTATTAAAGCCTCCAGACCCTCACTCAGAGTGACCTGGCAGATTTTATTCTGGTGAAAAATTCTGAGACAATAAGTCAATTGTAGAGTCCTGTAGGAATTACACCATGGCTCCCTGTTTATTGTTATTTCTCTTTACTAACCCTGAGGGGACCCAGAATTCAACAGTAAAATAGCTGCAATAATACATTTAAAGTTATTTATTTTTTAATCTGATATATTGAAAAAGATATTTTGAGTGTACTGAGAGAGCTTGGGCAATTTTTTGTTCCTTCCAGTGCTTCTCCAAAGTATCCCCACTCTGAAATCTGCATTCAAAATCAGGTTGTCCACAAATTTAACCCAGTGGGGCTTTTGACTGATTAGTCATTCAATATATGTCCTGCAGTATGCTAGAGATTTGGATTAATAGGACTTAGGACAGGAGAAACCTGCCGTTATTAGATATACTTACAGAAAGAAGTAGTCAGATTTTCTTAAATTCCCAAATCATTTCCTTACAGTGGAAGAGTAAGTTGCAGTTTTACTGTAAACCTTGCAGGCTATTTTTGGTGTTCAGACATCTGCCACAGATTCAGATATGGTTTCACAGTGAGCTTAAGACCACTTGAAAGTAGTGGTCCTGCCGTGCAAATATATTGGTTGAATTTTCTTGTGGATCATCCAGTTGTTCCGAGTTAGTCCCTGGCTGTATGAGTGCTACAGCTGATGTAAAGGCAAGGAGCAGACAGGGAGGGAAGGGCTGATGGCACCCGTGGAGGTCATGATGTGCGGCTTGTCGTGGTGGCTGAGTGTGAAACTTCAGGCTCAGGACCAGGCTGAGGTCAGGCAGCAGGATCTGTGCCAACACTGTGGGCTTTGTCCAGTCCCTAACTTGCGCTGGCAGTGCTTTTTGCCCCGTTTGCCCAACACATTGTAAACTGTTTATTTCATAAGACCATGGGAACTTGTCCCCCTCATATTTTCAAATTCCCATTACCTGGCTAGACAAGTGAATGGCTTTACTGTCTCTCTTCTCTTTGCTTTTGGATTGATTCCTCTGTCAGCCTCGAAGAATTATGTTGTTTTGCAGCAATGCATTCTCTTTGCCCTTGCTAATTGTCAGTACTGTGATGTGCCAGGTAGATTGAAGAGGTCTCACGAATGGTCTCTATCAGTATAGAGGTTTTTAAAGGGAGATCATCAGAGCATTAAAAAAAAATGCAAGAGTGGCAGATCATCTTCACTGGCTTCATGCAAATTATGTCTTGTCATGGACATTTCTAGAGCTGACCTGACTGGATTATCTGATTGTCTGACAGGAATCACATTAATTACAAGTGCTTCTGAGCGATAAGGTTCCACAGGTATCTGTTGTCAGACTGGGCCATCACATTAAGAAATCAACAAATCAACTGGCTGGAGTGAACATGAGAGGCAATTTACTTTTTTGCAGGTTGCTCGTTCAACCAACCCATTGCACTCTTGCTGTGTATACAGTTACGACAGGCAAGTGGCTGCATGTCTGCAGCTAAGGAGGATGGTTTTGGGGCCACAGGACTATAATTCCGTGGACACATATACTAGCTAAGCCAGTCTCAGTCAGAGTGAGTCCCATGGCACTGTCCCCAGGCACTGGCTCGTGCTCTCCAGTTTGTACGTGTGGGGCAAAATAGGTGGAAGATGCATCCGTTGGGAACTGACTTGAGCAAAACAAAGTCCAAATCTATTTTTCAGCTGAGTAAGTTCCCTGATCCTGTTTCTTGTAAAACAGCAAAAAACATCTGTGTCTGCCAAAAGGAAGTGGAGACACGGGCTGGGAGAGAGTGGGTGGACCCATGAGGTAAGGGACTGCTTATCTCAGAGGCAGAGCCAGCTGATGTTAAAACTGCTTGTTGAATTAAGGCAAGTGATGGCAAGTCTGTTTGAATTGTTCTAAGCACCTTCTGGGTACCAGCCCCATCCTTCACGTTGCTTATTCTAATTCCTCAATCTCCCACTCTGCTGTTTGTGTGGTTGAAAAAAAGCAGAATTTAGGTGGTGGTGGAGGGGGTACAGTCAGTTTGAAACCTGTTTACCCTAGGATCTCCTAGACATCTAGTCTAGTGAAGAAGAGAATAGGATCAAACTGCTGCTGGTGGGAAGAAGGTGGGAGTTGTTTAAGCTGGTGTTGCCACTAAAGAGAGCGATCAGGAAACTGAAGGAAACATGCATTTGTTCATTTGAGAAGGGCAGTTATTGTTGTCATAAATGCTTAGGTTTTTTTTTAACAATTGGCTTAAAATTCTGTATCTTGAAAAGATTTCTCTTTTTCCAGTGTGAAAGCCAAAGCATTCATTCATATTAGCTGAGAGTCTCTTTCATAACTCACATTTTCAGTCACTGGGCTTGTCTTTCCTGTTTCTAATTTTCTCCTGTAGCTGCTGTGTTTCTTCTGACTCTCTCTACTTAGTCATGTACGAGTCTATTTTTTTTCTACTTCTATTTTTTACTACTTTGTTTCATTCACTGGAACACATGATCTGTTCTCTTTCATCCTTGCACTAGAATGACTGGATTCTGTTAATCTTACAGGGTTAAAGAAAAAAAAAAGAAAAAGAAAAGGAACAAGAAAAAGGCTATAATTTGGAAAGTGAGGTTTATGGTCTAACATTTGGCTCTTTAAATGTGTGAAATTCTCTTTGCTAGTAACGGACCCATCATCATATAATGAATGAAGTAGACTGAAATCAAGATCAGATAAAAGAATAGTTCCCTAATTACTGTTCTTAATACTTCTCAGTAGCAGATAATCTAACTGTTTTCTTTTTCAGGAAGATGAACTGTATTTGCTTTTCATGAGCCATGGTGATAGTGGTAATGACATGGTACTGACTTGCCGTATGACCACTTGCCTTGCAGTGGTAGAAGAAGAAATAGGGCTAATACTTTTTGGTCCCTAGCCTTTGATTTAAACTTCTTAATCTTTAATCTTATTTCTAGGCTCTGTCTTGGGGTTATCTTGCTTACCTGTCATTAAAATGAATGCTGAAAGCATGGGGATGTTTACACTCCGATGGGATACAAGTTAGTGTGCTATTCAGCGCACTTACACTTGCTACCCACAAAGTAATTTTTCTTTCAGCATCCTGTGTGAGAGATTGATTTACACATTCTACATAATTCTGGTCACTTGATCAGTTTCCTGTAGCAGTGAAGAAGCCAAAATTCACACCATTCAATGTAGATCCATGATGTAACACACCTATCATGAGGCCTATCTGTGCAAAATAGATATGTGGTGTAACTGTATACTGATGTGAGCTGTGCAGAGCTGGTGTCACACTGAAGTCATCCATTATTTTCAGAAGGCTTTGCTTGTCTGTCAGCCTAGCCTCTCAAAAATAGGTTTATAACTGTATGCTAGGCATTTTATGTTGAAATATGTTCCTACTATATTCATCCGTCCAATAAGTGTCCACCATGATAAGCAATAAAACACAGTGCTCACTAAATTTAGAGGAGATTCTTAATCTTAAATTGTTCACCAAAATCTTATTTATTTTTGTCAGTATCAGCTGGTTTTTAAGTAGTAAATGAATTGCTGAGTAGATCTAAAGAAGAGCCTGCCAAGTCATCAGCATTTGAATTCAATAGCTTCATCAAGAATGAGATTCCAGCAGAAATGAAGGAAGTCTTTCTTCATTTGTCAGTTTTCATAACTGAGACTGAAGCAGAGTTATAAATTACATCTTTCCTCTGGTGGGAGCTATTCATAGTGGGTAAGTGTTTGTTACTCTGTGGCGTTATCCCTGCTATTGATGTTTTTTCATGCTCTCTTACTCAGACTTCCTGTGCTGCTGATTTTAATTCCATATGGAGGTACAATGGCATAAGAAGTCGTCTGTGCTGGTGCAATGAGCAATCTCTTATGAATGGATTATGACAAAGTTGTACTTTTATAGCAACTAGAGAAGCTACAAAATTAACAATTGATTGCCTGACTTTTCAATTAGTCTTTGCACTGTGACAGGAATATTACTGCTCTACTGCTCTGCCCTGGTAATGAGGGAAGACTCAGCCACTGGGAGAGATTTGAGCATCAGGTCCTGTCTTTATTATGTGATAATTCTGTATTTAACCTGAGTTTCCCCCTTCAACATGGGATGAATTGTTGAATCTAAAGCAACTATCAGAGCCACACATGAAAGCACCGTCACAAGCTACCTTGGTGGCTTTTTTATCAGCTGCCAAGTGGATTCGCTGAATGCATGTACTCATACAAAGAAGTAATCAGTCTTTTAACACCTACCCACAAGCTGTCTGGGCACTCATTCCCACAGACTCCTTACCCGTGCTGACTCTCTCTTTGCATCATTGGCCTGAAATGGAAGACATAAACCCTTTCTTAGTATCTATTATCCCAACCTGCCTACAATCTCTTAATTTTCATTCATCTGTACATTTTAAGCAGTGGAGCCAAAAGTCTGTATACAAGTGCTTGACTGTAGGAACACATCAGATGCTTGGTGTCAGTCTGAGCTGAAGAGAACAAAACCTGCTAGTTAATAACAGAGGAGGAACACCGAATATCAAGCTGCTGCTGTTTGACTAGAGGGCTGGGTGATCTGAAGATCAGTGTAGAGAAGGGGCTGAGGGGTACTGGCTGGAAATCCAGAGGTAAAAATTCCAGCGATTAAATGGACTGTACACTGGCACCCCTGGGATCATGGGGCAAGGGCGAAGGTATCCATGCCAAACATGGCATCTGCAAAGAACGGTCCACCCAGGCAGCCAGCTAAGGGACAGAGTGGAAAGAAAGGGAGAAGTAAGTGGCCTTTCCCTGCCCTGGAAAAAAGGTCAGCTCTGATTTACAAGATGTATATCAGACAGAGAATATAAGCAGCACAGATTAGGACTCAGCTTCTTGGATCAGGAAGATGAAGGCAGTTGTCTTTATTCCTGTTTTGAAGGACAGTTTGAAACATATGGAGTGTGCTTCATTTTGAAAGCTCGACTTCAGCTTTCTAATTGAAAATAGCACAATTGCTCATTTGCCAATGGATTTCCCACTTTCTTCTTCCTTCATCCTGATCACAATGTTCCGACTGTTTGGTTCAGGGATAAGGAGTCAGAAAAGGCAAGCAGGACTTTATTTTTGGGTGGGTTTTCCATGTGACCACGGTTGTTGCTCTAAATTGGTAGAGTGGCTCTGCTAGGGTTGTAAATTCTACTTCCCTCTACTAATTTCTGGGATCTGTTTTTCATTCATGCACTTCAAAATAGCTGACAAATGGAGAAAGAAAAGAGGAAATCTAGCACTTCACAGCAGGTGAGTTAGCTAGCTTCTCAAAATGAGGAGCATGTATATACAGACTTAAAATATTGTGTCCACTTCTTGATCAAATCTAAATTGCCAGGTGTTTGCATGCTTCCCTACCTGTTTAAACCACTTGCCCATATATACAGCTTGTAGGTTATCACACACCAGCTGATTTAATTTTTTTCTGGAGAGGAGTAAGGCAGAACTTTACACTTGCTAAGACTTCCAGGCTGTAATTCTTATGTAAGAAGAACATCTCTTCTCTGCCTCTGTAGTTTGCAGTTCCGGTACTGTCACTGATTACATGAGTTCCTCCAGTGCAAAACAGAGAAAGATTTCTGTGGTACAAATGGAAGGTATCACCTCATACATTGTAAGTAAACTGTTTTTTTTTCTTCTATTGTAGTATACAGGGGTGAGGTCTCTCAGTACAGCACAGCAGATCTAAAGGTCACTGTCACGTCAAAAAGCTAGTTTCTCTCATTTCACCCCCTCTTCCCTTCCTCCTACTTTTCCTGCTGTCACCAGCTGCACAGCTCTTCCCTTCTTCTTTCCCAGCACTCCTCTTGCCTGTGGTGGGTCAGTTCAGCTCACTTGAACCTACAAAAAACTAAGTCAACAAGAGCAAGAGAATATTCTTTTAAGGATTTAGTGAGCCAGATCAGCTCAGTTGAACTGCCAAACCACACAAGGGATGCAAGAATGCACAGAAAAGAATGGCAGAGGAGGCAGCCCACCCCTTGTAGCAGGAAGATCTGGCTCTTAGATCTGGCCAGCTGCTCTGTGAAACTGTACCTTGCAGGAGCCTGGAAAGGTCACAGCATAAAGGCCGCTGCTATTGTGTCTTCTGCTGACTGGCCTACCCACCTCCTTTACTTCGACAACTGTTTTGAATAATTAGAAGTTAAATTTAACTCGAAATTTCTTCCCTGGGGATAAGTCCCTCTAAGAATAATTCTCAACAGACAGAAGATTAATGACAGAACGAGCAAACAACAGGAGCCAGTGGACCTCAAAAAGAACAAAGATGGGACTAACATATTTTCTAATCCCTAGGAGCGGGTCCTTCTCTCTATTATATTTGTGCATACTTTGACCAAATTCGGACAGCTATTTTTTTTAGCATCAAGGATTTTCAATGCATGTGGAAATAGAAAAACTATTATTTTTTGTCACATGCACATAAGGATTACATCTCCATACAGAGCAACAACGCCAGTGCACTGTACCGCAGCCCCAGTGTGGGACTTTGTCCTACTTTTCAGGCACTCTGAGCATGTTAGAGAAATGGTATTCCTTGCCATCTTTCCTCTGGCAGCTGTGTTGCTTGCTGTAGCTACGGACAACCTCAGGGCAGGTGTGAAACATGACAGAAGTATGCTAACATTGCGAGTGTGACCATACTGTAGAAGGGTAGGCTAGCACATGTGGATAAACTCTGATTAATTACCCCAGGGACCGGCAAAAGTTAAGGAGCTTTGCTTTGTGCATCATGCATTGCACAGCAGGTAGCTTATTTCTCTGCCTGACAAATGATGCTGGGAGGGTAAATCGTCGGTGTAGCCCTTTGTTGCTATACTTAACTATATTCTAACTCGTTAGGGTGAGCTACCAAAGGGGTGGCTATGGGCATAGTAACCTTTCTATGAAAAGGTAGCTTTTCCGAGCTGGAAGTGGGGAGGTGATGTGCAGTTTGAGGGTGTTTGTCTTGTAATATGTCCCTGCCACAATGCTGATGTCCTTGCTGTTCCTGTGAATAGGCTTCATCATATCCTGTGTCAAAACAAAAAACGTTCGTTTAACAGTTAAAATCAACTGCATTTTATTATCTGGTGTAGCACTATTCTGCTTCCAGCCTGATGCCCTTGGAGGATATTGCTTTAGGCGCGTTTTAACTACAGGCATTCCTCCACTAGATTCTCAGCAGACAGGGATTAGGATGCAGTACTTGGCTGAAGCTGTCCTGCTGACAGATCACAGTGACCTTGCTGTGACTTCTGTTCTGATCTCACTGGCACTGCTGGAATTTGACACACTCGAACATGAGATACTGGCTCCATTATGCCACTAATTGGTATCCAGAGCATTGTGTTCCCGCCTCCTTCACCATCTGATGTAGGTGGCAGATAGTTCTAATTTATCTTTGCCATGCAATTTAGGAGGCTTAAGTCTCTATCATCAGCCAGTTGATGCCCTTATCCTTTCATGTGGCTGTCTTTATCGTATGCAGGCGTAGAGCTTGACACAGGTTTTTATTTTGAGTGTGGTTGGTCTCCCTATCTTGTTTCTGGGTGCTTTTCAGGAATGGAAGGAAATTGCTTGCTTACTGAACATAGGGTAAAACACAGTAAATATTTTTCTCATGCTCTCACAGAGGTAGATCTTAAAATATTTTCTTCATTTGTCAAATGTATAATAACAATAACACAATATTTTACTTCTGCAAGGTTATCTAATTTTTGGACTGAATAGATTGGCTTTCACTTTTGTCTAGCAGTAGTGTGGAAGGTGACACAGTAGAAAAAATTCATATCCTTAACCAAAATGATTCAGTTTGCTCTGGATGGTGGGTTTTGCTTTTATAATGACTTTTTTTGTTTTATTTCTCCATTGATCACAATGCTGGACTAAAAGATCAGCAAACTGATACAAAACTCAACTCCATATGGGATGGTGTCTATAGCACTTTTTTTTCCATCAATGGACAAAAATAAAGACAGTAGTTTTCCAAAGTCTAGTTTTGCTAGTCCTACAAGTTGGTATTTCATGCTGTTAATCTAATCATTAGGAAAGTTTATGACCCTGAAGAATATGACTTGCAAATGCCTTGCTATGAAGAGGGGAAAAATAACAAATCTGGCCTGGAGGGAGCACAGGGAGTAGTTGTAAGCAGCAAACTACCTGATATAATTAACAGGCAAATAAGTTGTGGATTTATTACTGCAGCTCTGCCAGCTGAAAGTAATAGTTATTTATTTCTGGCACTGGGTAGACACAGATGGCTAAATCTACAGGGAGACTTCAGCATTGTCAAAGTTGCACTTACCTTGCAGGGTCCTGGTTCTCTGGGCGGAATTCACAGCCTGCTCCAAGGCAATCCCTGGAAAGGCAGATGTCTCAGAGCAAGATGCAAAGCAGTCTGCAGCTACCTAAAATATCAAACATGAAGTGCTGAATTGCACAGCAGGTCTGAACCCCACTTCTTGCCCCTGGCTCATCCTAGACTGTAGGAATGGGCCTATGTTAAATAAGAATCCATATCCTCTTTCTAGGTATCTAAATTTTCCCCTTAAAAGTGAGGTAGATGACCACTGGTGTGTAGACATTAGGGTGTAGATAGGCTGTGGATGACTGGGGACAACTCACTGCTGGGTAGGCCCTTTCTCATCCTTGATTTGAGGACTGTTCCTACATTTTACACTAGCCTGCTCACAAGACTCATTCCTCCATCTGAAGAGTCCAAAGTGGACACAAGAGTTTCTGAATCTCAGAAATAGGGTAAGGGTAATTGATAGGAGAGCTCTGAGGGCAATCCACAGAACAATTATCAGCATGAGTATGAATGCAACTCACATCCCTGAATTATTTTATTATAACTGTGCCACGTTTCATCTTTCTCTGAACAGGGAATAGCTGGCAAGCTACAGAAGAGAATTTCTGATAATATTGACAAGGTGAATTAATGACTCATAAACCATACTAATGAGGCTATTCCAGAATGGAGCTCAAGCAGGAATGTTCAAAAGGAGTTTAATGCACAGGACATGTTAAGGACCAACCCCGGTCTTTTATACTTTCATCTCACTCATTATTTTTTAATGGCCTACAAAACCTGACAGAGCTGAACAAGCAGGTACTTTTTATTGGGAAACACTGTAGATTGATCTCCTGATTTTATTGGTTTCCTTTTTGCATACAGGGGCACACAACTACGGGGAGGTTTAGTTTTTTACTAGTCCAGTAGTTTTGTGACTTAAATAAGGACTACACATGTGGTTTACCTATTTGTTTTCCCTAGATTATATTATAGCTGAAGAGCATGTTGGTGACTATGCTGGTTTCCTAGAAGAACAACTAGTTGCTTTATGACTGTTATAGTTATTTATTGAAACAAACTTAGGTATTTTTGTGGTCTCCTTTTGCATTGTGTCCAAACTCCACCTCAGAATGTGTTGATTTCTCTTCTCAATTTCTGTGGCATTTCTCACATCATCATAACTATTTGCAATATAGAGGAGATGGAGCTCTTATTTTTTACAAAGGAAGAGTCTTAATTAAGAGACGGTTGCCAAAATAATTATAAATTGAAGGATTCTTTACCAGGCAAAACATACACAGCAGTGTTTAGTAGTTCAGCAAAATGCTGCATTCAAACCTATCAAGAAGATGGCCTTATTGTTTTTCTTAGGGATTGGTTAGGCTTTTTTTCAAGAGGTGAGAGCTCTTAGAGGTTGGGACCACTGGCTGTTGTTCCATAGTATGAAGCATCTGGTGCACTGCCATATAAAGGGGTTCCTGCTTTTTACTCCAAGTACCTCCACATCCACTCCTCCCCCTGCATTGCAAGGAACTAACCCCTCAGTCAGCCAATGCAGAAGTCATGAACCCGATCAGGGAACTAGTCCACGTTAAAAAATAACCTTTGTTTTGTTTTTAACTCAGACTTTGTGGAGTTCACAGCAGGATCTCAGAAGTAGTGATGCAGGAGTAGTGTTTCACAATGCACCTGTGAAAGACCTGCTTGGCCAATGGATGGTCAAGATGGAGCTCCGGGGCAGGATGTTTCTGCCAAAAAAGTTGTCACTGTGGAACTACAGTCTCAGATGTTCCATCTTCCCTAGAAAGAGCAAAGCCTTTTTCTTGCCTCCTTACAGCCTCTTTGGCCTTACTTAGCAGGGAATGAGACTTGCACAACTACTATTTAACCTTTTTTATTTTTTTTTCCAATAAGGTCACTGGGGGACCATTCTAGGCTTACTCTGCGAGCAGATTAAAGTATTTTATGCCACTATTGGCCACTTAGGCCTTGAAAACACACTGATTATTCCCCACTTCCTATCTTCAGTTGTTGCTGAACCAGTCATTTTTATTGAATTGCTTAAGCACAGTGTGGCCAAAGGTTGGAGAAGCTATAAAACCACAAGTAGCTAAAAATTCTCCAACCTAAAGACATGTTTGAGGAGTGATAACCTATCATCAATAGCTTTGCAAGTGGAATGACAGACTCTGTTAATCATTGTGAGTAGTCTGCTCTGAAGAGTTCAGATATTGTCACCAAGGAGTGGTATAGTCCACCCCTCATTAGGGTGATGAAACTGCTCCACTTCAGAGGGCTGAGGCCAAACCCTTAAGGTACAACCAGTTAGCCAGCATTGTTGGGGTGTGGGCCATTCCCTGCACCCCTGGGAGGAGAGCAAACCAAAGGTGGTGCTGGCTAGAAAAGCAAACGTTGCCCCACCAAACAGCAGTTTCCACAGACGCTATCATAATCCCATGATCCAGGGGAGAATACCCCACGTCTGTATGGACTATGAATTCCCCCAGGCCTTGGTACTATGAGTGTTCCTGCCTGACATATATACCTTGCTTGGGTCACCCAGTGGTACAAACCTGAGCCGAATGACGGATGGGCACATCATCACATTTCTGTGGAATGCATTCTGGTGTGGATATTGGCTTTCTGTGTTTATTCAGGCAGTGCATGATCTGGCATAAAATCTACCAGTGCAAAATGAATCCATCAAAAATTGCATTTAAATCAGATTTTAAACCAGTTTACCATACTGTTGAAGATTTGTAGACCAGAAAAAGTGGGACTGGGTGCATTTAGGGCAAGGAGTACGGAGGACATTTCTGTGATAGGTGGAGAGAAGCTGGTTTTGGAGCTCATAATAAAGAAGCTTCATGAAAACTATGCTGTCAGGAAAGATATAGAGCAAGGCATCTCTGGATTCAAAAAAAGCAGCTGTGGAAAGCCCTCTTATTAATGAATGAAAGCAGAAAGTGGGTTTGTCTTGTATAACAGGGCAAAGAGAGCTCTTTCCGGCTGCTGGACAGATACGCCCCAGAGTAAACTCCTCTAAGAAATTCTGCTTGAAACATCTTACTTCATTGGTTTTATCAGGTCAGGGGCAATGTATCCCGTTACTATTATTTGAGTAAGTAGGTGTATACATCTGTGTGTACAAACACAGGCAAGACCATGTCATTGTCTGAGATATTTAATATATAAGTCTAGACAGGCGTGGTATATACTTTGAAGGTTCAAACTGGAAGCACTACTAACAAAATGTTTAATTACTGTCCTTGGAGCCTGGTTCTCACCTAGCACTGCCTGGTATCAACAGCTATCTGCTCTCTAAAAATAGATGAGATAGAGGCCATATAAACTGAAGGCATCAAAAGGCAGGATTCTTTTTTTTTTTTTAATTCCCAGAGGAAAAATGCAAAAGTGAAGCTTAAAATGCAGACAGAGAAGTGGAGAGTTTGGCATCTTACCTTTAGAGGAAGACATTATTAAACTTTTACTCAGGGCCTAGAGATTCTCAGATACGTTTATCTAGAAAAGGAAGATAAATTAATAAATTAAAACAGGAATAACTGTTTGTAAGCAGGCTAGGTATCTCACAAAATGACTCAACCTGCCTGGAAAATGTTGCAATCTCAATTTCAGGCTCTCCTGCCTCTCCTTCCTCACAGGTGAATGCTCTTGGGAGCAGAGATTTGGCCAGCTCCTTTGCTGGGTAAGCAAGGAGAAGATTGGCTGAGAAAATATTATTTCTAATGGTTTGTTTGTAGCCTTGAGAAGATCTCCACAGCAACAGAAGTTACTGAATAGAGTTGGTCATGCCATTTTGACAGAAGTTTTCCACTAGAAAATGCTATGTTTTAATGCAAAAGCTTTGGGGAGAATGATTTGATCTTGATGATATTTTGATATGAGAAAAAATGGGGAAAATCTGAAAAAAAAAAGTCTTGGAAGGAAGAGGTTTATTCTTTTTTAAGCCTTCCTCCTTCCCTTCTGGGACCTTTCATGTCAGGAAACAAGACTACTTTCTCTTCCTTTTCTATTTTTGGGACTAGTAGTTGAATTCCCAGTTCATCTCCTCTTTTTATTCTTCATTGTTGATGCCTTTATGAAAAGGCTCTAAACAAAACAGGAAAGAAACTGTAAAGCCTCCAATATCTAAAGTATTGCTTTTTTTGAAGTTTTGTTTTAGGAAAGAGGAATTCTGAAATAAAGGCAAAATAATACAGTGGAAAAGTGAACTGCAATTACTTGCCCATTCTGTTTTGAATAGTTGATTTTATACCATATGGTTTAAAATCTCAGATTAAAACCTGAGTGGTTTGTCTTCTTTGCTCTTCATGAGCTATCTTCATCCCTTCTCTCTACTCCTAGTCCCAAACTGCTGGATGCAGTGACAGCCAGAGACATGTCATTGCACATCATATCCTCTCACCAACATTATTAGCTACACTGAGGAAAAGTCTTGGGACCTTCAAGTGCCAACCTAGTGATTTGTTTCTTTTCCCAGTGATGGCTCCATATAAAACCAAAGCATAAAATGGTATAGGTAGTAAGTGTTTCGTTAGAGGTAGTTTTCACAGTTGTTCTGTTTCATGGCTCCTTCCTTGCCCATTCAGTATTAAGAATATGAATAAAAGCATTTATTTATTGCAGTCAGAAAAGGTGGGAATATACACATGTGTCTTCCTCGCTGTCTTCAGCAAGAATGTTCCTTTTAAGAGCTTCCCATGGGATTTTTGGAAATGGATTCAGCCCTCCAGATCACTACTGAGATCTGCTGATTCATTCAGACGCTTGACTGCCTGCCGTCACTCGCTGCCCTTTCAGTACTGCCTCCCTTCACACTGCTCTGCTGATGAGAGTACAGTGGCCTTCCCCTCCTCCACCTTCTTCCCCCACACTTGCCAGATTTCTCTGAGGATTGTCTTTTCCGGGATTTTACAGGTGAACAAGCAACTATGGCTGCACCATGCAGGTGATGCCAGCACATCTGGGCACACTCCTGAGTTTGCTCTGGGCTCATGGGTCATGTGAGGTGATACAGGGACAAACTGCTGTTGGACACACTGCAGGTCTTCCTCCACAGCAGTGACCACTCTACCAACATGTAGTGGTTCTGTCAGCTGGGGCAGGTGTCCCCAGGCTGGAAGCTGGTAGCAGTATTGCAGCTACACTAGAGTGGCACACACAACAGAGTCCAACCTGCTGTCTTTATCCTGGAGAGGACAGAAAACAGATATTTTGGCAGCTGTTAGACAACCCAGATACCTCCTCCTGCACCCGCCTGTTGGCCAGCACAGAGCCAGGAACCTCTGCTGCTATTGCCAAGTAGGAACACAAGTCCCTTTCCAGGAGCCAGCCACCACCAGCAAGGTTTGCGTGGCATGGACTTGTCATATGTAAATTTGCCATGCAGGAATGTGCCAAGCCCCTGGAGGCCATCATACCATGTAAAACGTACTGGGAATGGTAACAGGATTTGTCAAATAAGGCATCTGGAGAAAGCATTAAGTTTCTAACTGGAATACACAAGATGAACAAAATGGAGGTGAGCAGAGAGAGAAATAGCTCAAGGTCATACAGCACATTAGTAGCGGAGCCGGGATGAGCATGCAGCATCATTATCAGGCCATTTTCCTATCACCTAATCCATAGACTCATGCTTTAGGTTCAGCTGGCTTACGTCTGCTTTGGATACATTTTTCCTGGAAAATATCGTCTCTACTTACCTCAAACTACATCACAGTGCAGTGTTTGCATTTGCTGTGGCCGCTCAGCATCTTGACTCTGGTGTTAAAACTGGCAAAGGGGCAGGTGATATACCCTTTGTCAAGGATGACTGGTGGAAAAAGGCACAAAGCCAACAGCGAATGCCAGCTTTGATAGGAGGCTGACGTAAAAGGGGCTGAAGAACCATATAGGACTGCTGCTCTGGTTATACAACCTGGAATATTTTTTGTAAATGCTCAAACTGACGTGCATTGTGTTTTGGCATGTGTTTGTCAGTGTCCTTGTTTTGTAGCCTTGCTGAAGACTCATTGACAGATGGCACTCAAGAGAGTGCTTTTTATAGGTGCCAGTGTCCAACTCAGATACAGTTTCTGAAAGCAAAAGGTGTTTGGGGGTGGAGGGATCTGATGCACTGCCAAAACATTTTGCAAAAGGTGCTTCAGTGGAACTTTGTACTCTTCAAAAAGGGGAGTTATGTGGGAGATGAATGAGGAACATTGACTCTCATGGGTGTTGAGTCACCAGATTATTCTGGTAGAAGATGAACAGTATTTATGAAATGGAAGAACAAGAAATAGGAATTTAACGGGCATATATCCTGTGTCCAGGGGAAGCAGGATTAGGGCAGTGTATATCTAACTTGGTATTCTGGAGAATGATTTCTTCTAACAGCTCAACCTAGTTCTTACCTGGAGACTAAGCGTGTTAAAATTGAACCCAAATGTAGGCTATCTAGTGCTTCATAGCACCTTTCTCCTCTGTGAGGTAGGGACTTTGGAGCTGACAGTCACCCCAGTGCAGGCTGTGCCCTAACTGATGGAGTGCTTTCCCTCGGTGGCCAAACATGGTGGGCAGAGCTGGGTGCTGCTAACAGGCTCCATTGAGAGCCCCAAACTGAGGGAGTGATGACCCAGGTCCAGGACCCATCCCAGGTGTCCAACTGGGAACAAAAAGTGGTGGGGCCAGAGACAGGATTGGAGGCAAGGCTGCAATGTGGATCTGAAGTCCATGCTGGAGGCAGTGCTAGAAGCTGGCACTCCTGTTGCATTGCTGGTGCAGGGACTGATGACTCTGGACTGATCTGAAATAGGGTCCTGGGCCATGGACAGGGTGCTGGGAGAGGCCCCAGTTGAGGTTCACCAACACCAGTAGTGCTTCTTGGTGAACGTAGGACTCTGACAGGTGTGTGTTTGCTACAGGATGATTCATGTGTAGCAGCCCTCTGGTTTTACAAAAGGAGGAAACAGAGGTGGTTTCAGCTGCAGAACATGCAAAGCATACTTTGTCTCTACTTAAGACTTTGCAGTTGGGTCGGTAAAAGCAAGCAATGCATTCCTTATTCTGCTGTCATTAAACACTATATTCAGTAGAGGTATCTGGATTTCAGTATAACTACTGTTTCTAGCTCTGGGGCTGAAGAATTTGCAGACTGACTCCTTCCCATATTTCCTGGAGCCAGGACATGGCAGTCCAGCCATCTCCAGTTCCCAGTCTTCTGGTTGGCGTGTGTTCTTGGTAGTGGGGATTGAGGTTTCCAGTTGAGATGTTTGGGGACAAGGTGGTAGGCAGGCTTTAAAACAAGCATAGTCAAGGGATTTATTAATCACAGGCACTTTGCTCTTTACTTGTACTGGGGAGGGACACACAGCACATCCCTGAAACAACACAGGTCCATGAAGTACCTTTTGTGGAAGTTTGTGGTAGAGACAAATATAGAATCTGTTTATTCTTGGAAATGTTTAGCTTTGGAATGATCCTTTGTCTTCTGGAAGATATAAACCTACTTTACCACACACTTTACAACTTCTGCAGCAAAAAAAGCAAGGCTGAAGAGCCAATAGCCTTCTCTGGAAGGCATCCCTGAGTAGGATCTTGTGTGCACTGAATGAGGTACAGGGTCTTTGCAAACATTGGTATGTATTCCTACAGTGAAAGGTTATATTGTAAAGCAAATATATATATATATATTCTAGCACAAGGGAATTGAAGGCAAGGTAATGCAAGAAACTGTGCCATTTTCTAATTATTTTCTGCAGCCTCAGATATTTTTTCTTCTGTGGCAGTTTTGTTGTGTGCCACTTCACAGGGCTTGAAAGGCAGGTAGAAAATGCTTCACAGTACAAGCCTACTTCATTAGATTTTTAAACACTAAGAAGTGATTTCATCAACATGGTAATGATACCAATAACCTGTGTAAGCCATTTGAAGCCTTTAGATTGATTGGATGTATTCCCATCCTTCCTTACCAGAGTGGGGTGGGTCAGTTTGCCAATATTTGCCCATATTTGCTACAAGCAGGAGAATGGTCAGATACCTTCTCTGAAGGGGACCACATCCTAGTGGGCTTCAATCCTTCTACCTTGTGTAGGCAGCTTTTTCCTGTTCACTGTGACCTTTTACTTCCGAAATTCAGTCCTTAGGATTCCTGTCCCAGGCTACCCTCCTCCCCATTTCCTCTCCTCCTGTCTATGTGAGAAAAATGTCTTCTTTTACACCTGGCTGCTCCCTGCTAAGCTTCAAACTTCTGTCCCCAGATATGGAGATATAAATGTTTCCAAATAAGAAGTTTACTTGTATTTTTTAACACGAGTAAAACGTGCCTAAAGCTGGCTTTTGTTTGGATTCATTCTTACATGTTGTTGCACCATTTTGACTTTCATAAAGCAAATGTCCAGCTGGAAAATTTAAGCTACAGGGATGGAGATCTGGCAAAGTATTCAAAACTAAAAAAAACACCATGGGATGGGAATTGTCAGACAATGCTAATTATAGGTGTGGCAAGCAGCTGTAAAAACCAACATGGCAATTTCTGCTGTCTCTCTCTGTTTTGCAGTTTAATGCTCTTACGCTCCATTGCCTAATTTTAGAGCAAATGCACACTAGCAATTCACAAGCAGGTAATGCTTGTAACCATCTGGAAGAGAGATTATCTTAAAATGGGAAGTAGAGGAAACGCTTTTCCATGTGGTTGTGACGCTGTCTGTTCCTGACCTCTCTAATGACTGGAATTTAGGGAAAGCAATCATTAGAGGGAGGAGAGGAAGGAAACAAGGGAGTGAAGGTGGAGCAGGACAGAGTGCCAGAACGTCAGAGCCAGCAGAGTGACCAGGTGCACAGGAAAAACTACGACCAAAGATTTACAGAGTGAGGAGCAGAGTCAGGCTGTGGATAAAACCAGTATCAGAGTTTAAGCAGCATTAGGAAGGGAGAAGAATGCAAAAGATTACTTTGAAGAAGGAAAAATGACAAAAATGGGTAAGGGAGAATAAATAAGAACTTTGATTTGAGACTAATAAAAAAACAACAACAAACTGCATAGTGGTCCAGTCAGGTTCACACAAACTACTGTCTATCCCTGAAATTATGACAAGGAAGCCAACCATATCCTGGGTTGCGTCAAAAGAAGCATGACCAGCAGCTCACGGGAGGTGATTCTCCCCCTTTACTCTACGCTTGTGAGACCCCACCTGGACTACTGTGTCCAGTATCTGAAGGGAGCCTACAGGAGAGCTGGAGAGGGACTCATTGTCAGGAAGTCTAGTGACAGGACGAGGGGTAATGGTTTTAAATTGGAAGAGGGGAGATTTAGATTAGATATTAGGAAGAAGTTCTTTACTGTGAGGGTGGTGAGGCACTGGAACAGGTTGCCCAGAGAAGCTGTGGAGGCCCCATCCCTGGAAGTGTTTAAGGCCAGGCTGGATGGGGCTTTGAGCAACCTGCTCTAGTGGGAGGTGTCCCTGCACATGGCATGGGGGTTGGAACTCTATGATCTTTAAGGTCCCTTCCAAGTCGAACCCTTCTATGATTCTATGATTCTATGATTCTATGAAGACCAGCTGCTACTTTTGAATTACAATAAATATTTTCTCTGAATAAAGGGCAGGTGGAGAAAGTCTATCCAGAAAGTATTAGACTGAAGTATGCTTTTCGTATGAGAAGGAGAAAAATAATTTACATTCTTGTAGCTTTTTTTTTTTTGTCCATTAGTACCTGAATCCTGCCTAGTGACTTTACTTAGCCTGCCTTACCTGCCTCTACTTTCTGCATGTGGAATCCATGGGGAAGTTCTGTGGGGTTTTTGCTGAGAAGGGTCTTCAGAGCTCAAAGTTACATTTATGAGCTTTGTGCAGCAGCTCATAAATGCCTAACTATGCAAGTTTTAGGATGTGGCAAGAGGTAGTAATTTAATATAACTGTATTGGTTTTAGTATTGTCCCATAATCAGAGCAGTATTATTGCACTGACCAACATGAACTATAAAGACTGGCATAGTTTCGTGACAACTGTCGTTAACAGTTGTTCATTCACTTTAACATCAACCCACTTCCAGATACCATGAAAACAAGTTGCGTTGCATCTGGATGGAGTATATAGCAGGCTAGAAATGTGTGTGGATGCGTTTTGTGACAGGCACTCTCAAAACACTATCATAGCTCGTCACTGTAGTAAGGTAAAGCAACAGCATGATTTGGAGCAATCTGGGTAGAGGAGAGGAGAGCAGAAGAGGGAGGAGAGGAAAAGGGAGGGGAAAAGGAAGGAATATACTGTAATGACAGTTACATTCCCTTCAGAAGCTACACTGAATTTTGTAGACAATATTTTGCATGGCAGAAAATCACCAAGTCTGTCTTGGATATAAAAACCATGTAAGTGCCTTTAAAAATGCTCATATTCACAACAGAACCAGAAAAAAATGTTAGGTAGGACTGTGTGGGAACCCACCTGAGTGTAGCTTTATTGTTTGTAAACTGGTAGCTTTAGCCACCTCAAAGATGATGGGATTGTGGCTATAACTAGAGAAAAAACAGTTTAGAACAGAAGTTTGTATCTCTCACTTCATTACAAAAAGATAAATTTAATCATAGCGGAGACCTATGCATTATATCACTGTTTTTGAAATTCGTCAAAAAGAAATGTCTTCCAAATCTGGAAAAATTCTGAACAATAGAAATCTTGGAGAAGAACAATACTCTATTGACTTGGCTGTGGTGTTACAAGAGCCTGGCGCTGGTTGGAGTATAATTCTCCTGCTGTGAAGTTAAACCGTGTTTAATACCCTGCTTGCTCACAGCATTGTTTTCCAGTCCCAGGAAAATAATTTAAATCAACTTTTATGATTCTGGAAAAAAAATAAATCTGATATTTAGATTGGCTGAGCGAATGGAGATATTTTTGAACTGGCTTCAATAACTTTCTGTAGCATAACAGTTGGCTTTCAGCAGATAAAGCTGAGTAATTAGTCAGTCATGACTGAAATCGGAGCTATATGGCTGAAACCTGTTGTTTAATTACCATTCTCCCACAGTTGGAACTATCATAAGACAGTAAATAGTTCTGAGACTTTCCTAAAAGAATAATGGCTGAATACCTGTAAAATCCATTATGTAATAATAGAAATGCTGAAAGTGTTACATTAACAAACTTGGAGAGTTGGCTTTGCCAGTCCTTTCTGGATTTTCTTGGGAACTTTTCAAGTCAGGCATCTCAGGCATCTCCAACTGCAAACTCTGCTGATGATTCTGCTCCCACAGTATGTTGTAGCTTTCATCTCAGTGGATTCGCTGAAATGAATTAAGTGCCATTTTGAAGAGATGGGCCTTCTGTTCCTAAAATGTTTGATTTTTGCAAAGCTTTGGACAGATTGTCTACTATGTTTAGGGAGTTCTGACCTTTTTTTCCCACTCACATCAGACTGTTATATAAGGAGCTTGCATTGCTTCCCTCACAGCTTAAGATGCGTTGTGTAAGGCATTTCTCTGAAAGCAAAACCAATGCCTTTTCTGTGGAGCATGCTTCTGATCTAACAGAGTGGCCGGTGGCACACTTGCCTCTTCATCTTTCGTATCTTGAAATAGGGACAGTAACTTTGGTTGCGAAATAACTAATTTTATGAATTAACTAGAATGTCTTTTCCTAAACACTCTTGAAAACTTCTTTTAGGATCATGCAGTTCTAAATAATATGTTGCTATGATAAGTCTAGATGATTTCCAAAATCAATGGGTCTGTGTTCCTCACGGTTCCTCTTGGTGTGGTCTTGTTGCTGCTCCAGATGCTAAATCTGTTGTGTCAGAGCCACCATCATACCATTGCTTCTTGCTCAGCCAGATGTTGCAGGTGCAGAAGTTGTGATTTCTGTTATCTCACTTCAGGTAATTGGCTTTGTGAGTTTGGTTTGGTCTCTTTTTTTCTAGTAATTTTGAAACTTCAGAATTATTTAAGTGCTTGCGAATCAAATTAAAACTCACTCTGGTTTAGATGCTTAATATTAAACATCCAAATCTAAACTGGCCTTCTGGGGCTTTTGTTGGAGGTCAAAAGTTTGACCTCTGAGGAGCAATGAATCTGATGGTAGTCACAAGCTAGGGCAAGATGACTTATCTTGAAGACATACTCAGTATATTCACTGACTAAACATAGAGTCAGGAATGGCCACCCTACACTTTGGCGTCCGAGTTTTAAACTCCTGGATTATAAGAGATGAATCCTATCCTTCCTGTCACAGATACGTTCCTGGGGTGGGTTTTTTTGTTTGTTTAATATTTTTTTCAGTGGTTATGTGAGTATCTGAATGTTTCTTGTAGTTGTTACTTTTCAGTGAGAAAAATACAGATTGCTTGGAGGTTCCAAGTCTTGGTTAAATTCAATACGTATATGGAAACCATGTATCTGTATAACTGGAATATTCCATCATTCTCTTCAGACTAATCAAAACATGAAAAATCATTCAAGTAGGATGAAAAGAAAGAGAGATCTTATTTCACAAAGTTATGTGCTAAGAAAATATTAAGTTATGGTGGATAAAGTAACTCCGAAATGTGAATAAAATGAGGTATTTTCTTTCTGGTGCAGGCAATGGAACAGAGACTACAGTATGACAAATGACAGAAGTTGATCTATTTGCTGCTGGGAATGAAGAATTTTTTTTCTTTAGTCAGATGTTTGTGAATTGATTTTAACACTTTAAAGATGCAACTTCTGGCTGTGTTTTCAGCTGTGCTTAGCTTCAAATGGCATAGGATTAGGGAGCTCTGAGGCAAACATCTAGCTCTCATGCTGGTCATTGTAGGTAGCCTTTGCGGAGCAGTCTGGAGTTGGCAGGGTGAAGAGAGAACAGCCCATACAAGACCCCTTATCACACTGGACACAATCTGCTTTTCTATTTAGTAACTGAAGACCATTGATTCTGCTTTCCTGCAGGTCCCTAATAAGTGAAATAAAAACCAAGGGGTCTCTGGACACCCGCTGGCCTTGAGAACGCTGGAAGTGCCAAAGGGCTGTTGATTCTCTGGTCAGTTTGTGCTCTTGTGGAGATCACTCACTGAGCTGGAATAATGGAAAAAGAGAAATTCTAAGCAGGGAATCTGCCCAAGAGAGGCTGGGGCTGGATCTGACCCAGATAGTTCAGAGATGGCCATCCTAGGGCAGGAATAGGGTTGAGAAGCCTCTGTGAGAGGGTGAGGAACAAAGGACTCTTAGTGGGGAAAAAACAGGAGGAGGAAACAGGAAGGGGCTTCACTGGAGGCTGGTAGGGCCAGCCTGCTCCATGAGCATGACCTGGGCTGCAGTGGTACCTTAGGGAGCCTCTGTGATGAGACTCACCATCACAGGAGAGATGACCCAGACCACATCCTATCACCACCGTGGAGACATAAGTGAATTCTTGGCCAGCCCAGCTATAATGACCAGCCCAGCTGTAATGACCCAGCTATAGTAGGCTAACAGTGGAATATAGCTATTAGCTTACTATTTTTTAACTACATCACCCTTTCCTCTGAGCTAGTAAGCAATTCTATCTCCACCCTTTACTACAATCTTTACTTGGATAAAAACATAAAAAGCACTGTGATAAGATGAAGTACTTGTAGAAAAAAGTGAAGGATACCAACAAAAAAACCCGTAGAAATGTGCAGAAAGGGAGCAAAAGGAGCTGGATCCAGGGAGTCGTCACACTGAAAGACTGTGGTTTGTTTGTTTTTATTTTTCTTTTTTTTTCCTCTTCATATTTTGTTACATGCAGGAGAAAATTTAATATGTGCAAGCTACGTCTGTTGATTGAGTTAGTGTAGGTCATGTAAATTCTTTCTTTCAAATAATAAATTATTCAAGATTGGGATTTGGAGAGTCCTGTGTATGGTATTTGCCTCTTTCTCCAATGGCAGAGGCTGGCTACAGACACTTTAAAATACCACAGAATTTTTTTACACTGGGCACTTTTTTCAGAGCAGCCTACTTCTAACCAGCTCAAATCCCAGTGGGATGCAGTTATACTTAAATGGGAATGCTTATACTGACATACCTTATTCCGGTCTGAGAAAAAAAATAAACTCTCCCTGTATAAAGCTGTATGATGCTATACATGGGATCCATCTTCCCAAATTCAGGCATTTATAAATTAGTCAAGTGTCCTGATCTTCCTTCTAGTCAATGTATATACCTTCAGTATGCGTATATAAAATATCTAAGACAAATCAGAGAAGTCACCCGGGAGGCATTAGTGCCTCTCGACTGACTGTGCAGGGTGTTTAACACAGACGAGATTTAGACGTTTAACTTTCAAATGTCCACTTTAGAATGAAATAAATCTGACCATATGTATCTGCACTGGAACTTGAATGATTACAGCCACACGGACAAAAGTGATGAGTCCAACCGGCAGAGTTGTATGGGTATGCCTTTTCCCCCCCTAACCTAAACCAAAGCTTACACTTAAGGCACATGACAGAACTCTCATACGCTGTAGGCAGGGGCTGTGCTACACTGTAGGAACTGCAGGCTGAATACTTATGTAGGTGGGTTTGCTAACTGTGGCAGAAATATTACTGTGATAACTATCTGGTTGCTTTTTAGTGCACATCCAAAATACAAGAGCTGATAACATGCTTTGAGCTAGTGCTATAGAATTAGAAGCTGCAGAAATAATGCTACTGATAGTTGGGCTTGCCAAACACATTCCTCTATAAAAGCAGCAGTGTGTTTTGTCCCAGTGTGAGTACAGTTGATTCTTGACTTGAGTGATAATAATTTTGATTTTTATGAAATGTAGAATAGTGAATTTAGACAAAAAGCATGGGCTTTCCAAGAGAACTTCTCTTCACCTCCACCACCTCAAATTGCGAAGAGATGTTTTACAAGAACAGTGTTTATCATGGATTAACTTTCTGTGTCTTTGGGAAAAGCTTAGGCTTGGTTTTGGGGAGATACGTCCATTCTTTGTGTTTGGGAGGGGCTTACTTATAGAAAGCTGTAGTGCATTCTGGCTTTGGAAGTGGCCTTCACTTGGTGGAGAAAGAGCAGTGTGGATCTCATGGATTTTGTCCACAGTACAGGCAGTGCAGAGGGCATTGGAGAGCTGTGTGTTGAGGCAGGTATACACAGCAGCCGTCACCTATAGCACAAGGTGTTCACTGGGAGGAAGACTCTTTCACACCACGTGGAGAATGTGCTGTACCATTCTGAGCTGGTATCTGGGCAGAGATTCTAGCATGCCTATACTTGGTAAATGACGAACTAAGTGAATGGTCCCTTCACCTTTGATGGTAATAATTAGTAATATTGTTTGAGAGACATATCTAAATATGTTCTCAGAATTATTGCTTTATCAGTAATCTAGAATTTTAAAATGAACCGTACAGCTTGGTGAAAACTGAAGTACAATTTTAACCCTGCAGTGAATAACATTCCAAATGAGAAGTATTAATATCCTTGCACCTGTCTATGAACCCTTTAGATCTTCCTACTCTTAGTCCAGTTTATAAATTGTTACTTGCATGGCTCAATATGAACATTATTTGTGTTTGCAATTGGTCAATGTGGTCTTAGCATATGATTGGGTTATGGAGGCTTGAAAAGATGCCCCTGAGCTACTAAAGCTCAGAAGAGCTTTACCAAATGTTGTTATTTGTCCAGGTGTGCAGACTTAGCCAACTGCAGTTATAAAGTGGTGTGACTTAGCTCCATGAAAGATATTTAAGTGAGCCATGTTACCTTATATTTGGGGTAGTCTGAGAGCATGCCCATGGATAGCTGGTATGGTTAATCTGACAGACTATAACTTGTTAAGGTGCCATAATTTGTTCATGTGAAATGAAACGTTGTTCATATGAGACCAAAATGTTTGGCTTGACATAGACCTAGGTTGACACCCAGTAGCCTTTGAGATAGGGTCAGCATACTCTTGCTTGAAATGGCAGAGAAGATTCCTTCACATGTACATGAGTAGTTTTTCTGGTCATCTTCATTTCTGGATACATGTATGTGATCATCACAGCCCACACTGCCCTGTGCACATCCATGCAATTGCATCCTAAGGCAGCTCTACTCTCAGCCTTGACAATGTGGAGAGTTTCCCAGGGAGCACTTGTATGAAACAGGTAGGCAAGAGGGAGTCCTGGCTGTGGCTGAGGTGACAGAAAGTTGATGTGGACAAAAAATTAATTATGTTGATGCCTGTAATTTTGTAGAGTGATTATTCCTTTAAAGATGTGCAAAAATGTGGATAAGCACCATTATGAAGGATGACTCTTATTACTTAATTTCTTTTAAGGTTTCTTGAAAGGTCTCAATAGGAGAACCTACTAGACCACATTGTGATGTTCTCCCACTCTGCCTGCCTATATTTTCTTCTTATAGAAAATAGAGTTTATGGAAGAAAAAGTATGAGAAAGCAACCTGTAGACTTTTCTTTCCTTGCAAGCTGGATGACAAGTGGCCCTGAGTCTTGATATGCCACGGGTCAAGACAAGACATTCCAGGTATGCATACACCTGAGATATACAAACCACTGCTGATTCCCACAGTAAAGAGAGAATTCTCTGATCAGAGAATCTTGAGAGAATTCTCTGATCAGATCGCAGAGGTAGCACAAGGGCCAGAGGTAGCATATTTATCTGGACTGAATAGGAGCAATCAAGGGCTGGGGAGATAAAAATGATTTTATGGTGAGTGTATTGTAATGGCAGAAACTGTTTTAGTTCTTTCCTTTTGTCCATTTGGATCAAACTGTGTGGAAGTGTTTCATGATGTGTTGCATCACATGAGAAAAAAGATGAGAAGAAGAGAAGAATGCTGTGCTCAACTCTTGCTTGCTGGGTTTATGTTGAATTCACTGGGGACTGAAGCAGAACTCATTTTTAAAGTATATAGAACCTCAAATATAGTGGAATCTGTGCTTCTAAAATCCCAGCAAAGGCTGGATTTCTTTATGCCTGTTTCCAAGGTGGTTTAAGTTTACCGGCAATTATCATGGTTGGGCTTTTAATGAATGCTTAGTTCTTACTTGTCAAGAACAAAATGACTTAAATATGTTTACAGATCAGGCTGCTGGTGCCCTCCACTTTCCATTTTGTAATGTTTAACATGCAGTTTCAAAGTTTTGAATTTTTGCTTAGCAGGCTGAGAGCTGCACCATAACTTTTTTGAAAATAGTCTTAATAGCTTAAATGTTAATTGGGGGAGGCTGAGATTTAAATGCTAATGATGTAGCTTTACATGGAGCAAGGTAACAATTAGGACAATGTGATATATGTCCTGGTGCTGCATCAAAATGAAAATATGGAATGCTACCAAACCTAGACTGGTGTGAGGCACCACAGAATTGTGTTCCATATCCATGGAATAAGATCGTTACCTTGCAAGGCAGAAGGCAATTGACTAAAACCTGCATCAACCCACTTTAGCTATCTCCTGTTAGGAAACGCTGGATATGGTTTTTCATAGCCCCAATTTACGAAGCGCATGTTATGATAATTATCAAGTACTGTGATACTTCTTCTTATTTGGTAAATCTTGTACGTGTGGATGAGATATTATTTTTCCATGGATATGTTTATATGAATTGCAGCCAGTGGCTCTACCGAGAAAACTATGTCAATGTAATGCAATGTTATGTAAGCTTTGTTCTGTTCTTATATGCTGCACATTACAGGGTTGAATGTCTTCCAGAAGTCCATTAAGTGACGGGATTGTCATCTGCTACATATGGTTTCCTCTGTCTCATTCTTTCCAGAGGTGACTTTTGTGCTCTTTTTATTTTCAATCACATTTATTACTTTAACTGTACATGGTACTGTATGTATTTATGTGACTCACGTTCAGAGTAGAAGATAGTGAGCTTTGTGCTGGGGATAATTCCAGTGGGAACTCATCCAGAAGCCTGAGACTGGCCTGAGAAAGCTCTGTTTTCTACAGAGCTTTTCTTTGGAGATGGATAATCCTGCTGCACCTGCATGATGGCTATTTTTCCTCATCCTCTCTCTCTCTCTGTAGGTGACCTTTCACACAAACTTCCGAATCCCTTAGGAATAAGAAGGCAACACTGAAAGTAACACTGCAGAACAAGGACAGGTCTTAGACCTGCACCTATTCAGGGGTGGTTCTCACAGCAGCTGCATCTTGTCCTTGCACATTTGCAATGCTGATTCTCTGTAACATATAGTGGTGAGGGGGATGGCAGGACCCAGGTTGGAGTGCTCCCAAGGGGCCACCACTTTGGAGGAAGTGTCACTGTGAGATGTCCCTCCTTTCTTTCATTCTTTCCAGCTTTTCCAAGGGTGAATTCTAACAAATTCTTCAAACTTGGGTGTTAAAGCTGAAGCAGTGGCTGATATGTAACACACAAATGATTACTAGAGTAGCATGAGCCCTTTTGACCAAGTATTACTGCTGTGTAGTTTTTTTCTCTTTGGGTTTTTCCCCCAGCTGGATATTGCTTTTGAACTGAAATGATCTGCATGTCTCGTAGGAGCTGAGCTGTCTGGAAAACATTTTGATCAAATTCCAATGCAGTTTTTCCAAGTGTGTTTCTTTTGCCTTTTGCTAGCTACTTCCTGGTGCTGTTTATCCAAAACACCACCTGCTGTCAAGGGCAATGCTGGCCATTTGAAACGTCTCCATGTCCGTGAAGCAGCTGTACCTATTAGGCTTGATTTCTGCAATGAATTACCAAGTGTGTGTAATTTAAAACCCACTCTTCTTCTCTCCCCTCCTACTACCACCAGTCATCTCATTTCATCTGCAAGCAGTGATGGAATTAGGATGCCAAGAACCTGGAAGGTTTGCTTTCTCTGTATCAAACTTAACAAGCATACATGTGGCTTATGCAAGAAGAAGGACAGTTTCTCTGTTTTACTGCCATATCATATAACCCTGGAATCCATTCTCTTTGTGAACAGCAATGCTAGCTATTAATTTCAGTTTATTTGGAGAAGAAGGGGGGGCAAAAAAAGTGAATGAAGACTAAGCTTGGAGGTATGTGATAGGAAGATACAATTCTCTAATAAATATTTTTAGATTGCAAGAGATTCTGAACTTGGGGCTGATATGCAAGAGAACACATAAGATTTACATATCGTGTGGATGTACAAGAAGTCTGATTCAAAGCAAAACTGAGAACATAGTTTTGCATTAGTCTGTGCTATATTTGGATCAAGCACAGAGGGAAGGAAAGAGAAACCAAATTATGTGGAAATGGACTCCAACATTTTAATAATTCCTGAATTATTTATTTTTTCTGTATTTGTTCAGGAGATCTTCAAGTACTGTGGAACTATGGAAGAGTGTCAATAGTGGATTTGAACATGAGCTGCCAGCAAGCTGGATGAATGGTGTGACTGTCACATCCACTGAATGTTCTGGAGCTTTTCTGGCAAGGTTTTAATTTTCTGCCAGTACAGGCTGATTTTATTTTGAATTTTTTTATGTTGTTATAAAACTTTTAATCTTTAAGCTGCACCGGCAACTGAAAGGATCTGTGAGAACTAATGTGACCATTTGTTCCGAACAGCTCTTTTTTTCTCCTTTTGGCAAGTGTGAACACATTGAAGTTTAAGAAAGCCTTGAAGTAATCATTACAGCTGTATTTGACTAATGTATTGCAGGGACCACTCACCATCTGTAAGTGATGAGGTCTTTTCAGTACAGAGAGCCCAGTCACTGCAAGATTAATGTTTGACCCTCCAAAGAATCCTGATACTGATTTAAAAATCATAAGAATGGGAAATTTAGGGGATAGCATTTTAAAAGTTGTATTTCATAAATCATATCGCAACAATCTTCTGATCAAATACACCTATCTCTGTAAAGCAGTTTTTCCTCCTCCATCTTCCTCTCTGTGTTCCTAAATTGCTTATCCACCAAATTAATGAAACTGGTTTTTGCAGAATTCTGTTAGAGCAGACCATTGGGTCTTGGAATATTTCTGAACAACTCCTAATAGAGAGGTTAAACATTGAATTAAGTGAGGCTGTTTTAAGAAAGCTTTTATTTTATTTGACCAGCTCCAAGACTTTCTTACTTGACTCCCCTGCAACAAAAGACTTGATTTTTAATATTTTCTGGGGTTAATACTAGATACTACATTTGGTGTCGAAGTCTGTGATGCTTTCTTGGGTCTGTGGAAATCTCTGAACCTCACTTAAACAAGCACTTAACGAATATATATATTGCATACTTGGCAGTGGAGAAATGCCACAGTTAGATGACAGAGCCACCCCATGAAAAGGGACTGGCCATGCATTCCCAAGGGGCACATTTTATTAAAATAAAATACAAAGAAAACAAGAACATATCAAGAATAGTGGTCTATATATTTCAAAGGCAACAACATATGCCAAGAAAAGCATTGCAGTCATGTTTCCAGCTTAAAACAATCTTTGAGAAGCTTTTCAGAAAGCTTTCTATTTCAGCTTCAGTTTGGATTTTCAGGCTTACGGAACTACCTTTATTTTTTTATTTTTTTTTATTTTTTTTTTTTAATCTAGACACCATATAGAGAATACAGAATTAAGAATAGGCATTCCTAATATTGGAATCCATTTGTTATCCAGTCCAAAAAGACATTAAAAAATAGGGTGTCCTGGAAGAGAAAGAAGGCAGAAAATAGCTTAAAAACCCAGAACATCTATGTTGGATGCGTTTATATGCAATGGCAGATAATGTATTTATCAAATTGGCAGTGGTTGAAAACCTAACATAGAATTTAGTCTTTTGTTTTTTACAACAAGGAGGAAGCTGGTGATGAGACGTCTTGTTTTAGTAACCTGAGATCAGGCCTAACAGCCTTAGCTGCAGAGGAACATTTACTGTCTCTTAACAATGTTACATAGCAGCTTCTGCTGGCTACACGCTATGTAAAATCCTTTCTGCTGAATATTCTTTCTTGGAGCATTTATTAACAGCATAGGAATGGCACAGTTTTTAAAAAAAACAAAACAAAAAAATGTTTTTTCAGACCACACTATTATGGATAATCAGTGAAAACTGCGTGAATGGTAAGGGAATGGACCTGAAGAGTAAAAAGGACAGGAATAATACTGTCTGGCTATGGATGACATCTGGCAAAAGGTAGCTTCCAGAAAGCGTAGCTGGTTTGGGCAGGAATGAACTACAAACCAGCCAAACTGAGTAGTGTGCAGAAGGGAATATAAAGTCTTGTGTTGCCATCTGTCCCTGCTCTAAAGAGCACAGCAATCCTTAGTGCCTCTACTTGGTTGCCTGCTTAGGCCATTACCTGAGCATCTATTTTGTTTTACTGGATTTCTGTATTCCCACCAATGAGGGGGAGTACAGAACTCCAGAAAGCGAATCTGTATAAATACCCAGCTGTAAAGCAGGAGGGGAAGGATGCTGTGCTGCTACTGGTCTGTGCTGTCAGCCCTGGCCCCCTTGACACCTCCAGTTTTGTTCTCTTTCCCTCTATCTGTGTTTATCTTGTGACAATACATTTTGTTTCTTAACCTGTCTCTCTGTTACAGTTCAAGCTGCAAAACCGGCTGTTATTCCATGCAGTTGGTTCCATGTATTTCCAGAGCTTAGAGGAACACACTCATGGGTCTTAGTGACATTTGTGATGGGCTGGGAGGATGTGGGTTACAGCTGTGCGTTTCGCCCCAAGGAGAGCAGGAAGTCTAGGGCACTCCAGACCAGACAGCTTCAACAGAATAAAACTGACTTGTCCTGTCTTCACCACAGTTCTTCAATGTGCTAGATAAAGCAACCAAACCAAAGCTTTGGAAGTGAGAAGAAAACGGAATTTCTGTAAATTCTATAACCAAACAAAAACTTCCTGTACAACAAACACATTTCTGGAAAATATTTAACTCTTAAAAAAATGACATCACATGTTGTCTTCCTTTCTGAAGTTTCTTAAGCTGCCTCATGGGAGGCAGTGAAAACCAAAGATCCTGTTGGCTGCTACATCAGGGAAAAATACAACTACCCTTTAAAGGTGTATTTCATCTCACCTCTCATAATACGAGGCTCTTTTCTGCACTGGGTATTCGTAAGTTGCACTGGTCTTAGAATACAAAAGAACCCAAACAAGAGAAACAGCTGAACTAATTTTGAAATCTTTTATTTAAGAAATATTGTGTGAATAATATAAAGGCTATCAAATTGATGCGGTATCAGGTAGGGGAGGGAAGGTACATTTCCCCAGTATTAAATACTTAAGATAGACATTCATGCTGTCCTAGCCAGCCCAGCCATTGAATCCTGTGACCTCAGGCTGCCTGGGCTTCCTCTGTAGGTAGCAGAGAGTGAGACTCCTGGAGAAGGCGGCTGAAAACACCTGAGTTAAGAGAGCCCTGATCATCCAGTGAAGGAACCCCTCCCTCTCTGCTGGATATCGTGAGAATTGCTTGCTTGGGAGGAAGGTAAAATTAGGTGATGCCCGTTAGTCTTTCTATATGAATTTTTAAACAACTAATAAGTTGTCTCGTCTTCTCTGAAATATCATGGAGATACTTACTTTCAGTTGGCTTCATTTTCAAGGAGGATATTTTTATTTCATTCATTCTCCTAAATTGCCCTTATCTAGTTTTCACATCCCATTCCTTGCAACACTATGATTGTCAGAACAACGCTTCATGATTTAGCCTTATCATAGGCAAATCAAAACTGAGGTACAGTGGCAAATAGCGCATACTAAAATTAAACATCAAGGCGAATTGTTATTTACATACAAGACAGCTTTATTGTTATGATCATTTATTTATTGCACTTCTAGCATACTGGGAGCTTTGCACAACATATTGCTAGGTGTGCTCTCTGCCCTTTGAATACTGATATTTTGGAATTCTTCTGAGAATGAGAAGCTGGTTGATCTACTCTTGAAGCTTGAGAGACTGATATACTTACTTATCTTTATAAAATGAGAAAACAAAATGTAATCACCATTCTTTCTGAGCATCTGGAAAAACGTGTATAGCAGACATGAGCAGTTGCAACTCCCTTCCTTTGTTAATCACCCTGGGTAGGAATATTTACAGGTTTTGTCTTCTGATTGCCTTCTTCACACAGTGTAATTCACCACCACGGTTGGGGATAAATACTGCAGGGGAGGTACTGTGAATGGTAAAGTATACCTTCTGCTTCAAGGTGGTGCACTTATCTCTTTAATAAACCTGGTTCAAAGCTCTCAACAGCTATAGCTGGTCATTAATAATGTAATTTGTGTCGGTCCATAGGGTTGGTAGCAGAGCAATTAGGCCACCTGGCTGCAGAGCCAGAGTCATGAGCACAGGCTGTGCTCCGTATCCGTGCTGACAGCGGTTCCCGAGGGATCCTGCTTTAAATGAAGGCTTAGTCACTCAGGCTGGCAAGTGGAAGGTGAGCAGGAGTGATGCCAACAGGCTCACGCCTGTCCTTGCTGTTTTTTGCAGACATGGGCATGCTTTTAACTGTATTTACCTAGGTTTCATCCCAAGACTCAGGGTGGGGTGAATGCGTTGTAGATGTATGTCAGTGCCCTCTTATGGACAGAGTCAGCGTTGATGGGGAATGTATTTTCAGCCCCCACCTACCCCAGCAAGGTGCATGGTGTGCTTCAGATTTAGGAAGCTCCTGTGCATCAAACGGTGGCAGCCTTAGCTTTCACAGCAGTAAGATGTAAAAGCAGTATGTGTTGTTGCTCTGCCATCTGGAAGGGGAACGAGCACCCCAAATCGCACAACCAATACACATTTATTATAACACAGTGCTTATAATTTGGTGGAACGCTAGTCCACCAAAGGTAAAAACAATTCTTAATGCGCCCTGGGAATGGGCCCATTTGGGCCCCACTGGAAGGAAGGGCATCCAGTTGACAAATAATATCTTTACTATGTTTTGCTGCATAGACCCAAAGCTCTCTGTGCTGAAGGTGACCACTTGGTACCCTCTTATTCAGATGCATAGGCTGTCCATGAAACATGTCATGAAAGCAAAATAGATTAGGAAAATGGTATTATTTGCAATTAAACTGATTAACAGTATCAAATTTGGTGGGGTTGCACTGTGCAGTCAATTGAAACCCAGACGTAATAACTTCTGTGTTAAGGGAGGGAGAATATGTATTCTTCTTAGCTGGCAGTAAACTTCACTGCCTACATTTTTGGGCTGCTGCAGTTTCAGTCTCTTTTTTTTTCCTCCAAATATGTATTATCAAGCCTCAGCTTCATTAGAGTGTTCGTGACCTCTGTCAATCCCCTGGAGTCTCTTGGAACCCTGGTGTCTGTGCTGGCTCAGGCCTTGATCACCATTCCTTGTGATCAACAGCTGCTGCTTGTCTCCGTACTTGTGCACTGCCACCTCAGGTGCCCATCGGTCACGGTTACATGCTATACCTCCCAGTCTGGTGAATTACTGATGCTCAAGAGGGGAGATCCCACAGCTCTTCCCTGCTGTGTTCCTCCCTCTTCAGGGTACATAGTCTTGGCGGTCTTCTCCACTGCCTCTAGGACTCATCTAACTGTACAGTGACCTTACTCAATGTGGCAGCACTAAAATAACTAAAACAAAACCAAAGTATAGCTTTTTGCTGGTTAGGGGGTTAAATTGGTTTTAATCAGAAGTTACACAAGAGAGAGAGGAGCTGAGTCTGTGTGGTTGCTGAATGGGGATACAGGCAAGGAAGAGGGAGAAGGAAAGTGGAAGAGAAGGACCATTGCATCCTTAGCCAACCAGCTGTTAAATATTCTCTGCTATACATCTGGCTATACTCATAGCACCTCTCTTTGTCTCTTACCAGGCTTCCTTATGTCATGCCAGTGAAGTAATGGTGGTCTGCTGTTGCCTTTATACAGGAGAAGGAACAGAGACAATCAGTGGGTCTGCCAGAGCTGCACAGATTAGCTGAGGCATGGCAGGGAATTGAAGTCAAGTGTCGCAAACCAGAGGTAAGTGTCTGAACCACTGGCCATGCCTCCTTACTAGAAGGTACAATTAATTTTTCTTCCTCCCTCTTTATTCCTGCTCTAATGTGGTAACTATACTTGTGCTTATGAGCCTACAGAGGTATTTTAATTCTCTACCACAAAGGCAGATGTTTGGTATCCTTCTCTCCATTTATCCATGAACTATTGCAAACAATCTGCTAGCTGGGGAATAAAATGGAAGTTGCCTTCCATTTGTTGTTGCCTTCCTGTAATCTGACTAGTTAGCTGCCAGAGTCTTCTAATTTCCAAGCTAAATGTGCTAGCACTTAGATTTCAAAGTGCAAGCCCATGTTCAGCGTATTCATATCCAGGAATGCTTCTAATTGGAGTTTTTATTAAATTTTTATTTGTAGTCAGGTTTGGTAACATGAAAATATATGTTATGCCTTTTGAAAGCATCAAGCTAACATATGCCAAAGATTAACTTGTTTCTAAATAATAATCATGTGACACTTCAAAGTCACTGTACACTCGTGGACATGTTTAAAAGCAGTGTAACAAGCTTTCAGTCTGGTCTTTCACTTTTGTATGCATTTAGAGTAAGTCAAACAGATATTTCATTTGCAGGTCTTGCTGAGATCTCTTTAACTACCCACTTGCGAAGTCTTTTAGTAGCAAGGTAAAAAGAAAGAAAACAGCTCATATAGCATCTTGAAAATAAAGTAATGCACTGAAGGTAAAAGCTTCTGAATGGTGACATATTAGTCACATTTCATATTAGTTCCAAATAATTTTTTTTTATTGGCTGCCTTCTGCTCAGTGAACATAACCTCTTCCACTTGTGGAGTTTGTGCAAACAGACTGCACTTCCCTTGCCCATATTCCATGAGTATGTTTGCAGTATGGAATACTTGGTATCCACAATACAGGCTGTGCAATTTAGCTGTGATTAGTTGCTTAAGTCATTTGTTATTATTTCCATTACCTAAGTGGGGGTGAGGAATTTATAATTAGCAGGGTGAGTTTGGCTTTCTGAATAAGGCAGTAATTTGTCTGATGGGATTTAGCAGGGAAGTAGAATTAGATCGTTTTCCCTTTTCTAAATTATACATGTCTTGTCCATAGAATCAGCCCTAGCAAATTAAGTTACTCTTAATACTTTAGGAAGGAAACATATTAATTTTAAATACTGTGTTCTACTTAAAATCAACTCAACCATGCTCATGATATTAGCTGTAAGAAATGATGTCAGTACAGCATTTGGTTTATGTCAGTCTGTATATGGCATGTGTATTGTGTCTATTATGTACTTAGGAATCTTTGATCTGTGGGCTGTGGCTCTCCTAGTCACCCTTCAGTTTGAACCTGCAATTAGTGATATCGCTGTAGGCAGAGGCTAAAGGTTTGGTACAGGGTTCTAGTTAAAGCCACTCCTTGCTGTTAAGGCAGCTTTCCTGTACTAATTTGGTTGTACATGTGCTGAAATTAATCAGGAATTTTGACAGTTAGGAGCCAGGAGCTTCCTCCTACTTACACGTTTGGTAGGATTGGGAGTCTTTGTAGGGATACATTTAATGTTAAAGTCAGGGTAACAGTGAGAGAGAGGACTAGTTGAAGACCTCAGCTTCTGCTGAATCTATGTGGGAATATTATACTCTGGTTAGGAGTATAACCCTTAAATCTGGGCAGATCAGTGTCAATCTTGTAATTTTAAAACTAAGCTCAAGCTTCAGTGTTTGGGTTGATTTTAGTAAGCATAGTCTCTGGCAAATGAAGTTGAAACTTCAATCTGAATTTGGCTTTTGAAATGCATTTTGAACTCTGGCCAGCAGAAATGAGAAACTGAGACTGGACTCAAGAGTGACAGGGCAGTGCATCTAGCCTTCCACTGGCTGGTGACGAGTGTGAAGGTTTGAGTAGTGCTTGCAGGGCAGTCTTGACCTCTGATGGGCTTGTACAGAAACGGCCAGTTAAATGTTGAGATGAATTATCTGCAGGGGGTGCTTGTTACTCTTCAGGGACTACACAGAGGGATTAGTGTGATCTGGCTTCCGACTCAGATGTCTGCATTAAATACCTACTCCTAGCTGGGATGAATCAGGTCTTTTTTTGCATGTTGGCAGTAGCACTAATGAGGATCAATTGCCTGAATTTTCAGCACATGAATAACAATTTAGTACGACTCTTAGATTTACCTAGATTATTTTGATTAGTGGTTGCTCTCCTTGGCAGTTATTTTGAATAACATTTTGAAACCTTTTGACAAATATGGAAGGACTGTGAAAATGGGAAAGCTGGAGCCAAGGTAGATGAGTTCATTCCAGCTTTGTTCAGGCTTGATCCAATACTGAAGAAAGTGCTTTTCCACAAGATGTTGGGTGGAGACACATCAGGTTCTGTAGCTCAGCCAGTCTGGCTATTTCAGTTGGAAAATTTTATTTCTTTTATACTTCTGTTCAGGCCAACTTTATGCTTGCTTCTTCCTTCTAAAACAGATGTACAGATTCATCTGGTTCCTATACATTTGGCAGAGTTTTCCCAATAAGTTCAGTGGGTGTGAAAATAATCAATAATCGATATCTGTCATACCTTTCGTCTTTCATCTGCAAACTCTCTGTGGTCAGCCACCTCCTCCTTGTACAGAAGAGGAAATTGTAGTTGTGAAGGGGCTTGAACATGAATTGAATCTTGCTCTCTGAGGGTTGGACTTGGCACAGAATTCATTAATCAGCAGCACTGGCTCAGGCAGGCATTTTCCTCACTCTTTCTTCCTCCTTTCCCTTCCTTCTCTTGGCTACTTGTCATTGTCTGGCTCTCCCTCCACCGTGCTAGCACATTTGTGAGTAGGACTCCAGAATAAGTTGAATTTGGGAACTGTTCCTGCTAGAAAATGATTATTATATTGGAGACACAGATTATATTTCAGCCGGATCACTTCCTCAGGAGACTAGATAAATTTTTGTGCTGGGAAGGCACTGTTAGGACCAGGATTGGAGGAGAAGTAGGAATGGCTTCAGCTGGCAAAAGCATCATGTTTGCCAAAGCCTCAGTCCAAGGAAAGTGCACTGGAAGCCTGGGCAGACCTGATCAAGTGACCTGATAAAATGTTGGCATTGGACTTTCTTTGATCAGGGTATTGGACTAGGTGAGCTTCAGAGATCCCTTCCAACCTCAATAATTCTGTGGTTCTGTGATTCAAACTATGATTCAATCCTGTTTCAGGCATCCTTTGTCTTTGTCATGCTGTTGCATACATTTCTTCCAGAGCATGAATACAAAGCTAAGATCAACATTGTCCAACAGAAACTGAGGCCCTCTGACTGATTGCTGTTCTCAACATAGTAAAAGTCAGATCATGTCCACCCAATTTTTATTTAGTAAGAAAAACACTATTGCAACTTTCCTTTATTCTTTTTTTACTTTGTCCTAAACAAGAATTGCAAACATGGCACTGTGTAAAGCTGTCGTATTTTGATTTGTTACAGCTCACATGTAAATGATGTCAAAGCTGAAAGGATGATGTCTAGGTAGAAACACTAGACAATCCTGTAACTGCATCACTGTCAAACCGTGCTACTGAGCCTGTTGTTCCATAGCCAGTGACAAAACAGGCAGTTCCTCAGTTGTGCAGGACTATTCCTGAAAGCCATCTATCATCTCTCAGGATCAGGGACACTGTGCGTTGGTAGCTCTGTTGAATATAAATCTGTTTCTTTCTTCCCTGCTGTGATGCTGGTGTTGAGAGCCGGGTTCCTTTCCAGGTACCTGGCCTTATGCAAAAAATGCAGAGAGAGAGAAGGAGAAGGTACACTCCACTCTAGCTGCAGTCACGCAGATATGAAAAAAAAAGTGTTGAAGTCAACAGTTCCCACCAGTCTGAGGTGTCCCTCCTGATATTCCAACTCTGTCAACTCCTGCTACTTTCCAATGAGATAATGTTCAAAAGGATCACAGCATAGTGCACAAGGAGATCCAAGACCTGAAAGGAGCACTGTGTCCAGAATTCAGAGTGATGTAGCTCACTTTTTTAGCAGCCTGCACAATTTCAATTAAAAAAACCAAACAACTCTTTTTAGTATGCATGGAAGTACAGGTGGGAGACCTAATTCTAAAGTTTTGCTATGTTTAAATGAGAGTCAACTCCAGCTATGCAAATGAAACTGGAATAAATCAGTCCCAAGCCGATATAAATGTATGTAAGTGGGTATTTGTATGAAATGATGGAAACAAATACAGGCTTGTATCTCCCATCTAGAATGGGGTTCATTGATGGAGTCAATGTTGAGGAATAAATACTTTGCAATACATGAGTCATCCCATTCTAAAGTAGACATATAAATGAATTCATTTACTGGAAGTGCTCCTCCACCACAGTAAAAAGATTGTCTAGACAACTAGCTGAGTTTTTAATGTTTACATTAAAGGCATTGAAAGCTTTAGTGAGATAAATCTCATCCCTGGTTTACTATACATTTGTGTCCAGGTTTAACACAGGAACGCGTATTACTAATGTGAACATGTTTAGCTCTACCTGGATCTGATCTGTATCAATCTGATCGGGGCGTGTGGTAAAGAAGATCAGAGCCAGGCCAAGGAGGACATCAGCCACAGAGGGACATCACGAAGGGTATCACAACTTGGGGAGCATACAGCTGGGTAGATATGTAAGAGCATGTCAGTAGCTGTTGCTGCCCAGAAACTGTGCCTGCAGGTCCCTGGTGGCAACCAGTAGAAGTGTGGAAGGCAGGAAGAAGCACCACTGTAGGATGGTCTGGGAGAGGGATGCTCCCAAATCTTCTTGTGACAGCTCTGCCTGCATTTCTTGCATGCCTGCGAGCATTGCATATGACACAGGGAGAGGCACGTAGGTGCATTCCTTAGGAGCTGACAGCAAGTGAGGGATATTTTAGAGAAATGGTACTTCAGAGAAGTATAGTGGAGGGTCAAGATTTCTTGGGTAGCTCATGGATGTAGTCTCAAGGGGAATTCCCTGGTGGCCAACCTGATCCCAGCTGAGATGTCTAACCAGATGTAAGACTGATGCTACTGAAATCTGTGTCCTTTATTATGTCCATGGTGAGGTTCACACAGCTACCATGGATCAGAGCTGCTTTTTAAAGGCTCAGCATAGTGTGCTACATAGTCTCTCAAATTTCTGTGTACGTCTTGCCAAGCAGCTCTTGCTAGTGACACAAGTCTTTACACATTTCCCTGGCTGCCCTTCAACCAGTCCTCAGAGAAGATCCTATGTAATGACCAGCTCCTGTCTCCTTCGAGTGCTGCAAGACAGGCTGTAGTCACAACACCTTTATTTGTTCCCAGTGACCTCACTGGTGAGACAAATCCATCTTGAAGGAGGGCTTGCTCTTTTAAAGGAAGCCAATGAGCCTTTGTATGATTGACATGATACATATTGGTTATTTGAACCAGAGCGGGCAAAATCCCTTGGGCCCATTGCCCAGGCTTTACGACTTTATTTGGGGATGGCTGACAGCTTGCTGTCCCCAGGTCTGTGCCTCACCCTGGACGTACAAGCTGCCTCTGAGTCAGCTGCTACATCACCTCGGTTTACATCATGGTAACGGTCTGGGGTATAATAGGGCTGATTCATGTTGATTTATGGACAGCTCAAATGTCCATACGGCCTGCATGAGGCAGAAGGCTAAAGCATTATTTTTTTCCTTTCGTCCTATCTGTCTCAGGCATTCCTACTCTTTACCACAGCCCTTAGCCGAGCCTGAATATGTGGAGATGCATTGTTTTGCAGGGCAGTGCTAGGAATTCTTCCTTCTCCCCCCAGCACCCTTCTTTCAAGGGGTTTTCTTCGTTCTTCATATCAGTTGCAGAAACACGGTGTCTTTACTGTGGGTTTTTACTGCGCTGCCGACCTGTGCACGTCTGCAGGGTGCTGCCCCTTTCAGTTCTTCATGACCCATTGAGGCAAATTTTCCTTCCTTTGCCTTCCTTTTGCCCTTGCTCAGTGGGGTCCTAACCTGTTCTTGTCCCTTGTAACTGTTCATGCAGAACTGGAGGACGCTATGACACAACGTTAAAAACATCACAAAATTTTCCTGCATTTTCTACACAGCAGCTGCAGACAAAGCTCACAAAATGCCATGTTATTATGTACCACAGGGAAAAATAGTGCCTGTTGTACTCTGGCTACTTCCTTGCTACTGAGAAAGGTCCTTTCTGACCCAATGGCCTTCTCCTCAGGGTGCAGATACCTTAAGTGGCTCTTGATCTCAATCGATCGCTTTCCTCCTTCGCCCTACACTCAACCTTTCATTCCCATCCCCACTTCCCTGCTCTCCCTCTGTGACCGTGTGCCAGGCAGCTGGCTGAACCCTATCACTGAAATGATCAAAGCTGAAAGGAACTTTATTTCTGAGGGTTATTTGTTCTCCTGATGGCTGCAGCGATACGGTCAGCAGCATCATGCTGTTAGCAGGCAGAGAAAGTGGTTCTGGCTGGACAGGAACATCTCTGCTGGCTTTGCCTTGCAGAAGACAAAGTTTTGTGGAGCCACTCCTACCTGATCGGTGTCTGTCAAAGGGACTTCAATGTAATGGGAGTGGGGGATCCAGAAGATTGGCTCACTGAGGCCTTAAGGACATGGTGGGGCTGGGTGAGAAGAATGAGAAGAAAGGTGGAAAAGAATGTATGAAAATTCAGTGGGTCCAGATAAGGCTGGGAGTGCTGTCAGATCGAGATGGGGTTAGAGGAAGCTTTACTGGGGAACGAGTGAGCTGAGCATCAAATTGAAGGGAAAAGTATTTAAGGGAAGTGTCATATCTTTTACTAGGTGCATATAGCTAGAAAAAGCTCAGACATAGTTCCAAGCGCACTGACTTTTCAGTGACACAGAGATGGGCTTGTGTACCTGAAAATCTCTCTGGTTTTGTCCCCTAGATACTCAATTTAATAAAAACGTGCCTATCCTTACAAATGTTGCCTTGGTTATGTCCTGAGACCATCACAGCTTCAAAACCCACACTATTACAGCCAGAAGTAGAGAGAGAATGAAACTGGAGGAATGGGCAGTTGAATTGGAGGGAAAAATCCAAGGCAGTTCTTGAATCCTCTAGGGTCTCTAAATTTCAAACCCATTTAATGTCTAAAAATGCTCCCCTGTTTGTTGCATAGCTGAATCTTGCTTGGCTTTCTTTAACATTGACAGAGCTACCCAAATAGTAGAGATGACCAGGATCAATCCCTCCCTGCGATTTCCTCTGATCTTTACTGGTTAAACTGCCTCAAGCTAAATGTGTCCATCAATGTATGTGTCAGAGCTCTGTCCCCAGGCTTGTCACGGCACAGATGCTGCATGAAGGAAGTCCCCGAGCATGTGATAATATGCAGCCTCCGTGTTTCTAGTTTAGTGAAGGGTAAGTGAGGGTATAGGATTTCAGGGAGGACTGCTGGTTTGCAATCTCTTCAGGAAATTGTAATGTTTGCTTAGACTCTACCCTTAGTCTGAATACATTAAGCCCACTGGCGAAAAGATAGCCACAATTTAAGTTAATTGTACAGTTGCTGGAAACGATAAAAGAAGAGTTCTCTTTGTATTCAGTCCTCCCACTCATGGGATCAGCTAGTTTCATATCCTGGCTATCTCACACCACAAACCAGCAGGGAGAAAACAGTAATTCTTGACTCTTTTGAAGTGGAGGAGGCAAGGGAAGGACATTTTTTTTTAATTCTGTACAACTTTATTCAGCAGCAAGCTTGCATTTAACTGCAATTTTCAAATGTCTCACAAAGATTATCACACATATTCTGAGAAATAGTGGCAGTGGAGCTGTCACTTTATTGTGAAGAAAGAAAATGGGGCAAATAGAGGTGAAATTGAGGGAATCAGTGTCAGGACTTTCTGGGTCTAGTTTTAGGCTTAGTTTATTAGAAACTGCTAAATGGTGAGGTGAGATGTTTTCAAAAGACTTTTTGATAAAATGCAATCAAACGGTAGTTTTTTCAGATGTTTTCCTCCTGTTTATAATATAAGGCTGTGGAATAGGTAACCAGGCACTATTCTGTCTCATCACTCCTCAAATCTGGAGAAAGTGAGAGAAGGAGAAATAGACTGTTTGCCTCTGAAGTCCTAACAGTTGATTCCAAAGGATCCCTGAATGTGTTGTTGACAGGAGAAAGCTCTTTTTCAGGTGTAAGGACACTGCCTTGGAGATAATGGACTTGTTCTCAAATGCAGGCAAGAATTAGACACTGCCATGCAAAATACTTTTCCTTGAGCATTCTGGAGGAACCTTCAGTAGCTCTGTGCCTGTTTACTCCCCAAAACAGGGGTTTCTGTGTGCTTTCTGAGGATGAAAGTTGGTGAAAGCAAGTGCCAAACCGTGGCACCACAGTAAGGGCAGCAGAGCTGCTGTCAGTCATTCCTGTCCTTACAGAAACCTCCTTTCAATTGCAGCACAAGTATTTGTATGACCTTGTGGGAACTATTGGAAAAAGCACATTCGTTCTTTTTTTTTTCCCCAGAGGTTTTTTTCAGCTGGATCGGTTCTCTGATCTGGTTCACCATGTAGCCACACAAATATTTATGATGGCACAGTACAACAGATTATCTGGGAGATGATATGGGAGTGGGAGAAAGTGTGGACTGCTTTATTGGCATTCGTGTTCACTTAAAAGAATACCAAACTGTAGCTTAAAGAAGAAAGGAATAGCAGTGGGATGACACATCTGAGAAGGGAGTTGAGGCATGTGCATTATTTCCCAGAAATGAAAATACAGCTTCAAATGGTGCAATTACAGGGAAGATCAGCTAACACAGCTATTTCCAAATGATGCAATCTGCAGGCAGGGAGATTTTCAGTATTTTGGTCACTCTGAAACTTCCCTTTGAGGAAGCTGGGAAGTAGAAGATGCAGATGGTGGATCCAAACAGCTGCAAAAGCAGTGTATGCACATGTGGATGACCCTCCACCTCCATGTGGTCTGCCAGATCTGAAATGAAATCCTATGTGAGATTATTTTGGATAAATAAGATGGTCTCTGGTTTTTTTTGTGTGTGCATGGTACAGGCTGGTATTCTGTGAGGGGATCTTATGTGGTTTTCTTCTCTTGAAGGTACTTGTTTTGAGCTTTCTCTGGCAACCTGCTCTAGTGAGACGTGTCCCTGCCCATGGCAGGGGGGTTGGAACTTGATGATATTTAAGGTCCCTTCCAACTCTAACCATTCTATGATTCTATGATTCTTTTCAAAAGGGTTGTCACCAGAAGGAGAATATAACACACAGATTTATTTACCTCTATTTTCCTACCAAGCTGTGCCACTTCCAGCAGCCTTCTGGGTCTTACACGCTTCATTGGCACAATAACCTGGCCAAGTCCTCACAGAAAGATGACATGGGGCTCCCTGTCTCATGTTGCTAGTGTTTACCCTGACTTCTGTCACTTGGCACTTGGGCTTGCCTGGCCTTGGGACAAGTGCCCTGTCTGTACCTGCCCATATTCCCCAAAATGGATTTTGCTGTGCCTTTAATGGCCTCTGGCATTTACTTTAATATGTCTGGGTTTTACGCCAAAACATCCTAGTTCCAATGCATCCAGGTGGAGAGGAGAGAAATTGAATAACTGTTGGTTTTTGCTTCGTGAAGCTCTACTGCATTTTGTAAAACCCTTCAGAGATAATTCCCAGTCCAGAAGCGAGCTCACAACATGCTTCACCATTATTGGCTAATGCACTTGCCAAGTCTATTCAGAGCCTTACAGCTACACGGATGCTGAAAAGCTTTCCTGGACAGAGGTCCAAAAATGCTGGGCTGTGTCTCTGCTGCAGTCTCAAGCACTAGTTTGTATCTGCTCTTTTTCTCCAGAACCCAGGGTGTAAATTAGACACATCTGAGCTAATTTTGTGCGTGTTAGCTCAGCTGCCTATAGCAGCCTAGCTGGGGGAGCAAGGAGTTCACCAAAAATTTCCTGTCAGAGAATCAAGGTAAATTTAAAAAAAAAAATAAAAATTGAGGTAAATTGCTGTGGAGCTCCATGATGCTGCAGGTTTATGGCTGTCCCTGCCCCGAAAGACCAAATTTTGGGTCTTTTCACATGGTACAATATTTTTTTGGGTTGTCATATCATTACATTGTGAGGGATTGTGCTTCTTGCATCCTACTGATGTAAGTATCCCCTGTCTACACCTGCCTTTTAAAAGGTTTTCTATCCCACTATTGTACATAGTCTCATAGTTGTAATGAGGTAGGATAAGGACTTTTCTGCTCTGTAGTCAGTGTTGCAAGAGGATGGACTATGCACAAGTACTTTGATTCTAGGCTAAATGTCAAGTCTGATTTAGCATGGCACTTCTTGTATTAGCATTCCCAGGCACACATGAACCAGTTCCTTTCAGAAGTGTTTTTTAATGAATGAAGTTCTGAATATCCAAGTGACTCTTCATTATTCACTGGTACTTTTATTTCAGTAGATGCAGTTTCAGTCAGTCAGTATCTTCCTGGCTTTTAAGTGAATGATGTTATTATACCTCCACTTCTTCAGAGGCTCTCAGGATCTGTGGTGAGATCAAAGATGCCAACCGTTCTGTGATTTTCATTAAAAGGGAAAGACAACAGGGAGAGGGCTGGCTCAGGCAGTGAAAAGATCTTTTAAAAATCTTTGTCTCTTCAGACCATAATAACAGAGCAGTGATTCTTGATCGTGTGCAGGGTAAGAAGCAGAACGGTGTTGGAGTCAGATGATTTGGTAGTTCCTTTCTTTTGCATGTGGGGAAGGTCCTTTCCAGAGCACTACAAATTCTTTGTTGCCCCTGCATGTAACAAGATTGTAGGAAAGCTGATGGGAAGGAATGACCTTAGGAATGGGTTTACAGTTCCAGCTGCTGCAAATTTAAGGATAATATTGCTGGGCTTATAAAACTATGAGTGAAAAGGAAGGAAAAATTTTATCTTCATCAATTCCAGGAGCAGAAGGACTGAAATAATTTTCCTCATTAATTCTGCACATCTGCTTGACAGTGTCAGAGCCCTGAGGGCACCCCCAACCCCCCTGAGGCTCCCCAAACCCTACCTACAGCCCTACCCTATTTCAGCCCCCTGGAACTGGTGGTCCCTGCCCCAGTGATGCTGCAGCAGGGACAGTCTCCAGCTCTCCACAACCCTGACTGGCCATGGACCCCGTTAGCTGGCCTCAACCATGGGTCCATATCCCCATCCTCAGGGAGGTCCCCAGTGCTTGGGGCTGGGGCTGCCTGTCGTGCCCTAGTGCTTCCCCGGTAGCCCTATTTTTGGGCTCTGCCCTGCCACCTCCCATGGGGAGCCCACAGCACCCCAGCCTCAGGGAGACCCTGGCCCTCGTGGGGTGCTGGCAGTTGGGTTGCTTATGCTGGAATTCCGCCAGTGCCTTTCTGAGGGCTTTTTCCTCGTGCTTTCTCAGATACATGAATACATCTGAGCTGACTAAAAATATTCTTATCTATTATTCAATAATCTCTTCATCTTTCACCTTGCTGCTGGGTTGCTTTGTAAAACTTTAACAATAAGCTCATTTGATTGAAGTGGAGATAAGGAGTCAGCTCATATGTGTAGATTTTTTCTTGAGAACCGTTTGTGAAACCTATATTTGGTGTATTTGGGCTGTCTGCTTGTTTCAGAACCTATAGACACTACTGTAAGAAAAGGGTGCTTGTTTGTTTCCACAGACGTTTTGAGTGTGTAACATAAGACAAACATGTTATTTAACATTTATTTAAAAATATCTATTGCAAAAGCACTGAGCTTGGCTCAAATAGCCAGGAATAGCAAATGAGCCGTTCACTAATGTGAAGCAATGCTTGAAACAGAGTGTTTTCATTGCTGTATTTTTTCGTTTGAATGTTTCTTTTTCATTAGTGTCAGAATGTTTAGTAAATGCATTTGACAATATTATCTTAAAGGGTTTATGAGAGCCACGTGTTTGAGGCTGGAAGAGGAGGAGGAAGGGGGCAGTTACCTAATGTGAGAAAAAGAGCGGACAGCAACAACTCCCCGCCCCTTTTATAAAACCAGAACACTGTTCTGGTTTTAGAAATACGTGATTTCCCTTTTCTTTAATGGTTCTGAAAAAAAGGGAATGCATTTTTCAAGGTGATCGTGAGGAGGAACTACTGGTCTCCAGCCTATGCAACCTTTGTGTGCACTGCGTACAGGCGGTGTGAGAGTGTCTGGCTCATGAAGATACTTGTTCAGGAGTGATAAGGGAAGCCTAACTCTAATCCAGGGCATGACAGTATGTGTGTTCTCAAATGTGAGTCCTACCTACGGCAGGAAATTTCACTACGAAGTATCTGAGTGGTTGCTCTAGTATAGATAGGTAGATACCTGTCATCTTCTGCTGCTTTTGCTGTGGAGGTGGTAGATGCGACAGCAGTGGCTCCTCCACATTTGATGAAGAATCTCTCACTTGAGATATCTCTCCAGGTTTCCTGTGTAAGCATGACTGAAAAGTAAACCATCTGTTTTCTCAGTACTTCCCCGAATCACAATCCTGAAAGAAGGGAAGGTTAAAAGCATTTTAAAAAAGTCTTGTTAATTAAAAACTAATTAAAAGTATCTTATTAAGCCTCTGTGTTCTTAACTATGCTGAGAAAACATGATTTAGCAAGTAACTTGCACAAAACACAATTGTGTTTAATAATGTCGTAGCTTGATACAAATTCCTGCCCTTGCTCATTTCAAGGACAAAATGAAGTTTAACATTGGGATAGTTAGAAAACATTTTACCTCATACATTTTAACACTGCATTTTCCCTGTATAGTATCCAGCTTAGTTACTCTAATTTTATCTTCAGTAATGGATCCCTAATTTTATTGTTGTGGCTGTTGTTCCCTCAGGCATTTGGAAATGAGATTTAGTATTCAAAAAAAACCCTTAGCTGTAACACACTTTTAATAATGGAATCAATGAAAAGAATATTTCTGACTGAAAATCCTGAATACTTTTACATGGATGCACAAAGAGTTGCAACTCAGTGCTGAGATTTCTCTCTCTGTTGCATTTAACTGCTGGGGATATTCTCTGCAGATCTGGGAATCTCCATTGAGAAGAGTCAGTGGATGACAGGTTCTCTTCCAAAGCATTTGTCAGTTGTGGTAGGGTCCACAGGAGACCTTTTGAAACACAAGAGGACTGTGTAGCCAGTGCAGCATTACAGCTTTCTCACCAAAAAGCTCTCTTAGCTTCTTTGAAGTAATAGCAGACATTTTATCTGAGATGGAAATAGGTGCAGTTTTTCCTTCACTTATATGGAAGGAGGCACATACATGGCTAGGTAGGACCTAGGCGCTGGGGGTTTCCAGCTCTTCACCTGCGTAAAAGGAGATCAGTGTCTTGCTCTGTGTGCATTCCCAGGAGACAGGCTTTCCTGCTGGGGAAACTTCTCCGTGTCTCGTCACTGACTGCAGCTTGGCTGCTCTGCCCTGTACCTCCCCAGCATTTTGATCTGGACATTTCGATTGAGGGCATCTGGAGGAGAAAGGAAAGCCCGGGACCTAGTGCTTTGGGATGGCTGGGTGCTCACTTACCCTGGTGCCCATGGCATCAGCCGAGAAGAATCAGCAATGGTGTCAGTGGGGCCCACACTTGCAGACTACTCGATTTACATGTCTGTAGATTACTCAAATAGGATAATGTTTTTTAAAAAAGAATTATCTTGCTGGGTCTTGTTTGCCAAATATCAGCCTGGAGCAAGTTTTTACAGCTGAGATACAATGAACATAGCTGCGATACAGCTGATAGCAATGTTTATGATAGAAATTCTGCCAGCTATTTAACGCCAGCAACACACTGGCCGCTTACTCGCTGGAAGACTTTGTTGTCAAAATGACTCTTTCTTTTGCAAATGGGAGTACTTTTGGGGAATATGCCTTAGTGCTTCTAAGAGCAAAGGCTCCACGCTGGTTAGTGGTTAGCCAAGCCCGCAGGCTCTGCGTGCCAATGTCCCCACGCAGCTCTGCCAGTAGCAATAAGGGCTGGCGCTTACGCAGCACTTTTCATCTCCAGACTGGTTCACAGGGGGGGTGGGACACCCCCCCTCCTCTTGTCCCCCAACCAGCTGCAGTTGCTGTTGGCCACAGAGCTGCGATGGCAGCTCTCCTGCAGTTCAGGGCTGGAAGGGTCATGGCGATCCGTGAGACACATGCTGCCCATTGCTCCCACACGTTGCTTGGAGGAAAAGCAGCCTGTGCCCTAAAACAAGACAGGCAGCTCAGGCACTCGTCGCTTGCTGGGGCTAGCACATCATGCCTGCCTGCAAATAGGACTCCTCCATCAGGCTAACTAGACAAGGCTCTCTTTATTAGGATATTTTTGCTGGGAAACACAACCGCGAAGCACCAGGGCTTCCTAAACTCTTTTGACTACTTTGTGTGTCTTTGGGGAGGATTTTGTTCCTCTTAAGGCAAAGGCTTTTTTAGTCCTGATCTCATTTCCCAGACTTGGAGCACTTCTGGGTAAAGAATACAAAATATGCAAAATTACATAGTGTTTCTGTGGTGTTACCGAATACTATTCAGTGCCCCTGTGCAAAAATAGTTGTGACGGGGCAAGCTCATGACAGGCTTTGCCCTTGTGGAACTGCAGGATAACCTTTCTGCAAATATGCCCTTGGGACATACTCAGAAACAGTGGTCTCACATGTTGGTGTGGATGAATGCTACCTAGAATACGGAGAAAAAGGAAAATGTCTTTCTTGGTAATGCAACAGCTCCTCCAGTGTTGTATTTGTTGTCATTGGCCTGGTTTGAACAGCAGGGTATGTTCAGCTCATATTCAATCATATAAAAACCCAGGAAAAATGACATTGTGATCTAAGACCACTGAGCTTCAGTTTACATGGTACATCGCCTGCTTCCAGTTAAGCTCAATTTGAAGGAAATCATTGCCAGTTGTGTTTCATTAGTGCACAGGAAAAAGGGCTGCATTTATGTTTTCCAGAAAGTTGCTGAATCACATCACGATGCAGAATATGTTCCTCAAATGGCCTCTCTCTAACGATGCAAAAAAACCCCCCACCAACAGGCAAACCTGTACCAAAAGATGAAAAAACGTGTTACACGAGTTAGCTGAGGAAAAGTAATATTATCTTTTTTTTTTTAATGCCTCATGCTGCAGTGCCTGGGAGTTGAAGGGCATAGAGTGTTCCTTTTCTCTTTTACTGCTGCATGACCGGTGCTTAACTATTTATGTTGCAATCCTAAGACCTGCTCTTGCTCCCCAGGAGACAAACACTAAAGTATTGTTAAACCTTAGTGTGTGATGGGAAGAGCTCTTAGTATGATTTTAATGTATAAATATTGTATGCTTTATGCAAGTTTTTAGATTTTTACAGAACTGTAAGTTAGCTGGTGCACACTCTGGTGGCCGATCTTCCTACAAAGAGAACTCAAAGGTATCTCATGGTAAAACCCACACATTTGCCACATATCACACACTGGGTTTTTTCATTTGTAATTGTTATTTTAAGTTGAACTACTCAGTCAAAAGTCATTGCTCCCAAACAGGGATTTTTAAGTTGCTAGTCTTTTCATCTCAGAGAATGAATCTGGGTTTCTTTGATAAGATCCAGTTTCTGTTAAACTTTTTTGGGTCATGCGGCCCTGTCTGTTTCAAAAAGAAAAAGAATAAAAATCTTGTCCTCTCTTTTGTTGGACTACAATAAACATGGTGGGGAAAAGGCTCTTAGGACATATTTGTGTCATGCTTAGCAAGTGCAATTCTGACTAAGCTGGGTTTTCTGGGCTTTATAGCCCTACAAATAACTACCAGCTTTCTGGACCCCCAATACAGTTATACATGGGTTAAAGATTTTTAGAAATTTTTGTGTATGCACATGTAAATTAGCATAAATATAATATTCAGCTCAGGCACAGAGCCTCTACTGACAATAACTAAATCTTTGGTATTTCTGCATATTCTGTCTTCTGAATGCAGTTTTAGTATTGGCTCTGCTTAATACTATTTCTCTTATATTGTCTGTGACATACAGTTTTATGTTTTTGAGTTATTCTTTTTATCCAATGGGAAATGCTGGGCTTTTCTTAATGCAGTCTTCCCTTACTTCTAGGCGGTGCTCTATTACTTTTGCTGTAGGTGTTGGAAGATGAAATTCCACTTAGTTTCTAACCAAGCAGATCTCCAACCTGCAATTTTCTGAAGTGCCAGGACACCCACAACGGCTGCAGAAGGGGGAAACACTGAAAGATTCTTGCCCCTTGGTGGGGCTCAGGTGTCAACCTGAAGAAGGGGGTAAGAAGATAAGAAGGTAGATGTGAGTCTGCAGCCCTCTTGCCCCTACCCGGAGAGGCTGCTGCTGCTGCTGCTCCCCCTGTTTGCAGGATAACTCCCTCTGGCCCTTGGGACTGCTCCCTAACACATTTTCATCCTCTGCCTTTGTCTTTCCTCCCTCTCAGGTTCGTCCCTTAAGGTTGGAAACTGCTGTCACTCAGGAAAAGAAGGCGACCTGCTCCCTCTGTAGGCTTTCCTGGGTGTTGCGTTCCTCAACCGGCCGTCCAGGGGACCAGAGCTGCATGCAGGCTCTGAAGGCTGGCAACAACTCTAGTGAGACACATTTCTTTCAAATTTAGAGGTGATTTTTGTGTGTGTATATGTGTATGGGTATGTATATGTGTGTGTACACATGTGCATGTGTGTGTAGACATATATACATTCTTTAACACCTATGTATATAGATACGTTTTCTGCAGAAGTCACATGTGGAGCAATTTTTTACTGGTTAGTCTTAGCCTGTCTTAAGCCGATGAATGATCCTTTCGTGTGTGAACTCTGTGTTTGATACTGGTTTATGCTAACACCTGCCTGACTGCATTCTATCTTTATTAGCGGAAGAGACACCTCCTGACCTGCCAGTTGTCCCATGAACCCAGGCACACTCCCTCCCCAGCGCCCGCTGTCACAACTGCTTTGCTCTCCTCTCTGTCCCAGGGCCCTGACTCCCCAACTGCACCAGCACTGCGGTTTCTTGCATCGTTCTGGTAAGAAAAAGCAACCTGTATTAAGAACAACTCTGTAAATAAAAAAATAAATACATTATTTGGAGCTTGGATCAGCTCAGTGACCTGATTTCCAGCACAGCGCCAACAACAGTTGCAGAGCAACGTCGGTGTGAAGAAGCAGCCGGAGGCAAGGCAGGGATGGGAGACAGACGGTCCCAAGCTGGCTTTGCAGCTGAAGTCCCCCTTTGTGAAAGCCCAGCTGCCAGCATACCTTTGCTGCGGCGCAGGTATCAGAGGGAATTCCCCTGCAGTCCCTGAAATAACACTTTAGGGAAGAACTGACACATCAGTGAGTTATATATTAACCACTGTAGATGACTTTTCAAAGAGTGGCAGGGTAACAATCTCATTGGATCACTGATAAAGGAAAATGGCATTTTTTCCATTATGCACAGCACAGGTATTAATTCCTATGAAAAAAACCTGTCCATCTCTTTCCACTACGTTATGCTATTTTCAGTTATTCCGTACTTTCTTAAATGTGAATGAATTGTTCAGATGGTTTCAATGCCAAATAAATAACTCTGGCTGCTTCTTGTGGGGAGCCGAGAGGAGAAGGCAGGAAATGTTTTAGCTAAAATTATGCAGCCATTTCCAAGGAAGTGTCTGAAGAGCAACATACAAGTTTTCTTGAGTTACAAAAAAAAAAAAAAACCAAACCCAAAAAACCATCTTAGCAGTCATTCAGCACTGTGCTCACTTCTCCTTCCCAAGGTCTGACCTTGCTCTGTGTTCAGCGTTATCAGAGATCTGCTGCAATGAAGTTTATGTCACTTAGGACACAAATGAATTCCTTTAACTTAAGCTTAAAAGTGAAACCCTGCCAGAGACGGCAACACGAGTACTATATATCACCAGTTAAATGGCTAATGATTTATTTGTCTTTGCATGTTCTGGTGAAAGCTGAAGCGTAATGGTGAAAGAAAAAAAATAATGCAAGTTACATAACACTTCACATATGGAATTGATAATGTTCTGTTTTTATATGGAATAAATTGCTCTTCGGTGTTTATATACATGGATATAATGAGGATGATTTCATCTGGTGTCCAATGTGTGCTGTGCATGTATTCAGAAGATTCAGGAGATTTAAACTTTTTGTCTGAAAATGAGATTTTCACAGAAGATCCTTCTTCTGGACAATATATTCCACTATTTAATGAAAAGAAACCCTGGCCACATTTCGGTTCAGTTGTTTGGTTTTCAAGAGACATTTTTTGACCTTCAAAACCACAAAAATTATCCTTGATTTATACTAAATATCATCTTTTTGATTTGNCCCCCCCTTTTTTTTTTTCAAATAACTTCATACTTTAGTAGTAGTATATTTGTTTCAAATTGTATGTTTGGAATTTTACTGTATGGAATTTACATAGCCATAGGCTTTAAGCACCGTTACAGAATTAATAATATAAACTGATGGCCCTGTGACGTTTCTTTCAGGAACTCAGCTAGACAGGCAGCTACAAAGATTTTTTTTCCACTCTATCATTATGGGAAGCATACTCTGCACTTTATAAGGCGAAATAAGAAGGGATTCAGGGAACAACAGGCTGGTAATAAATACCAGTCAGCACAGGAGAGTTGAAGGTAGGGCACATTCAGGGCAGGATATTGCTCAAATGTGTTTGGAGAGGGAAGAACTGACAGGGGTTGGTTACCCACCCCTTAAAGCTGCTATGCTTCACGTGGGACAGGGTTGTCCTGGGATGCAGAAGCTGCATCTCCTTTCATTCCACCCAGACCTTTTCAAGAAAAGAGAGACATTAGTAAGGGAGAAGAAGATGACTCATTTCACTTAAATAACTGGTGCTGTGGCAGCCAAGGAGGCAACCTGTGGCAAAGGAGAAGAGAGGTGAAAGGCAAAAAGGGGTAGCAAGGATTAGGTCGAAAGACAGACTAAGCAAAAAAGCAGACAGAGAAACACTGAGACAAAGGCTGAGCCCGGAGAGGAGTGATGCAGATTTTCTATGAGACTGGTGGAATCCAGGAAAGAAAAGTATGCTTAGGACTAGTGTGGTGGTTACATTTGAATGCAAGGGCATTTGTATGTATACTAGTGTTGCAGATGCTGAACATCTTTAAGTTAGTGCCAGAGGTCTGTCACATACATCAGTTTTGAAATTGCTGCCAGTTTTCTAAGTACAGCGTGTCCAAGTGATTATTACATGAGACTGTGGTTAAAAGCATGCAAAATGAATTGCAAGTAAATTATACTTGTATCTGATATTTGGGCTTTAAGAAAAGGAGGAAGAAACGTAAGTCTTGCATGTGACAGTTTTGACCAGTCTCTTCAGAAAAAAAAATCCGCTTTCTACTTGTCCATGAATTCAACTCGCATTGTGATGAAAAGGCAACATCCATTTCCACTTGTTGGAAATGTTTTGTACGCAGGCTTTGGCCACATCTTTTCTCCTCACAGGAAGAAGACTGTAAGAAATCCCAGCGTTACCTTTCAGGTGGTTATGCCATCATGCTTCTTTATTGCACCACCAGAGCATTGCAAAGAATGAGTGCCTTAATGATGTGGAGCTACCCAAACCTAAAAAGGCTTGGGAGCGGCTTATTCTTTCCTGTATGCATGACTTCATCTTTAAAGAAAGACTATCATTAGCAAACTTAAGATGATGGAAAGTTGGGAGGAGCTGTTACAAATTTCATTTCAGCAGCGATATGGTTCAAATAAGAAAAAAATACATTATTGTCACCGCCCTCTTTGCCAGTTCTACCTATAACTGTTCTTTTTTATTTCAAAAGACCCAATCACCACAAAAATCAGGATGAACAGGTTTCCCACATATGTGCTAGGGCAGCGTCAAAAAGTGGTGTGCGAAGCAGCTGGTGTTGCTATTCGGGCTGCTCAGCAGGGCCATGAAGATTGTGCTCTGGGCTGGATGCAGGCGCCTGTGACTGCAGGGCAGAGGATGGAGCTGCCAGGAACTGCCAGCATCCAGCTCTGGTGTCAGACTTATGCAAAGTATGACTAAAACAATGTCACTGCTAAATACAAAATTCTCCCGTTTCTTTCTTGCTTTAATGGGAAGAGCACTACAGATGTGGGGATAGGGACAAAAGTAGCCAGTATTTCCTCTCCTCTCTCTCTCCATGCTAATCAGCTGTGCTCATGGGACACTGGCTAATCCCTCTGGATTCTGAACAGAGAAAAGAAGATACTTCTCTTTCAAGTAACTAATGAATCACCCCTTTTAGTACATAACATGCATGACTGCATTGTTAAAAGCAGTCTTAATCACTCGCTGAGAAAAATGATATCGATCATTTCTCCCTTTTAATTGTTAACAGGAAGCCTCTGGAGTTGTGACTCATAGCCTGAGTGCTGCGACAAGCCCAGAAAGAATTCAGTAGATTTTAGATATTTATATGACCCCCACCCCCCGCATCTTATTCCTCACATCTTCCTACTGGGGCTATAATTTGGGAAAAATGATGAATTTCTTGGTTTCCTACCTTTTTAAGGAATCACTGTTCTGCAGATGGATTTGACCTGAACTTTACACCAAAGTTCAAAGAGGAGAAGCATTTTTGATAGGCAACCGAATTCTAGCAAGGAATAGTGCAAAGCTACTTCTGGGCTGGAGGAAACCCACCTTCTATTTTGCCTTTAGCTCTGTAGCAGTGTTGAACAAACTGCATATACAGCAGTTCATCCTGGTTTACAAGGGTAGGACTGTATGTCAACAGGACAGTAGAATAAGGAAAAAGAAGTAATAAGAGTAAATTTGAAGGTTTTTGACAGCTTCCTGGAAAGAGGGTGAATTGGTCAGAGGTGAGAAATAAATTCTGTTGTTGACTAGGAATTGCCAAAGGCAGAGCAAAGTGAATAGACAGGGAAGTTTTCAATGTGACATGGGAAAAAATGTATCTGTAGTTGTTTAAATGTAGACATGTATACTGGTAGATGTACTTGTGTATTAATTCTGTTAAAAAATACTAGGCGGAAAGATTGTTACCAACACTGAATGGTCAAGTTTCCAAGTGGTGGTAAATGCCAAAGGTATGAGAGCCTCCATCCCCTTAAATCAGTACTTCTGTGTATGTATGTTTATTATAAGAGCATAATATGGCTGAATTTTGTTAATACCTCCGACTTCTTTCTTTGGGTCTCAAGTTGTTAATTTCTCCACAAATGCAAAAGAAGCTATGGCCCCTCCGTGGAGGAGGATGTGTGAGGACAGCTCTCTTTGTGAGTGACTGAAGCATGTTTGTTGTTACCAATGCTTCCTGTTATTTCCCCTAAATAGCCCTTCTTCTTCACTCTGTGTGGAGACTTTCCCTATATGCTCCTCCAGTTCTGATACTACATGACGTTGCTGGTCAACAGGTTCTCTGCTGTCCCACCACAGCCTTCCTTAGCTGCTGGAAAATGGACTTAATGCTGCGAGTAGACACTTGGAGGCAGGGGAAAGAGGGGAAAAAGGTATCCAATGAACTAGCAATTGATTGTGTAATGATTGCTTAACGATGCTAAAAACACAGGCGTTACAAGACTTCATCATGTTTGAATGTAACTGAGAGGAAAGGTGATGTAAAACAATGCTGGTGTGCTCAATGGTCAGTGTGGAGAGAGGAAAACTTTGCCAGGAGATGCCCGAGTGCTGAATATGATACGTCCTTGCCTAAACTGTCTGCTAAGCTGAGGGTGGTGGCATGACATCTCAGCGATCTGTTGGGTGCTGTTCAACCACCTGTTATGGTTTGAGAAAACCCCTGACAATTATTGTCGTGCAGACAATTATTCTATCACCTGATAACCCCTCCCCACCTAGGAGAGGGGAATCGGGGAATGCAAAGTAACATGAGGGTTGAAACGTAAATAGATTTAATAGAATAAGACTGAATAATTAACAATAATACTAAAGAGCCAGTATGAATCCCGATACTGATATAAGATTTACAAGAATTAATCTCAACCAATTCTATTGCAGGAAGCTGTGCGCTCCCAGCATGGACAGCAAATGTCAGACCCTGCCAGTGCAACGGCTTCGGGGGAAAGGGAGGCCTCAGGGCTCCGGCACCGGGGCAAGGAGCTGTCTGGATCGCTTCCATCAAGGGAGAGCCCGCTACACAGCAAACTTTTCTAAATTATATTGAATGTGAAGTTCATGGTATGAAATAATCCTGTTGGCCAGCTTGGGTCAAATGCCCAGGCCTTGCTCCTCCTCATCCCTGCACCTGGCAAGGCTCAAAAACACTGAGACCTTGGATCTCACAAAGCCTGGCTGGCCATAAAGTAAATATTTTCATGAATTCAGACATTAGAGTATTCTAAAAGTGCAGTTTTCCCCAGCATTAGAAGAAAAGTTAGTTCCATGTCTCTCAACCCAGAACACCACCACAGGTTTCTGTAACAAAAGGCGTAATGTCTTCATCCACCTGAAGTCTGCAGCAAACAGGTCTCTCCAAAGAGACCGAGTGCCTCCATGGTGGCTAATGACCTTTTCTTTCATCAGAAGGCCTTTCTGGCAGCTCAAACTCCATTCTCAGGGGAAAGGACAGAGAACTGGTTCAACACAGGATTAGGATCCACTTGCATGCTGCCCAGATGCAGTTAAGTATTTTTTATTTGCTGCTGTGAAACATCAGCCATAAAACCGCGTGTAGTCTACTAATTAAATGCAAAATGCTAAGGACAATGGGGATAAACAACAAAAAAATCTCAAGATAAATGGTATATTAAAATATGCTTCAAAAAGGGATTAGTAAACACCATGTAATCTGCCCTTTGCGCTGTGCTGGGAGAGGTGGAAGGGTTGGATGGCCCAGAGATCCTCTGCTTTAGCAAGGGCTGGTGATACATATTTGCTCCATCAGAGGATAAAAGTTTTCTTTTAGCATCTTTGCCTGGCATTGCATGAGTGACTTTTTACTTCTTGGGCTGCCATTGCTGCAAAAGGTATTGCTGTCAGCTGTAGGTCTTAGAAATATCCTTTGGTATATGGAAAGGAAATGAGATTTATTTTGTGACAGTCTCACTCCCCTGGTGGGTTGCTTGATGGATGTGGTCACTTGATGGAAGCGTGCTGCCATGAGGGGACAGCCCCTGGGATCTGCCACTCTGTCAGCTCAGCTCTCAGAGAAAGACATAAACTGCTGTGGAGGAAGCAGATGCTCCCAGTGGTATCATGGAGAAAGGACGTTTGGGAAGAAGGGCATGCTAAAGAGCCCAGCAAATCTGCATTTGGTGTGTTCAGGTTGAGAGCACAGATGAAGAAGAGGGAGCCATGCCAGGGGTAGCTCTGGAACAAGGCAGAGAAGCCCCAGAGGCCTCCCCAGACACCACAGGCTGTCAGGGGTGTTCAGGTTTTGGGCCATGACTCTATGAATGCAGAGGAGAGTAACCTGTAGAGCTGCAAATCCCAGCCATCCTCTGTGCTAAAGGGTCAGTGAGAAATATCCCAAATGGTAACTGTACAAAGTTCTGGCCTTTACACAGTTTTGTCTCAAAAGGAAATAACCCGGTCCTTGGCAACTGAAAATGGACAGACCTGTTATAAACATCTATAAATGTTTTCATGATGCAGTCAAGAGTAGCCAGCACTTGTTCTTTGTAAGTAGGGTAGCAGACATCAGGAAAACAACATCTTAAATAACTAGCTGCAATTTGAATTCCTGACTGCAACTTCAGTTTAAAATCTCTTTAAATACTCTTAAAATATATTTCAGGTTAGTATCATTCATCATCCATTTCTGCTCAGAATTGAGAGTACCTTTTAGTATTTGCTGTTTGTTGCATTCATAAAAATAGTATTTAAACATCAATTTATAAATTAATTTATAAACATGAGACTGTTGGATCACTTCATTAAATTACTTATTACAACTAGTTGCCCTTCACAAAATCCCTTTGTTTCAGGGCCCTTCCTTGCAAGCCCCCAGTTGAGAAAGCTCCATATCTAGTATCCCAATATTTAAAGTTTAAGATTGTGACTCTCAACACATTCATTTTTCTTTTCTCCTAGATCCCTTTTATGTCTATAGGCTGACACAAGTCTTCATGTGAGACCTCAGAGTGGAGCCCTTGCATTGTGCAGCTGAGGAACTTGATTTGGTTCCCACACTCAACCAGGTCCTCTGTCGTGGCCTCACACACCTCTCTGACAGGTGCATGTACACGTTATCCACATTTCCATGTCAACAGAGTCCCAAGCTGTGTTTCTGCCTGTCAGGGACACTAGTCATTAATGGGAATCAAAAGTCAGGATGACCAGAAAAGCCCCGCCCAGTCGTGAACCATCTGTAATGGTTCTTCATGAGCCAGCAATGTGCTCTTTTGGCCATGAAGGCCAATGGCATCCTGGGGTGCATCAAGAAGAGCGCGACCAGCAGGTGGAGGGAGGTTATCCTGCCCCTCTACTCTGCCCTGGTGAGGCCCCGTCTAGGGTACTGTGTCCAGTTCTGGGCTTCCCAGTTCATGAAGGACAGGGAACTGCTGGAGAAGGTACAGCAGAGGACCACAAAGAAAGATGTTTAGAGGCCCAGAGCATCTTTCTTATGAGGAAAGGCTGAGGGACTTGGGTCTTTTGAATCTGGAGAAGTCTGAGGGGGGAATCTAATCAAGTACTTAAAGGGTGGGTGTCAAGAGGAAGGGGCCAGTGGGAGGACAAGAGGAAATGGACACAAACTTGTACATAAGAAGTTCCATCTAAACATGAGAAGGAACTTCTTAACTTTGAGCGTGGCAGAGTCCTGGAACAGGCTGCCCAGAGAGGTGGGGAAGTCTCCGTTTCTGAAGACATTCAAACCCCACCTGGCCAAGTTCCTGTGCAACCTGCTTTTGCAGGGGGTTTGCACTAGATAATCTCCAGAGGCCCCTTCCGACTCCTCATCATTCTGTGATTCTGTGATTTTCTTTCCTTAGTGTAGACTGGAATATTGACTTCAATGCCTCACTGAGGTCAACAGTAAAGCCGCCTCTGTCTACAAATAAGCCAAGAACCCAGTCCTCAATATTTGACACCTATTGGGAGATTTCTTTGAATATCTTGAAATGAAATGCTGAATGCCTGTGCATTTATTTTTCTCCCTTGGGCCAGGCTATAAAATTAATGTCTTGTACAAACTGGCTGTGGATATCATGTTGCTGGACAGCTGAGAAATGATTCAGCAGCAGATGACCCTCGCCTCCTTCCTGAAGACAAATGATGGTTTTAACCTTATATTTTTGTAATTAAACTGTCAGGGTCTGTGACTACCCAGTATGGGCTTAAAAAGAAAGGATTTTTGTACAAATCAGAATTGTCCAATTTCTTACCAAAAAAGGCTTTATTATTCATTATGGGAAATCTCTGTGTTTGGTCAGAAATGTCTAATATGGTAAAGTATGCCAACTACAAACAGTACAACTGATTTTCCATTTCTTGCTCATCCAAATCACCTGGCAAACTCATCAAGAGATTTTGGTGCACTAAACACATATTCTAGCCAAGTAGTAGTAGTTTAAGTACCGCTGAAGCATTTTGCAGGTTGGATGGTTTCAGTCGGCTTTATAATCTTTAATCTTAAAAAGAACTTTTCTTTAGAGGGTGCTTTTTCTTGCTGATTTGGTTCAAAAACTTTTTGAGGCAGTGATTGGCCATGCTGTAGACTTCTATACCATATCCAGTTTTGCAGGAGCCATTTCAGTATCATTATAATGTCAAGCAAGAAATAAAGATTCAACAGTTATTTTCTGAGCATATGCGTCACTGGCTTTGCTCTTGCCATTACAGCTAACAAATGTCTAAGAAAAGACAGGCATAGAGGCCAGGTTGTGGGCACCCGGCCTGGTAAATCTGGCTTTGGAGTACTTAATGGTGGATCAGAAATTACCAGCGCAAATGGTAAAATTGCAGGTCTGATGCAAACTTATCCTCCCTATAGGATCCAATAGTGTTTTAAAGCAGCTTTTAAACCTATCCAATAGTGTTTTAAAGTAGTAATTTTCTTCTGGCAAGTTTTATAATGGATTTGATGTTGGATTTTTTTTTTTTGCTTGCTATCGATTTACAGTCACCAGAAATTATAAAACTGCTTTGACATGGAATCCCATGCTCTTATTAGTTCAAAAGAAACAGAAATACAGGGGTGTGCGTGTATTTGATCCAGAATAGAACTGTATTGTCAGTTGACCCAGTAATGCACGTAGCTGTCATTAATGAAAAAGAAGCCTCAGCTGTTGAAGGGTTGATTCTTGAGAACCACATAACCATGTGGGATTTCATCATTCCACGGGAAATGCATTTGTTACTTTTTCCTTCATTGACTCCCAGTGCCTCTTTGCCCTAGGCTTTCGTATATGCATTTTATTTTCCATTTATAAATTAGCCTCTTTTTTGTTGTTGGTTGTTTTCAAATTTTATTTGATGTTTTATGGAAGTACAAATCTTACCTGCAGTATACAAGGAAAAGATGAATGAATGGTCCCACTCATTACTCTTTTGGTGAGAACACTTTAACTTTAAAAAAAAACAAAACGCTGAACACAGAGAGATTTGTAATCCTCCTTTTCTTATTCCCAAGATTCTTCCTCATGTCTAAATCATTACTACAATTGCTACATAGACAGGTTTGGCCAGTACCACAAGAAAATCAAGGGCTGGCCAGCAGGGCATTTAGCAGTGCAATACCGTACAGCTTAAAAATAGCATTTTGGATTCTAGATTCAGTAAATTTCTAACATTAAAATACAAACCTGGAAGACTTTGAGAGGTTATGTTTATAGTAGCAGATGCCATTAAGCCTTGTGTGATTACTCTAAAGCTACAGGAGTATTTGTTTACTGTTTTAAGAAAGCCTGTTAACTTCCTCTTAGATTTATTTGTCTTCTTTATTTAGCAGCTTCTAGTCTGACCATTTAAAAATATTTAACTGAATTGCTGATGCAATGCATGGACACAATGACCCAACAAAGCCAACATTTATTGCATCTGCTTACATACAGAGCCATGAACAAATAGTGCATTTATTTTCAGAGAGAGAGAGAGAGAGGACAGAGTTTGAATCAGTGCCATGTGGACCTTCATTTAATTAAAAAAAAGGAAGAAAAAAAAAGAAGAGAAAAAAATAAAAAAGCTTGTTAATATAATTGGTGAGATTTGTGTTTGAAACCTCCCCACAGACCTTCAGCTTTTTTGCAATTATTTAGAAAAGTGATGAAAACAATGCCCACAAACTATTATCACTAAATCTTGATACATAACATTGAAAATCCATCTTATTTTTCCATTGTAATTACGAGAGTCCAAATGAGATTAATTTACATAATTAGTACCACTGGCATCCCCTACAACCTGCATAACTAAGAGCTCCCCTGCTTATTTTGTTTGGCATTTTAAGCATTTTGCTGAAAAATCTTTGAAATATCCTCAAACTTGCCTAAGCTGATGGAGATGAATAAGCTTGTGCCTAAGAGAAGCTACATACATATATTAGCACATACCAAAGAGAGCAGATAAGTAACACTGAATAATGGGTTCTTTTTAAAATACTTGAATTCTACTCTGCAATGGAATTCCACCAATCTCCTGTCTTGTTCTTATTTACCCATTTTCTATGCCATTTACTGGAAAGTGCCTGGGAAACTTGCCAGGAAGAGCTAACATCTCTGAAGTAACGGGATCAGAATGACCATGGTATCACCACAGCTTTTTAGGGTGGAATTTGAAAGTGTTTGTTTTGTGGCAGCCTTTCAACTTTATACAGAATAATTTCTTAGCTGAGGCATTTGGCAAAGAGTCCTCTGCATGACTCAGCAGCAGATCTTCTCCATCTCAGATTTTGGTTATATTAATATCGGGTTTATTTTTCACATGAACTCATACATATTTATGAGTTAAGCTCTCTTGCTTGCTGCTGGGCTCTCTCTAGTTCCAGTGCCTGTCTCTCCAGTTACTCCAGCAGAGTTGCATGGCATACTCCACACAGTGATTTAGTCTTGGGGTGGGTGGGGAAAAAAATAATCAGTCCCTCGAGCAGTTTTTTTTGTTATTAATAGAGATAATTCTGTTATTTCTGTCTTTAATTGGGGTTAACTTGCGGGAAGCTGTGCAAATCCTACCGTGTTCAGGTCCTGTAACACTAGGTAGAAGTCATGACTTTGAGGTCTTGTATTTGGTATTAATGCTAGCTATGCAACCTTTAGTAGTACACACACTCATTACTCATGCAAATAATTGCACTGACTTAAAAGAGGCTCTCTGTAGTAGAGGAGCTGGCCTTCAGTCATCAGCACTTTGTTACAGACATCGTCACAGAGTCTGCCTGGTTCTAAAGTGGCTGAGAAAACACACTCACCCTAACATGTGCAGGGTGAAGTACTGATGCTCTGGCCAACCTCTTCAGTACCTCCAGTGAAGAACTGAAGAGCTGTTATTTTTCTCTGTACTGAGAAGGGAATGGGTCAGGAAAGATCGGTGACTACTTCAAACATAGATTAAAACCACCCTATGGGTTTTCTCTTGCTCCTTAGGGAAGCAGAGGTGACCTTTTGTGTCTTTCAATGTCCTTCCCCTCTGCTCTCCGTGACAAACCTTTAGAACCCATGGAGCAGTTTAAGTCTAAACGGAAATAGGTGTAGATGTCTCAAAGGTAATTACATTTCTCGAGTTTCTGACAAAATTGATGCCTGAGTAGAGGTAAAAGATCCCCATTTATGCTACTGGAAAGTTCAGCGAGCCAAGCTGATGTACAGGAGCTGATGTGCAGATCCGGACTGACCACAGCACATCCTGCCTCCTGTGTGGTTGGGCCTTGAGTGGCCTTGCAGAGATAGAAGATGGAGTTTATGTAAAGGTGAAGCTGTGGGATAAGTTCATCATGGGAAACTAGACTTTATTTCTTTTGTTGTCCATAAGTAATTTGATTATCACCAAATTGATTGACAATTAGTTTACATTAGTAGAAATATTTTAGTCTTGTATAATGCTTTTCATCATAAGATTCAAGTTTATTTTCACAGTAGAGAGGTATCAGTATTTTCATTAGTATAGGTGAGGAATGTTACTAAAGAGGACCAGTTTTGGGCTGAGTACAAAATTATATGGTCTCCTAAATCTTAGATTAGTGCCCAAGCCATTAGATTTACTTCATTTACTAACACCATTTTAAAACCACTCTAAATATTTTTCCAGGTTAAACACATTCGTTTCTGCCAATAAAGCTGAGAGGGAGCCAAATGGTAAATAATGAAATACAGAGAGTTCAGTTTGAACTGTCAAACTCTCTTGAAGACAAGATAGATGCTGTCATTTTAAAACTTAGCTGTTGTCCATTTTAAAGTATATTCCTACACAAACAGTAAGATCAATAACAAATACAGATTTCCATATTTTGAGGACTCTGAGAAGCCTTTTAGCTGTTCTTAATTGGATATCGTAGTTCTATGGCTATTGTGGAGCAGGTGTGCCTTATATTTACAGGTGGCAGGCAGGGAGGGTCTGGCAGCTGCCATCCTTAGTACTGTCTATGCAGCACTGCCTTCAGCTGAAAACATGTTTGTGCCCAAATCTGTACTTCATAAAGCTTCCAAATTTTGTCATATGCTTTTATGACTTTGTGTCTTCATAAGTCTACAAAGACTGAAAGAAAATGTGAAATTTCTGTGGTTTCCAATGTTTTCCACCATTTTGACTTTTTGCCTTTATATGTCTGTCTTAAAATTATTTTTTCTTGATGTACTGCATGTCTCACTGTGTGTACTGCATGTCTCATCCCAACTATCTTACACTTATTTCTCCATATCTGGTTTCACCAAGAACTTGTCTTCTATCGATTGGTTTCTGCCATTGGCCTCTTTAAGCTTATTGGTGTTGCCTACTAGAATGACAAGTTTCAGTTGTAGTTTCTGAGCAAAATTAAGAAAACAGGAATTTGAACTGCATTCTGTGTATTTTGTTTGCAAATATTTTTGAGGGGCAAGATTATCAATAGCTGAAACCTTCAAGGTAGCTTTTTCTTCACAAATTTTCATTTGCCCAGCCATGTTCTTCTTCAATGACAATTTCTAGTAGGCATTTTGATGAAATGTTGCTTCTTTTTCTAGTCACAAATTTACCACCAACCTGTTTATGAAATGTTATGTACTTCACCATAATTTTAGAATCCAAACTCAAGGTGGCAGGTTTTCTAAATCATTGAGGATGGAACAGGAGATGATGGCCATAATCTTTATCTCTGTATTGACTCCTTGGCTGCCATTTCACAAATAAGCACAGTAGTTGTTGTACTATACTGTAAACAATTTCTAAGAGCTAAAAAATTGGTTGTGCTTGTATGAAGTATTTTAAGATAAAATACTTCTTTTGATCTATAATTTCCATATGGTAAGTTGTATCATTTCTTGGGGACTGGGGGAGGGTAGTCGTATTAAAATTGTGTGTAGAAGCCAGTTTTCTCCAGTACCTCAAACATGGGTTTGTTGTAGAAGCTCAGCTGAGGAGATGAAGAGGAGTTTATGGAAAATTTTAATCTTTGAAGACAGATGGTTGGCAACTTTTTAATACTCTTTAATCTTATTATTTCTCTTTGTTCCGTGTTTGTGATGTGTCTTTTTAACATTATATCACTTTTACCTGCTAGTTATTATGTTTTTTAACATACTTTAAACAAACTGTGTTCAAGTGAGTTTCAGAAAGTTTAAGTTCAAAGGAGAGATGCTCAGAAAAAAAATGTGGGTAAATTTGAAATCTACTTGCTGAAAGTGTATGAGCAGCATATAGTGGCAGTCAAAAATGTATTGCTGAAAAGCTAGAAAAAACCTCACCAATGAGAGGCTGATGCCTTTTATAGATATGCTTTTAAAAGCAACATCTTGAAAAAATGGGATACTTTTACAGTACAGCATGTCACAAACCCAAAGAGCTTGTGACCAAGAGATTTTGAGGTCAGGAACTTAACATGACTGAAAGTAGCCATCCTTATAAACACTGAAAATATGTAGGACAGTAGCCTAGAATCTTTGCAAATTTATGGGCCACAAGTCTAAGCAAGCGTACGTGCTGTGGACATACCACCCATTATTTTCTCTGCCATTATATACCAAGTTGTGGTGGTTCCTTGTGACTCTCAGTCACAGCAGAAGACTGCATGGGCACTGATTCCTTTGAGCCATGGTCCAAGAATTGTTGCTTTTATTTGGCTACATGCATAGCCATTAAAAAAATCAAATTACAAAAAGGCAATTATCTGTTGGAAGGTGTGAGAGATGCTGTTGTATGCTTGGCCACCCTGAATACTGCTTTTACAGTCACAAGACTGATCTCAGTTCTCTACTGAAATTAAGGTACGCTGCCTTCTGCAGGTATGCAAGAAGTTGATATAGTTCAGACTTTCAGCCTTTGGCTTCTGTGTAGAGGATGAAATACCTGCTTCCAGCTGGATCTGGGAAGGTCTTTGTCATGACTGTGATCTAAGACTTTCTGTCACTAATGGACTCCACAGAAAGGCTCTCCTTAACCCTCCTGTCACCAAACCCCTCACAGAATTCATGAGGTCAGATGAAACAAAAATTCACAACTCCCATGCCTGAGGACATCAACCATATTCTAACAGCCTGAGATTTCAATATTAGGGCAGCACATGATATAAATTCACAGGCATTACCATACACCCAATAATTAAAACCAAAGACTTCCACTGGAAATGGGACCAATTTAATCTTTTTTTTCCCTAGATACCTGCCCCTAGGGTGAATTTTTGTGTGCATTCTCTGGTATTTAGTGAAGGCAGTCACTCTTCAGTCTCTCCTTTACAGTCTGGTCTCTCTCCTCTCCCTGGCCATCTATTTAAATTTGTAGGAACTTAATTATCTTTGAGCCTTATCTGGCTCTGTTGTATTTGATTGAAATTGGCTGGTGGATTAATAAATTACTGAGGGAATGATGGGTCGACAGGGAGACAGATGCATATGTTCGCACAAACATCCACACAAATAAAGGATCGTGCTTTTCCTTGCAAGACTTGTCTAAGAAAATCCTTCTCTGATGCAAGACTTTTAACTAGTGTCCTCAAATCTCTACCATCTTCCTCTGTGTTGCAAAGATGGGCTGCTTAACTGACCTGGGTATGGTGAATTCATCATCTAGGCTGTCAATTGCTCTCGTGGAAATATTTGGTAAAGGGAGGGGGGTATTAAAATTTGCAGTAATTTTGGCTAGATTTAGAGTAAATGTCCGCAGCCTGCCTAGATATTTAAGGAACTGTACAGCCATACAAGAACAATCCTTTTCCCATTGTTAATCCCATGTACAAAATCTAGAAACAAACCTCGTTACTGCCACATGTTACACTTCAAAGCCATTTCGAACTATAGACACAGAAATGAAAATCATCTAATGGATGTGACCAAAGACGTCACAGCTCGTCAGCTGAAGCCATCACCAGCTCCGTGTGAGCTCCTCACCCGCCCCAGTTGTGGGCTAAATGACATTAGCAGGGAGCACACTGGTGCCTGGAGCCAGAGCAAACCGGGTTCAAACACATAATGCTGCTGTGCCGCCAGCCTTAAGCCACTGCAGCCCAATCCTGCTGGTCATGTGCCTGTAACTCATGCAAAGTCTGAGGGTTTTAGAGTGCTTGGAAACGTCAGCCCTTAAGTGGAAAAATGTTTTCAATCTTTGCAGCGCAAGGGGTGCTCCGCTACGGTATTGGCACCGCTTGGCACAATTAGTCATTGAACAGGTTTATTATTTACTCAGGACCATTTGTCTGGCATCCAGCACCTAAAAGTTGCAGCTTGAGACTAGAGCATGTGAGGGTGGTGAGGCACTGGAGCAGGTTTCCCAGAGAAGCTGTGGATGCCCCATCCCTGGGAGTGTTCAAGGCCAGGCTGGATGGGGCTTTGAGCAACCTGGTCTGGTGGGAGGTGTCCCTGCCCATGGCAGGGGGGTTCGAGCTTGGTGATCTTTAAGGTCCCTTCCAACTCTAACCATCCTATGATTTTGTGATTCTATGTTGAGTTATGTTGAGTTCCACATTCGAGAGACAGCTGATACTCCAGCAACTCTTACGTGGGGTTTCACCCACATTGGTTGAACAGATGTTTTTGGGTGCAAAGCCGCAGATATTTTAAAGGTGGGTGCGTGCTTGTGTAGGCAAAATCTTCTCTGATACTTAGAATATCACCCAGCAGGACACACTGCCAGATGGCCTTTTCAGTTTGGGGCTTGAAGGACGCAATCAGAGCTCCTCCAGACCCAAATTTCCAATTTATTACCCGAACCAGGACGCTTCAACAAGGTTCCTCCAACCTGCGTTCCTCAGGGATGCATCGAATCATAGAATGGCTAGAGTTGGAAGGGACCTTAAAGATCATGGAGTTCCAACCCCCCTGCTGTGGGCAGGGACACCTCTCCCTAGAGCAGGTTGCTCAAAGCCCCATCCAGCTTGGACTTGAGCACTTCGAGGGATGGAGCCTCCACAGCTTCCCTGGGAAGGGGAGCATTCCCCCCGCCGGCCTGTCCCCTTCCCCCCCGGCTCCGCAATCTCCCCGCGTCCGGGCGATGCCGACCCGGTCCCTCCCCGGGGGCNCCTGCCCCGGCGTGGCCGCTTCCCGCAGCGCCCAGGCGTCGCCGCCCGCCGCCTTCCCTTCCGCGGGGGCAGGCTGAGGGGGAGCCCGGCCTGGGGGCGGTGGGTGCTGCCCCCGGGGGCCAGCAGGCTCCTAGCGCCCAAAGCCAGGCCCGCAGCCGGCCGTCTCCCCTCATTTTAAGGAACCGGCTTTTCCTGGTTGGAAACGCCAAGTTGTGACACTCGTTTATGGAGCCCTTCTCGCCTCCCCCAGATCCCTGTGCGGCTCCGTGTCCGTGCCAGCCGTTGGTGGCCGGGGTGGGAGCTGCTGGGAAGGTGCTGGCCCAAGGGCAGGTGTCAGCGTGGCCACAGGGCCTGGGGGGTTGGTCCTTCATGGCCGGCAGTCTGCTGGAGGATGCACCCAGAAGGGTTGAGTCACGGCGGCGGTGGGAAGGCAGAGCTCCTCCACATCCCACACCGCAGGAGATCCGGGTTGGTGTCACGCAGAAAGCGCTCGTGGATAGAGGGGAAAGCAGCTGCCCTCGGTGTTGCGTTTTTCTCATGTGCCTTTTGAAGCCTGCTGTCTGCGTAACACCTCTGAGAACGGGTGTTGCATTGGGAAGGCTGGCGTGCTTTCCTTATCTGCCACGCGAGGAAGCGTCACCGCAAGAGTGCGAGTTATCAGAGGGGAAGAAAGTACATCGGTATGCATACCGCCAACTTTTTTGGCGTAAAGCATGCCTCAAATTGTTTTTCGGTCACAGACCCTGAGCAGGTGAAGATTGCTCTCGGTCTATTTGGAGCTTGGTGTTTACAGGGGAAGAATTTCCTTCCTGAAGTTGGATGGGAAGCCCTGCTAACGAGCAGGGAAACTTAGTAGAGATCTAATTAAATATTGGCAGCGTTCAGCTGGGTGTTTATTGGTTCTGAGAAATAACAGGCCATCAAGGAGAGAGCTCCTGTGGTGTACGAAAGAGCTTGATGAGGTGCCAAAGGAAATTTGCCCCCAAGTATAAGTACAGCTAAACACTTCCTATAAAAATCTGAAGTCAGTGCAAAAGTCATTGTGTGTTAGACACAGCCGTCTTCTCTGAGAAGTTTGAACAAATAACTATTCCCTAGTGGCTCCCCAAAATTGCAGGAGTACGGCAGAACTAATTGTCAACAAAGGTGGAAAAGACTTCTTCCTGCTTAAAAAATAAATAGAGAAATGCCAAGGTTTTTAAAGGTGTTAATCTTTTAGTTGGTGCAAATAGCTATGCTTTTAAAGGCCCACCTCTTAGTAAAAGGGCTTTAGGCCTTTTATAAAAGTAGTGATTGTACGAACAGCCCCATACATGCTTTTCTGACGTACACTCTGATTAGTAAAGTACGAAGAAGACTTCTGCTGTACTTTGGTGTTAAAAGGGAGTCTTAGCTTGCTGTCAAATTTACTCATAGAGAGCATAAGTATTAAAATCTTTCATGTCTCTGAGTGATTTGAAGGTCAGGGACCCTTTTCTTGTGCATCATTAATGTAGATGGCGAAAAAATACCTTCCAGTCACCGAAAAGTATTTTCTTGTATATGTATTGGTTTTATTGTTTGATTAGAGGTGATGCCATCCTTTCTAGCCAAGTGGCTAGTCATTAGTAATGATATAATTTGAGTTATGTTTAAAAAATGTTTAAAAAAAATACAAGTTCTTTATTACATCCTTTTTTTTTTTCTTTTTCCTTTTTTGTAATTCATTGCCATGAAGCTGCAAAGGAGGAAGACAAAAACTACAAAGATACTGTATATAGTTTTAGTCACTTCTTTGAAATTCTGATTCCTGAAGTTTTAAACCATCAGATATTTCTTTTTTACTTCTTTTGTTCCCTGATCACCTTTTTGTTTCTTCCACAGTTGTAATTTCTGTTTTTAAAAGTGTCTTGGTGACTTCAAATGGTGTATTTTCCAAGTAGAAGTTATGATATACTCATTCCTACTGAACATGGCTCATTTAGTTTTTGAAGCTAGTATCTCCATGCTGTCTTTGAATAGGTCCTTCCCCTGCAAGCTGTTTCTAAATTTTACGTGTGTTTTCAATATGACATCTCAGGGATCCATCTGTTCTGTACGGGTTGCACCGTAAAACCCCCTTTCATTCACTCTTGCCACTTTTCAGTTTCATTCTTTGTTCGTTGTGCCAATCTAGAAAAAGGTGGTCCTTCCCAAAAGACATCTGTGTGGAATGTATGAGACACAACTTTCCTGCCCAGATGCTTTGATTTTTGTCAGCCCTACGTATGCGTATTCTATAGAGACCTATCTTTTCTTTATTGTGTTCAGCTCCACAGGCCCTTTGTGACCATTGTGTCCCAAATCTGTCGTTCATCCAGTAGTGGAACAGTGGCTGTTGCCTGTGGTCTGCTAAAGCAGAGCTCACTTCTTCTGTTTTCAAGATACCAAAGCTTAGTAACAAAAAAAACCCCAAATCCACTTGTTGACATTTATTTTCAGCTGGTGAAAAACCGGTTACTTAGACCTTCTTCTGAGCCTTCCTCGCTCATGTTTTGTAGTGAAGGACTCACCTGTTGGGCCAGTGTGACTGCTGTTTACAATAGTTTTTGTCTTCATTCTTTCTGTGTAAGTCAGTGTCTGCAACTCTTGGCGGCTGTGCTGCGTTTGGATGCTAAGATGCTATTGCTCTGTTTCTAAAAGTGCTTGAGCTCTTGATCTTGAGGTCTAGGTGGAGAGCAGGGCTTTACAGGTACCTGTGTAACTCGGGTAGTACAGTCACCTTTTCTCTTACTACAAGCTTAGGAGCAGAAATATTTACTTTTCTGGGATGCATTGCATCTCGTGCCTCACCTATAATTTTGTTTTTATGTTTATAATTGCAGGGCTCGCTAGATAGTGTGTTTACTCAGGCAGATGCTGAGCTGCAGCTGCGCTTGGGCCCTCCCTGCGGAGTCGAAGGGAGCACGTGTGCCTCTTCCTGGGCACAAAGTCTGCTTGTGTGGAACCCATGGCACGATGAGAAAGGGCACAAAAAACTTTCTATGAAGTCAGGAATCATTTTGTTTTACAGAGCCTTAAAATAGCCTCACTCATCTTTACAAGTGATCAATGTTACTCTCCTGTATTGCACTGCACTCCTTTTCTAGCACTGAGAGTTGTTTGATAACGTGGGCCTTGGCAGCCTTATCTTCTCATTCCCGTGTCTTGTTTTTTACTTTGGGTCCTTAGTATGTTTGGACAATAGTGCCCTTCCGTAGTATTGAAATCTGTGCTGGGAAAATTGTATGAATCCATATTTGTTCAGACTTTCTCAAGGCTTAACAGACTTTTTTTCAAAGGTTTAATTTATTCTGAATTTAAAAATGCTGGAAAGAGTGTCATAACTGAATGGAGCGTAGCTAGACAGATAAATGACTGTGCAAAAATGGCACGGTAGCAATCCATATTTATACTCCATCATTTCAATGCATTCGCTCAACTCATTCATTATGTAATTTTCTATTCCTTTTCAGAAAACCAGCTGCAATTGTTGTTGTCCTTTTTGTTGTTAATGATGTTTCTTTCTATTAGTTTGCCGTTTGGAGAAAACACAGAGAGCAACATTATGAAGTTTAGCATATCACTTCCACAACTCTAGCGCTGGTAGTAGAAACATATGCTTCTCTGCAAAGTCAGCAGGTATAACTCTGACAACTAGGAAAGAAATAGGCAGGGTGAGAGACTAATTTTGCCTGAGTTTTTCAACTCCAGGTATGCCTTTAAGCGTAAAATGTTAATTTTTTAAAAATAGATACACAGAAACCTGTGTGAAAACTTCCATTTCCTATGGGATTTATAAACCATTCCTTTGCTTCCTTGTATAGTCCCACTGAAAACAGAGAGCATCGTTCTGAGTCTTTCCTTAGTTCACAGTCTGAGTTGTTTGATGTGTTGTAGTTTATTTTATTTTGTTTTGTTTTTTAAGGAGCATGATGTAACAAGTTCCTGAAAGCCTAACTTCAACGTGCATGTGAACCTATTTGATCATGCAGTGATCAATTAAAAAATAGTCCCAGTCTCCCATTCTGTATTTGGCTGGTGAAGGATGTTTATATTACAGTCTTGAAAGATAAGTTAATTGCATTTGTGGCCTCAGTTTCCATAACATCCTTCCAAATCTGTATGGAATTTTTCTTACTGGTCTGTATTACTTTGCAAATGGATACTATGGGATGTTTCTCCTGATCCTGAAAGTTATTTAATGAGATCTTTCCTTCCCATCCTTCTTCCTTGTGCATGCCACTCACCAGAAAATGCTATTTTAGAAATGCTATTGGAAAGTACTATTTGTACTAAGCTTCAAAATCTAGCTTGGAATTATGCTTTCTCCTTTAAAGAGACCATGTTATTTTTTGAAAGGTTAAAAGGATTTTAGCAGGTACTGTTTAATAATTTCTGTCCTGTATATTGTGTACAGTAAGACATGCCATGTGGTGCTTTCTAGTGTGATTACAGCATGTCTGAAGTGTTTCATAAAGACTTTCATCAACCACGTAGTAATAACACTGTACTTTTAATATAAGAGCTTTCATCCTGGAGGTTGTAATAATCTCCAGTTTGTAGTGCTAGAGCTAGCAGAACTTAATATGCAAGTTCCTCTCAATAGGAAGTTGATTGATGTATCATGAAAGTTAAGCTCTTTTATGGAAGAAAGTTTTGACACCTGGTGTCTTCTCTTATGTAGGCATATATACATCTATGTAGACATATACATCTTCTGTGGAGTCTTGGTTCTTGCACAGAATGAGTTCACAAGTGAGCCTTACCTCTGGGTTGCATGACTGTGGCTTATGGATTGCATGGAAAGGAACTTCTGAACTATATAAACTGAAGAAAACTGTTTATAACATTAGATGCAATATTCTAACTTATCGATCTTGCTGAGAGACTTGGCTGCTGGCGTCAGTTTGGCTTGTTGTCTGATACAAGCCCCGTCTCCTTTTTCAGCAAAGAGTCCTGTGTTGCTGCCAGGGGTTTTCCTTCCCAGGCACAGGTCTCCACATTTGTCCCTGTTAAATTGCGTGAGGTTCCAGTTGGCCCCATTCCTCCAGCCCATCGAGGTCCCTCTGAATAGCAGCCCTGTCCTGGAGTGTGTCAGGTGGTCCTCCCAGGCTGATGACATGAAAACTTCTGTGCCTGTGGTCTGTGGTGGGATGTGCCTTGTTTCTTGTCTGTATCAGGGCACTGGAGAAGTACTCATGCCTTCACTTGCTGTGCTTTGCATATGCATTGTATTCTTTGCTTACACCCTTTCTCTTGTCTCTCTGATATTAACTTGGGAGAGCTTGTGTCATCTTGCACTGTTGCTTTTGTGTACTGTACTAGAAGGAAGCTATATTGTGTTCTTATTTTCTTTAGAAACATAGAACATCTAAAATAAAGAAGGCAGAGGAGTAGGAAAACCAGTATATGGTGATCACTTAACTGATGATCCCAGAGAAAGCAGGGATGAGGAGAGATGGTCTTCTTCACTTACTGTCACCAGCCCCAGTACCTTTCTGCTTTGCTCCTCCTCGCTTCGTTTAGCCAGTCCTTGGACATCTTTCTAAAGTTGAACTGTGTCTTACTGGGAATTAAGTCCTTAATCAGTAAACTTGATGTTTTTATTACCTATTTTTTTTATTTGATTAGTAATAAAAGCCTGTTATTTTTATACAAGTTGAGACCAGAACATTCTTTACAAAACAAAGCAGGAAAATGTACCTAATTTTCAAAATAGGGAAAAACATGCATGATGCAGATATATTATAAAAGGTTATTTAGCTGGTTTGTCTGGGGAAAAAAAGAGGAGAAGGATATATTTGAGGGAAATATGTAAAACAAAGAAGATTTTTGAGACACCAAGATCCAGAAACTAAAACTATTTATCTACTTCTGTCCCGCTCTCTGTAGATTTCCATCTATGTATTTAAAATTCTATATCTTTAATCCCCCTATATTAAATTAGGAAATCCCTTATAATATTATAAGTATTTCCAGATGGGCCTGAAATGCAGCAATAAGTATGACTTCATCCAATTTGCAATTGTCATCATGGAATTGGATAGTGAACTTTGATTTTTTTTTGTTCAAAGTAGGATTGTGTATCAGTATTAAGATAATTTTTTTACTGATGTTTGCTAACTCCTCAGCCATTAATCAAGCAGTAGCGTTCTGGACACAAGTAAGAGAAGTTAAATTAAATTTAGCTCAAAGTTGTGGTTAAATAGGGATTGTAAACTGTGATCTATCTATCTAGTTTTTGAATCATGTAATATTTCAAATGCATTTGCTTATTTTCTCTAAACCTGTAGTTTCAAATCAATACTGTTCTTTTGATTTTCAACATATTAATACAAGTTTATAGGTTGTCTTACTGATTAACATGCTTTAAATTTACCACAGGCTTGATTTTTATTTTTTCCAGAGGAAGGTAGCATACCTGCTTGTGTGCTTGTTATACCAACAGGGTCTTTACTCTTTAGATTTCTGTCTTTTAAATATTTAAAGGCTTGTTCAGATTGTAGACAACTTATCTATCAAGAAAGTAGTATGTTAATAGTTTACTACCTCTGTAATTTCTAGTGGTTTTCTCTATACAGAGACCTGATTTAACATCAGAGTGAGTGATCCTAGGGCAGAGTTTAGCCCAATTCTTTGTTTTGTGTTGAGTGTTCATGAAGGGAAGTAGTTTAAAATCCTGGCCTTGTTCTTTGATGGATGGAGAGTCTTGGATAAAAGCTTTTGTTGAAGTGTTGCACTGAAAATTATATAATTGCTTGTCAACTTGTTCACTTCATTACTCTTCTGGAAGGGAAATTCGTCTGTATTCCAGCAAGTAGAAGAGAGGCCTTTGCAAAGGATTTGTAGCATGCTTTATCGAATACAGTCTGTGGACACTAATTTTTCTCTTCCCCGCATCTGTTTCAGACTCCGGGTAGAGGTGGGTCTCAGAGCTCGGATTCGGATTCATCTGCCACACCAGGAAATGCCGTGGATGTGAACAATGAAGGTTCCTCTGAGGTACTGTACACCATACATGGGACTGCAGTCTTAGACCTTGGGGGCTGTTTCTCTGTAACTTTTGCTGCCCTAACTAACAGCTGTACTAAATAAATACTCAGAAGTATCATCTTCTATGAATTGGTTGTTATTTAGATAAAAGAAGGAAGGCTAGGCCATATTTATATGTAACAGTTAGGCTTATCTATCTAAATTGTCCTTCCTGTAGGACTGCTTCCTAAGCGGTCCTTCCTGTAATCCTAGAGTTAAATTGTTAAAATTAAAAGCAGTGAGACATAAGCTTAAGGCTCCTCATTAATAATTCTATTTTAGGAGAGCTCCAAAAAATGAGACTTAACGTTTTATCACACTTGTACTCCCTTTTCACCTTGCTTCTGCTAAGCTATAATATATACTGGAAACCTCCTTCTCCTTGGGAAATAAGAAACATGTTGGTTTTTATTTGGTGCTGGTGTCTAAATCTACCACTTACAAATCCTATCCATTTTTTTTTATGTGCTGTATTCCATACTTAACCAGCAGAATAAGTTGTTGCTCTTGCTTCAATCCCATATTACAATGTCTTTGGATTTACAGTGTTGTCAAATATTAACTCTGAAAAATGCAAACTGACTTCACTGGCTGTTGAAGCTCGTTTGTGCTAATGCTGCCTGATTACCTAGCTTGAAAATGTTTCAAGCTTAGCATACAAATGCAGTGCAAGGTTAATTACTCCTGTTACAGCATTAAAGGGAGCAAAGTGCCCTTTCTTACACTGAATAGAGTGCGTGATGATTCAAATACTCCTATGTCTGTTGTGATAAGAGATAAGAGAAACTTTCACTGTGCTGTTTAAAATCCTTGTTTCCTTCCATCTGTGCATCTGGTTATTTCTTATTTCTTGAAGACTTCTTACAGTCAGCATAATCAAGCATTCCTTAAGATTTTGCTGTGTTATACACACCACACATTTATGAGTCCCAAGCTGTTTTGTATGCATATTTATTTACACTGTCCCTGAAGCAAATAAATATTCTTAAACTACAGGCTAAAATCTCATTACTTCTGTAGTGAGTTAAGGCCTAAAAATGTTCAATGAGATAATCGCTTCTTTCCAAAGTTTGGCTAAAATTGCTCAGTTCTTTTCACTTGAGTGCAGTATCACTGACTGTACAGTTGGTGGGTGTTGTAAAGTACCTCAATACTAATGTAGGTAAAATAGGACAGGCTTTCAAAGTGGTGGTCTGCAGGCACTACTGTGCCATTGGCTTGTCTTGCTACTGTGTCAAAACTGAGTCTGAGCAAGGGCTGATGTGTCACTTTTGGTTGACACTGAAATGTATCTCTTCATTGTTAATAGTTCCACCATCTGTTGCATTACTTAGAAACGAGGTGTTCTTCTTGGCATATAATTTAAAAATCTGTCTGAAACTGAGCTGCAGAGCTGGTGTTGGGCTCTTGATCTCCTGAGATTTGTGCATTCTAGTGCTCACCTTGAGTCTTTCTGTTGCTCTTTCTTTCCTGCACAGCTGACGTCAGGTATTGTCTCTGTGAGAACTTCTCTCCAGGAGCACCATAGCCAGGCTTTGCAGAATGCTCGCTGTCCATTTTAGTGTTTATGTTCCCATATCATAACTTGCTTCTCCAGTGTTATGTAAAGTCAGAAATCTAATTGACTTGTTTTCAATCCAGTTTCCTGGCGAGATATGCTGCAAGATTCAAATGGAAAATAATTATTAAATCTGTGCAGATTCTTGTGTTTCCTGCCTGCTCAAGAATCTGTGAGAATCTGTTTTAGTCCTGTCTGTGGCCACATCAGCACTTCAGATCACACGTTGACCTGTAATCAAGTCGAGATACATCTTTTATTCACTATGCAGTCTGCCCAAGGAGGAAACATTTAGCTTAGGTCCCAGTGCAACCCTGTCTGCAGTTCGAGTTTACTGAATACCCTGTGCTTGCCATTAGCCCACCAGCGTGCTTGCGCTTTTGTTAGTGTAATGTGTTTGTGTTAGCTAGACATGCTTGCCACAGACATGCTTTTTGGAAGGGGATTTATCCTTCCCATGTGTGCAGACCCTTCTGCCTGCGGCGTTCAGCCAAGGAGGTGTGGGCATCCTCCAGCCAGCAGCATGGATGGAGACCCACAGCACTTCACTCTCCACCCTGCTTTTTCTAGATGTTTAAGCATATAGTGTGTTTCTAGAAGATGTAAAGCTGTTGTTCTACAGGGACAGGTTTCACTTTTGGCTTTGGTGAATCTCTGGTGAGCACACTGGTGGGGTAGCTTTTGATTTTTCTTTTTTAATTCTACTGAGGTCGGTGCCTATTTTTCCCCAAGCAAGCATGCCAGCCAGGCGTGCGGCTGCACTGGCTCCTGGGCCTCTCCTGCTGCTGCAAACTTGCTTATTAATTTATAGGAGTATTTCTGCAATCTCACTGCACCACCCTTGTCTTTCTCTGTGAAACATCTGGACACCCTTATGGGAAACTACGTGGTGGATCTGACATGATTTCTTACAATGGTCCATTCACAATTTATTAAGCAGCTTATTCCTTTCTCACATGAAGGGAGTACCAAGAGTGTCTGGAAAACACGTAGTAGTATGCAGCATGGTGCTGACTTTTAAAGTGTGTTTTGGATTTATTTATTTTCACTTTATTAATAACTGTTCCTTCTTGACTTCTTCATGGTATTAATATGTGGTTTGCAAAACTGATCTTTCCAAAAGGAAAGCGGACTTTGCCTTTGGTGATTGTAGAGAACTGTCAATATAAGAATTTGAACATCATTTGAGTCCAGTTTTTTTTTTTTTTTTGGTCTTTATTATTTTCTTAAAAATAAATGTACATTTCACAGGGCTTCATCTGTCCACTATGTATGAAAGTATGTGTAACTACCACTGATCTGTGTGAACATTACGAGAATGAGCACACTGAGGCAGAGAGAAGACAGGAGCTTCGTGACCTCCCAGCTGTTACTGTGGGTCTTGTTTATTTTGTTTCAATAGCTTTGGTAATGGGCTGCTTTAAATGAACATACATCTCTTCTCATGGCTTGGGTGTCAGCTTTTTAAATTGTTTCTTTCGATTCCTTGCTGAAACATGATTTGAATCTCTTATGCATGATTCCAAAGTATACATTCAGCAGAAGAATTAATTTATGTCTAGCTTTCTGGTCTGCAGTTGTCTCTTGTATGAAACATTTGTGGTATTGGGAGACTTGCAGTTACTGATACATTCTTTTTGAACAGCTTTTGCTTGATTTTCTTCTAAATAAGACTTAAATTATTTGATTTACTTCTTCAGGCACAGCGTAGTGTTAAATATAGTATTGGATATGATACATCCTTTGTGAAAAGAAATATTTTGAGCTCTTATTAGCTATTTTTAAAGCAGATTTACAGTGGGAGATAGGTACATGGAGTAGAAGATGGAATAGAGAACAGGAATATAAAAAAATGTTAGAAGCCTCTTTTCTTTAATATGTTAAAGAGCCTTAGGTGTTGCAGCAACATTGTAACAGTAATTATAAAACCAGCTTTTTAGTACAGCATTTTGTTGGGGTTTTTTTGTGTCCCCAACAAAATACAAAGGCTCCTTCAGTTACTTGACATTATAAATAGCAGTGCATTTCTAAATTCTTCCAATTGTGGAAGAATTAAAACACAGTGTGTATTTTACTCTCCTCAACTGTGATAATTTAGGTTTGGTAAGGTGACAGCCTCCAGCTGCACAAGGCTATCAGTATTTTTTTTTTCTGGCGTGAACCTTCAGAGAGTAGATTTGACTTCTAGGGGCAGGCAGCTTGCCATGCACTAAATGGGTTTGTATGGAGGTGAAGTTTTGCATTCTTTCTGCTGCCGTTAGTTTTGTTGCATTTTCAAATCAAAATGTTTATTCTAGGCTGTGTGAAAGATGTGATTTTGTTGTGTTTGTTGCTGTGCATATTTGCTAGGTGGTGCTTTTACACTTTATTTTGGAAGGGAAAATTTCAAATTGTGGGATGTTATTCCCAGGGATGATGACAGTCATCAATACACTGGTTATCCCGGAGTTACTTGAGATCTCTTTTCAAGGGTGAAGTGTCACCAGTTAAAGTGAGCATGGTCTGTGGTAAAACTGGCCCGTGTTGCTCTTCTGGAGTGCTGGGGGACCTCCTCAGAGCCAGGACGACTGGAGACTAGTTCGTGATTGACTCCTTGCTGCTTCCTGTTGAAGCAGGAACCATCAGTGGAGCTCTGTTAGTGGTCAAGTCAGCTTTTCATTTTCTGTATTATCTGGTCACAATGCAAGTGCCTTATTTGAATAGGCTGGGATTTACCAGTAACAGATTGTGGCATTCCTGATGTGATATCAGTAGATCGTGGTATGTGAGCCATCAGAAGTGGTTTGGTTGCCTAAAGAAGTTAATTTTTTATTTAGCTGGTGTCTGTTTAACGTAGTTTCATAGAGCTGACTGCAGGTTCCTGCCCACTTTGGATTTTTTATTTTTCCACTATCAGTTACTTCTCAGTACTTTTTGCCAGCAAAACTTGTATATTGAGTGTAATGCATTAAATGCAAATTCACTTGTTTCATAGCTTTAGCAACAGGAAACAGCAACAGCTAGTTTCTTTGTGCACTGTTTCAGCAGATATTTGGAAGAGGTGAGAAACAAAGCATGCTAATATATATAGTTGTTTTTTTCCCAGTTTCATTTTTTGTAATACCAGCGTGCGTAGAGTCCTTGAAAAAGGGGGAAGTCTGTTGGTCATTATCATCATTCCTAATACGTATTTATATGCATGTAACTTAAACTACTGAGAAGCTGATGGTTTACATGTGTTGATGGAAAGTAACAGCTTCCATTTGTAACAAACACATTGTGATCCTGAAGCAGCAACACAACCAGGTTGTCATCTTTTGTTCCACATTTGCCATTCCTGTGTCAGCATTATAAGGATGTGATCTGTTACCAGCGTCATCTTTATGTGGCAGACATGAAACATGTTTGGTTTGCTTATACTGGTGTTTGGCTTTCTATTGCTTGTGAATACTTCTATGAGAAGTTGAAATACATTTTGTTGGAAACAAGGCTGAAGAAGCTTGTGATTTCAGGGTTTTTTTGCCAGGCTGTTCTCTTCAAACATAGAGATAGGACACATTGCAAGGGCAGTGTTTCGTCACACTTGGTAAGACCTGAAAAGTGGTCACTTGGATTGACAAAACCATTAGTACCTTTCTTGTAATTTTGCCTATAGCTTTCTTCACTAACCTATTTTCCACTAATACAACCTCCCTCCTTTAGTAAGTCACATCATTTGCCCCACTGTTCTCCTTGCCTTTCCCTCCTTTCTGTCCTCCATGCAATGAGAGCTGGTCTTGTTCTTCAGTCACAGGCATCCACTCTTGCAGTTTCCAGAGCTGTCTGATGTCCTGTTGTGGGAAAAGACCCTCACCCATACACATATTTTCCTATGAAATACGTCTATGATGTACAAGGCCTATGGCCTTACATATGGTCTTCCTCTTAAATAGCTCTCTAGGCAGCCCTTGTTTTTGAAACTAAGGGTTGCACCATAAGGTAACGGGTGAAAATTACACTGAAGTACTTTCACCTGCTCCCGGTCGCTGATGAAGCCTTACTTTAAAAGACAGAGGCTTATTCAGCTGCAGGAACAACCACCAAAATGTTGGCAACTGTCTTACTCCATATGTAGCCAACTCAACCAAACAAAAGCTGTATGGAAGTAACATGTATCACCATGATCCCAAACAGGAACCTTGTTTCCCAACTTTCGTGTATACTCTGGTGTCACTAACAAAAGCTTTGTGTCATCTTCTGTTTTGCTGCTTTTTGCTAATGGAATGATACATTTCTAAACCGTTTCCAGCATTTCCTGGCTGTTTCTGTTGAACATCTAAACAGTGAGTCAGCTGGAGAGGCTTAGTTTCAGACTTCCCTTTCTGGTTTCTCCTCAAGTATTCAGAAAACCTCCTGCAAAGTGTAGAATGTAGTGGCCGTTAATATCTCTTGTTTCATCTACAACTAGGCTAAAACTAAGACAATTTTTAAACAGTTCTTTTTGGTAACCTTCGTAACTTTTGCCCCTGATGTTTTCTGACCTGAGTTTTTGTAGCAGGATTGCATAGAGTGTAAATTGGCATACTAGTTCTTTGAAAATACGTAATTCTTTATGGGTCTCTTTTCCATATTGTCCTGTTATTGTAAATGCAGTTGATTGCATCTTCTGTTTTTATGGATGCCCTTGGAATGTTGCAGACTGGTTTTGCACGGAACATCCTGTCAATGTTTTAATGCTGACATTTTATACTCCTTGGCTGCTCTTTCTGTTGTTTCTCAGATCAGGTTGCAGTGGCTGTTTTTACCTCAGCGGTATTTACCTGCTTTGCAGAGGAAGAAAAATCATTGGTTGAGCTACGTTACATGAATTTACTACAACATCTAAACAATGCTAAGAGAAGGAAGAATTAGAGATCCTGGTTTGATTTGACTTGGCAATGTGATGTGACATCAGTATAAGAAAAAGAGCATCCGCTGGATTAGAATGTGACAAAATTGTAGTCTTGTAGGTTGTGACAGAATTGTAGTCTTACTCATCGATAGTAATAAAAACAGAAGAGAACCAAACTAGAAATTACATTGGTTCTATTCTTCTCAAGAAGAATCCAGCTTCTTTTCTGGGAAGATACTGAGTCTGCAGTCTGGTATAGAATAGACTATTGCCAAGACACCTCTTTTTCAGAAACTTAAAACTTACTTGTAAAATTAAATGGATAACCGGTCTTAATTATATAAACCATGATGTTTTTACTTATTTTTTGAATAATTAAATAGATATGTTACCTGAGGAATCATAGAATGGTCAGAGTTGGAAGGGACCTTAGAGATCAAGTTCCAACCCCCCTNAGAATCACCTCCCGTGACCTGTTGGTCACACTTCTTTTGATGCAACCCAGGATGCGGTTGGCGAAGCCACTTTCAGCTTATTACTTATGTAAACACAGACAAAGGAGCTTTTCATAGTGGAAGGCATGGAAAAACGTCAACTGTATTTTCCTTTTAACGATGTATAAAGTGATCTGATTTATTTATTCTTTAACTTAGTTAAAATATCTCATGACTTTTTTTAATAGTATGTTAGGCTTCTGAAATAAATTATGAAACGTGATCATACCCTTGCTGTCTAGGCAGACAGTTTAATTTGCTTCTGAGAACTTCTTGAGGATTCAGTTAATTGATTTTGTATATATTTGGGAAATAAAACTTAGAAACTACTTTATACATCTTTCAGCTTTGAAACATCAGTATGTTTCTGTCCTCTGGCCCTAAGTATATACAGTTCCTAACCTTCTGTCCTGTAAAATGTTTCAGCCTTTTAATCACTGTGTAGCTGGAGAATATCTGAGTTTTAGTTTAGACTTAGACATCTTAACCAGTATTTAAATAGTATCTTTTATCAGGAAAGGCTGGGGAGGTTCACCTACAGTGGAAAAACCTGAACAGCGAATTTAGAACTTTTCCAAATATTCATGACACACAAAACCTCAAATCAACTCCAGAAAAGTGTTTATGCCTTTGAGCACGTGAACATGCCATACAACTCTTGCACTAAAAATTTCAGTTTTTAAGCACATACAGCATACAGCTTAGCATACTGATACAGCTGTGAAAGAGTTGTTAATTTAAGTCTGGATTCTGAGACATGGGCAAATGTGGGTCATGGCTGGGAGGTGTTAGAGCTTTGGGGCTGAAGCACAGTGATTGCTTTTTGTTCATGTGACTCACTGGAAACACGCTGTAGGCCTGAATGCTGGCCCAGTATTTCTGGAAGGTCAAAGATGAAGTCCAGAAACTCAAATCTATTTAAACTTAAAGTCTGGTCACGTCAACATCAAGTATTTTAAAGTGCATACTGGATTGGGCTAAGATGTTCTATAGCATGTGTATGGTAGACTACTAGTAACTCATCTTTTCCATATGGTAAAAGTATTAATTATACTGAAATTCTGTGGCTGTTTGGTTTAGTGGGTTTTTTGTTGATGTTTGTTGTTTTTGTTGTGTTTTGTGTTTTTTTCTTCTTTTTTTTTCCT
>VXBW01001342.1:799484-826631 GCA_013400375.1 Thinocorus orbignyianus | reverse complement strand
TTTTTCACCACAGTACTTAAATATTTTCCAAGAAGACTGTTTGTGGAATAAAATTGACTTCTCAGTGGTAAACGGCAGAGTTCCTTCGTTCTTTAAGCTTGACTCATGACATAATTGCTGGGTTAAAAATTCAAGATGTTGAAGAAATTCTGCCTCTATTAGCAAATAGAACTCTGTGTACACTATTCATGCTATATGGCCCTCTAGCACATAGAGCCGTGGATCAGTAGCCACCACATCAGCCTAAGTGGAGCCACTTGTTCAGGTCTATGCAGTGTTAAAATGCAGTTGGAAAATAGAGTAGGCAGTCATCAGATCTGTCAAGAAAATGCTAAGGAAGCTGGGTAGCTATGGCTGTGACTTTCAAACTTAATAGGGTACGTTTTTTCTTGGACTCCAACTAGATGAGCAAATCTGAATTCCATCCTGTAAAAACTGTTCTGCCCATGGGCCTGTTCTTGAGGAGGTGTCATCTTTCTGCTGGATAACTCCAGTTTCAATTTGTGAAAAAAGACCTTCGAATGATGTTAGCTGTTCTTTCACCCATTAATTAATTAATTAAGACAAGATTTCATATTAGCTCTACAAGGACCATTTCATTAAAGCTCGGGGGGAAAAAAAGAGCAGTTGGCAGATGAAGACAGATTTAATGCATGTATATGTAGGTGTCTCAGGCTCAATTATTGATGATGGAGCCTAGGGAGCTGTTATGCTGACCCTACATATGGTATATGCATTTGTTGGGTCAGCCAACCAGTTTCATTTCTCCATTAACTGTGTTGAATAGCTCTCCATTGGGGACCAAACATCTACATGTAGATGTTTGGGCTTTTTTTTTAAACCTCAAGTGGGAGCCTTCAGCCTGTTGAGGGAGTATCTTTGAAAGTCTTCAGTTTTCATTGCTAGTGAGGAAGGAAAATACTGCTTTTCAAACTGTCTTGTCACACTGTGCAACTTCATTGGGTTTGTGCAGAATGGCAAAGGAGGAAAGGAGGAAAAAACCATTACAAGTAAGACAATAAGAAGGCTGAAATTTTCAGAAGTATATTTTTACGCCACAGTCCTGCTCCCTCCAAGTCCTGCAGAGTAGTATGAGGAGAAGCCAGAGAAACAGAATCCATTCAGTCCTATATGTTAATTTTTCTGTTACATAAACTATTTGAGATTCAGTTTTAAAATAGTCTGAGGATTAGGGGGGCTCGGCAGTAGCCTGCAGTCAGTCTGGTTGTGGGCTGTGTGCCTCTGGGTCCATTCCCCTGCTCTCCCTGGGCAGTGTGTTTCGATGTGGGAGGCCAAAGTTCTTCCAACAGTTAATAGCCCTGTAAATTATATTGGTACAATAAAAATAAATATGGTAGTTCTTGTGGTGAGACTTTCCTTCCAGTGTTGCTTTTAGCATCCTGGCATACTTCCCAAAGAATACAGTATTAATGGTTCGTACGAATATTAATGTTACCCGAAAGAAATCATTTACCTTGTATGCCTTTTAGGAGAGAGAGTACAGAGAAGCTTAACTTTGTCAGACCTGAAAGTAACTCTCAACTATGAGAGGGGGAAAATAGCTACAGATGTTCTTCTGCACACCTATCCGTAAGTCCGTCTTGAGACAAGCAAGTCAAGAAGCCTCTGGTGCTTCCATGGAGTCTGAGATATTTGGTGACATTTGGCATTATAGCTCCTGCTGAGGCAAGACGCTTTCCTACGGAACTTCTATGAAACTTCTTTCTTTTCTGCTTGGAGTGAAACCAGTGTGTTTTGGAGTCTTTGCACAGGGGAAGGCCGGTCCCACCATGAACACTGTGGTGCTGTGGAGGTGCTTGGTGCTCAGCATGGCTCATGGGTGTCCACCTGAAAGACAAACATTTCCCTTGGGAATCACAAAATTGGGATTTGAAGTTGAGCACCTCTCTCATTCTCACTGGAATGCCTTGGCTGCTCACAGCCCCCCTTGGCATCCAGGGGCTGTTTTGAGCTGTAAATTGTGTGCTGACTCCTAGTGAGTCCTAGTGACTTGTTTGTGCCCGTACATGGGGTTTTGGTTTGGATTCCTTTTCTGTTTTACTACTCTGGCTCAGTCTTGCTTCAGCAATTCTGTATTGATTTAAGAAATCTTTCCTGATAAAAACTTGTACATGTGATGGTTGTGGTTTTCTTTTTGTTTTCTGTTAACTGACAGGCATCTGCAAAAAGCTTTGGATTCAATAAATTGTCATTTCCTGGTGAAAAGATTCTCTATTTATAAAAACAAAACCCAACTAATCATTGTTTAACTTCTTTTAGTCTCTTTTGTGCCTCTGTAAAGTGAAAGATAAGGCCCAATTAGAAACGTCAGTTATGGAGTAATGATTTACAGTGCAGGGCTGCGGGGGTTATAGGAGGTGTCTTCATTTTATTAAATTAAGAATATGCACTTTTATTAAATGAATAATATGAGATGCCTTTGACTTTTCTGTGGCTCTGCTGTATGCAAAATAATTCCTAAATCTATTTTAAAATGAAACCTACCCAGTGTCTCTTTGCAAATACAGCCTTTTGAAAAGTGTAACTGCTCATGTTTTATATGGTAGCTTTCTTCAAACACAAGAACCTTTCTCTCGTACTTGCCTCTTCTGTAAAGGAAACTCTTAGTTAAGGGAGCCAAGTGTAGGTTTATTGGAAGGGACACCTCATCTCCCCCAGGTTGTGGTGACCAGTGTTACATCTCATGGTTGTAGCTGCTGTCTCCTCTTTATCCAGGACAGGTGTGGTCCCAAAAAGGAATACCTTGCACTTGATAAAAATTCCTGCAGACTGACAAAAATACTTACAAGATTTAAGCATCTCAGATCATCAGGTTTCTTCCCTTCTTCCTGCTTCTTACTCATTTGTCTTTGAATCAGTAAAACACACTTTTGCATGTATTTTTAAAATTCATAATTCATCTAAAGATGATGCTGAGAGAGGTATTTTTATGGCTGTATTTAATTTTTTTAATTTTTTTTTAAGGAAGAGGTAAAGTGAGAAACCCAACTACCTAAGTTCCTTAACAAGAATTGTCACCTGGGGCTAGTAGTTGCAGGCCCAGGAAACATTTACACTTCTGGGTGTTACTTTCTGGTGCCCAGCAAGACCCCGATGATTCTGATTTTCCTTACTATAATGAGAACTCAATTAATGCTGCTGACATCAGAGCCAACATCTGAGTGCTGTCAGCCTCTGAGATGCAGCTGGGTTTGTGCAGTTGAAGGATCTGATGTGTGAGTGGTGGTGCCTGCGGCTGTAGGATGACATTATCCATAACCCAGTGCTGACTCCATCGGTGCTAGGTCCCTCAAAAGCAAGGCCAGCTGTGGTCACGGTAGGGCTGGGGTTGGTGGGTGTGAGCAAGGGGATTTCTGCCATAAAGAGGAGGTTTTGTCCATGCTTCCCAGCTCTGCTGGTGGCAGCACGCTCGCCTCTTCAGAGCTTCCATCCACCCTGCAGGCTCTTGGCTGCAGCACGTTCCCTTGGCTTGGCAGCTCTGCCTCTGGCTCCTTGTCCTTGCAGCCGCTCCCTTCAGATCTGCCTGCCTGCCTGGGAAATCTTGGGCTGGCTTTGCCTAATAATTGAGGCAAATGACTGATCACTGTCCCTTTGGGCTAATTGTGTGCATAATCTATTCTTTCCTCTCCTCCAGGACTCTCTATTTCTACAGAATAAAAGCCAACCACAAAAAAAAAAAAAAAAAAAAAAAACCAAAAAAAAAAAAAAAAAAAAAAAAAAACACCAAACAAAAAAAAACCCCAAGCAAAGAAACAGACTTTACTGTTTAAATGGAAAGAAATAAAGAGCATAAAGAAGGAGAGGCCAGAGCAATTTTCTACACTTGTCCTTTCCAGATGCACTTACTGGGGCTAGGAGGAACATTTGGTTTTCTCTGTGAACAGCCGGCTTTCCCATCAATGAGAAATTAAACTAAACATGGAGAACCACTCAGTAGCATTTCATCCCAAAAGGATGCTCCTGCTGCATCGCTGTATGAGACTGACTACTTTCACCTACTAGGAAAAATAACTTTCTTGCTTTTTGACCCCTCCTGTAGTTCATTGCCATTGCTATTTGCCAATAATTTCCCTCTGGTTCTTTGGCTCAGAGTGATTGCTGTTGTATAATTATATGCTAATTGTATCAGGTAAACATTACTGGGAACGTGGTAGTTTAACCAATTTTCTGTACCCATTTTGGCACGTATACATCTACGTGAGTTAACATAGTTTAATCTGGAGTGAGATTGTGCTGATCAGTTCTAGAAAGAAATAAATGGTTTTAATTTTTTTTTAAGGAAGAGTCTGCTTAGGAAGGAGTGTACTGTTTTGTTCGGTCTAGTGCCAGAATTAATCTTCAATAGGATATGTGGTAGGTTTGACAAGCAGCTGCATTTAGTTATTTATTTCTGAAACACTAAACAAGTAGTAGCAGTTAGAAAGTCCCTGTTTAGTGTTCTGGAGCTCTGGACACGATTGAGTAGCTGAATGTGATGGTTCTCCTGGGTTAAATCCATGTAAGTGTTTGGTTGTAGAATTCTTGGTGACTAGTGAAACAAAATACTATGAATGTCATGTTAAAAAATGAGTGCTATCACGATTATCAACATACACATTTACTATGTTCATTTTGTGCTGACATTTAAAGTTTTGTGGCTTGTCTCATAGCATCCAAAGGCAAAGTTAGGAGAAGAAAAGGAGTGTCAAAGCTCTTCGTATGTGCTTCAGAGATTGTGTGGCAGCATGTGTTACGTGAAGCGTGATATTCCCACAGGGGTACTCTCGTCTTCGATACTGGAGTGTGCTATTTGTACTAGCATAAGGGACTTGAGGGTAACATGAATATGCAGAAGAATATTTGAAACGAATTTAAGAGACTGGAGGCCTTCATCTCACTTGCATGAGATTCTCTTTGCACAGTTTGGAATTACAGGGAGCCTTTAATGTGAGATTAAAGTGTTTCCTCTTACTCTGAAATGGCTGTTGTGCCACCGTGGCGTGTATGGGCTGTAGCATAAATGCGAGTTGAGCTCAGAGTGGGCATGACAACCAGATGAGTGAAGAACCAAAATGAAGTTCAGCCCTTAAAAGCAGGTGTAATAGGTTGCTAGATAAAATGAGATGGATGATACTGCTGATAAATGGCAGTTTGGACACTCCACAAATGGTTACAGGTACATAATATTTACTGTTTTCATTTATCTGTGTGCTAATAGGTAGAATGAGGGCATGACTCTGCTAAATTTTCACTCTGGCAACCTTGCAGTAAAAATGTTGAAATGAAAACAGATTACTTCTGGTTCTTTAGGCTGAAGAGATGTGATTTTTCTTGATGTAGTATTTCTCTGAATTGCATTTATTAATTATATGCAACATAAAAAGTGATTCTTAATCTTCTGGCCCATGTTAGAATCAGTAGGGTAAATGTGATGGTAGTAGGCATGTGAGTAGATGTGCTTTAGAGTGGGTTTTTGTATCTCCTTTTTTTTAAGACAAGGTTCTAAACCCTATCTCCTCTTTGGAAGAAGAATTTGATTTTCTGAAAAGCTATATGGAAAATTCTTTTCTTGAGGGGGAAGAAACTGTAGAGCAGTCCTTCTGAAGTGACTTCTTATTATTCTACGTAAAGTTTTTGTTACTAGTATGTAACGCTGTTTGGAAAACAACCACTGAATAATGGAATAAGGCTTTTGTATGCATTTTTTATTTTTTTTTTAATTGCCAAAACTGTTATCAGTGCATGAAATAATTAGTATGGAACTTAACAATTTTATCTGCTACCATTTAGATATGCAAATGAAATTTAGAATTCTGTAGAAAAATAAGATGAAAAAAATTAAGTTTTACTTCTCACCTCTTTTTTTTTTTGTTCTTTTCTCTTTTCTTTTTATAATAGGGATTTATTTGTCCTCTGTGTATGAAGTCTCATGGATCAGCTGAGGAGCTGTTCAAGCACTATGAAGCAGTTCATAATTCTGGCAATGATTCAACTCATGGAGGGGAAGGTCATCTGTCACCGGAAAGGTGCAACAGTACTCATTTGTGCATGTGCTTTTGTGTCAGTGTTGAGCCGCTTCTAATTACATTGAAGGCTGCATTAATTTGAACACTTAATTATGTAGTCAAGTATTTAAATGTTCATGCCCCATTTCCAGCTACAATTACAAAGCAGCTTGAAACTTATATTGGCTGATAGTGATCTGACAGTAAACGAAAATCAGATACATGTGTTTATATTGTTAATTAAATCACCTGTTTCTTATGCAGCTGACAGTGCAATATTACAGCCTGGAATGATTTTTATGAGTGTGGCAAAAAAATAGGAGTTTCTCCTAATTTCCAGTATAGAGCTGAAATTTCATCTTGTGAGAGTTGGGGAGGACAACCCTGAAGATAGAGAGGAAACCTGATTTTGTCCCTGACTAGATAGGGTGCTTGCTGGGTGATTATAACGTCTGGATTTACCTAAATAGGTAAATTAACAAGTTATTTGCAAATCTGAGAAGTTTGTGTCACTACTTCATCCTCTGTGTTCCAGAAACTTCATGCTGATTTTCAGAAATCTTCTCTAATTTATTTTATTTAACTCTTTGGTCAAAACTGTATTGTTAAATATATTCCTGGGAAACATACCAAGTTGATTTATTTTTGAGAGGAGCAGTGTGTAGCAGGAACTTAAAATGTGAAACTTTCTCTAGAGGAGTTTAACTGAGTAGTCTGCTTGTTTTGGGGTAATTCTTTGTGTTGGTTTGGGGAGCTTTTTCTTAGGGGTAAGATTTATGCAGGGTTCCTTTTTACTTCCTGCTAGTTCTTTTTCTCTTCAGTGATATTTCTTTTTGACTGTTATAAATGACAGTCCTTCCTGCTGTTCTGTCACACTCCCCCAAACTCTCTTGGTTTGTACCCAGCCATGTCAGTGTAAGCAGCTGCCTGTGGCCTCATTCAGCAAACAGAGGCACGCACTGTGCAGCCCCACGGGTGCTCCCCTGCTAAGGGACCTGCCTTCTGCCAGTGCTGGGAAGTAAATGCTTCAAAAGTTTTGTAGTCACCAGTAAAACTGTGACCCAAAGTGATGAATAATGACATTGAAAGAAATACGTGTCTTTATGTAATAACTCAGGAGAAGGTGGTTCTTTGGTGAGGAAAGAGTGTAGAAAGTAACATATTTAAGTTGTTATCTGAATGAAGGTTCCTATCTCCCCAATATTGTGCAGAGCTGACAAACCAGTGAGAGCCAGCACCAGCAGAGGCCATGTCTTCGTGCATGGCTAAACCCTTCCGTGTGGATAGCTGCCTTCTCTTCTTCTCTCCCAGCTGCTGCAACAAAATCAGTGGAAATTGGGACTTTATATAGGAGAAAGTGGTAGGGTACGAGTGGAGTTATATTGAGTTTCCTATCTGCATATTTATTCGAGAATGAGTATTTCTTCTATGCCTGAATTAGACCTTTTCAGAGTGATACAGCTTAGACCTGAAATGATACTCTCAGTAGAATAATAGCATTCACATGGGGAATTGCTGGTCATAACTGTATTGTTTGTATAGTTTATGAAAGTTTTATTTTTATGCCTGCAAGTTTCCAATGTCAACCAGATGTTGGCTGGTGAAATTTATTTATTTTATCCCTGGCTCTTGACAGTTTAAGGACAAGTGGTTTTGTTTTCTCTCATTCTGTCATATAATTGAAAAAGTGGGCAAGGTCAGGGAGTTTGGAGGGAGCAAAGGCAGTCTGGTGAGAGCTGTTGTGTAACATGTAAGCTGTTTCTTTGTATTAGTGTGGTATTCTTCAATGTTTCTCAGTTGCATGCTTGCTTGACAAAACTCTCATTCAACATAAATATGTTTTCCCAAGATTTGGAATACCACATTAAAGAAATATTGCAGCCTGCAGCAGGGAGCTGCTTGGTTAGTGGTCTAGAAGTAAAGTTTACATATAATTCGTAGGACAAGATTGGGAGATGAAGTTCCTTATGTAGCCAATAGAGAAAGCTAGGTATTATAAGTTACATTGTGTCCTCTTCCCCTCACCCTCCCAATAAACTATGATAATTAAGTTCCAAGATTAAATTGCATAACTCTTCCCAGTGTGATTTATCAAGGCCATCGGAGGCACTGGCGTTACAGGTGGGGAATGGAGTGGAGTGTAAGTGTTTGCCAGATGTTGAGGCTGAGGGGATGTGCTGAGAGGAGAAAGGGATTGTAACAGCCCTAGCAGAAGGGGAGATTTGGTGAGGATTTGAGTGGCAGTAAGAAAAATAAAGTTACAGTGTCTTGAGTGATCCCTAACACTTCCCCGTCCTTCCCTTCATTTTCCACTGATCAGCTGAACTCAATTTATGTTTTGTCTTAAACCTGTCAAGCAAAACTGCGTTGGGAATATCGAGGCAACTATTGTAGAGGAGTCCTTACATTACAAACTCTCTACTCCTTCTCTTCCCCTCCTCATTCCCCTCTACTGCAAACTATTTTTATACTGCTCAAAACCTTTTATCTGATACGAAGACCAGAGAGTCTTAAATGCTTTAGTGTCGTAGATCTGGTGTATGTTCAAGCCCAACTTCAGTATAATTAACTATCTCACCTTCCTGAGGTGTGAATAATTATAACCTTAGGTGTGAATGTTAGCTGATTTACTAATTCTTACTGATACTGGTGGGAAAGCTGCTCCCTCTTCTCCACCCACAAGCAGTGTATGGGTTTTGGATTACAGCTACGCCTGTCTCCATAAAGTCGTATTTGCAAACCTCCAGTGAATGTCTCACACAGGCAGAATAATGTGTAAATCAGCAGAAAATCTTCCTCTGAAAAAAATCAGCATTCCAGTATCCCACGTTTATTTTGCCATTAAAATTGATCCACCTTGGAGTTCTTGCTTCACTGGTTCAAGTGCATGTGTGTGTTTCACTTGCTGCTTGATGACCCTGACCTGATGTTAATATGCTAATGTAGTTGAATCTATTCCTTCAAAGTTTAGCTAAATAATAACTTGCTTTGGTGTTCTTTTTTGCTTAAGTATGAGATAATTTCAAAGAACATCTGTGGAGTCGGGGATAACGCAGCACAGCAGCAATAAAATTGTGTGGTATAAAACCGAGAGAATTTGTTGGCATTGGTGCCCACACACATAAATTCTGTGTACTCCTAAGTGTTGCCACTGTACGAACAATAAGAAGAGGGCATGTTTGCTTTATTTTAGTGACCTTGGAATTCTCCATTTGGATTGGCTGTATCTCAGTAATGCAACATTATCCTTGTATGTATAGTTGTGCAATTCTGTAAGGAGACCTACGATTTAGAAGGGTGCTGTCTAAATCAATTAGTGACAATTTTAGCCTTGGATCTTGTGCTCTTGCATAGCTGGAGGCTTGAGCACGAAATCTGAGAATTTAAAATCCCAAGCCTTTAAACATTCAGACCATTAAGTGAGTGTATCTGTGGGACGAATTGCTGTGTGCATGAGAAATTATGTAACTGCATTTTTCAAAAGGAGGAAGACAGGATGCTGTCTCTCAGCTGTGCTCCTGTACACGATAGGCAAAGGAAGGAGAACAGGCCTGTTCTTTTCCTGATAAGGCAGCAAAACAGTTAAATGTCCCAGCACACAGCTTTGCTGTTCTGAATTTATGTGGTTGAGCTGAGGCACCAATTTAGATTTAGATGCTGTTTTTGTAAGACTCTTTGCATATCTATTTTTTTAATTTATCTAATTATTATGTTAAGAAGCATTTTTCCAGTGATGTACAAAGTGAGCTAATAAGTATCTATTAATCTGCTTTGTTCCAAGTTCGAAAACCTTAAAAATAACTATTTATAGTTATGAAAGTTATATAGTACATGGCTGTCACTCCAGTTATTTAATACACATTATAACCTGTATGTAATTGACGAAATATAACCACTGCATATTCATTTTCTCCACTCCGTGAATATATTTATTCAGAGATGAAGTATCACTGCTCCGACAAGAAGTCCAAGACTTGCAAGCTTCGCTGAAGGTTGGAAATGTATTTTACTTGCACTTGGTTCCTTGTTTCAAATTGCAGTGTTCCACTGTCTGAAACAACCAAATTTACAATTCTCTCTCCCCCATCTCCCCCCCTTTTTTTTTTTCTCCTCTTTTTTTTTCTTTTTCCCCTAGGAGGAGAGGTGGTATTCAGAAGAGCTGAAGAAGGAACTAGAGAAATTGCAGGGGCAGCGGCAGCAAGTAATTGCTTTAAAATACTTGAAGCAGGTTTATCATCAGCATTGACATTGAAGATTAATACCTTTTTTGTAAGGCACGTGGCCTGATTTAGTTAGTTCCATAATTTGAATATTGACATGTTCTTGAAAACAAAGCTAGTTATCTCTCCACAATGTAACTGTATATAAATCTGAAGAACCAAGTCAGACTAGATAATGATTCTTCCATACTACTCACTACAAGTTCAGTTCAGACTTTTCCTCCTTATTCAGAACTGAGTTTATTAAAGAAAAGAAATCAAATGTAGTGTTTCATCTGTTATGAGAAATCGTGATGGGGCTTTTCTTGTTAGAACTTTTGGAGAACAGAAGTGTGGTTTCACAGATGTCCAGAGGAACAAACAAGGCAAAGCAAATTATGCTGTGTTGGGCCCTAAGGAAGCTCTGCTGTCTTTCATTGCTGTGAGCTACTTAAATACTGGATTGTTACAAAACCCAGAAGTTATCTGACAGAGTACCTTCTCAGAATGTATCTAATGATGTCTGCAGCCTCTGGTTTTAGGGTAGATGTCAATATTGAGGAAAGGGAGGGGGAGGGGATTTTTACTGGAGTCTTGCAAGTCTAGAAGCCTGATAGTGTAGTAGTACATAAAATGGAAAATCATCTTGGCCTTTTCCAGTCTTCCAGATATGACTATTTGAAAGCAGGTATTTTTATACTGCTGTGCAGTGTTTGAGCATAGGAGTCTTTGTTTCTCTGTCTTTTCTGAAAATGGGATGGACTTTGGAAGTAGTAGTTTTTATTCCTCTTATCTAATGATGCATTTATTCTGTTCTCTTAAGGATTCTAAGTCTGATGGATTGATGACGACTACATCTACAGGTGGTTAACATTTTATTATATTAATTTCTTCACTGCTCTGGAGTTCCTGAAAGCTTTTTTTCATTGTAGCTTTTAGGTTTGGGAAAAAGCACTTTTGGTAAGAAAGCTGGAATGGTACAATTACTGGAAATGAATTTCATGTAAGTGCTTAAGACAGGTAGCTCTTGATAGCTATAGTCTGGGGAAATGTTCCGGAGGCTTGGGGTTTGTACTTTCTAGAAGCAAGACAGGCCTTTTCCTGACTCTGAAAGCAGTTCTCATGACTGCTTTTTAACTTGTTTTTAAACATTTTGTGTAGTCAAACATTCAGTATAAGTCTTTTGCTGGGAAAGACAGTGATTGTTGATATTTAAACTATAGCATTTGTCAGTGCTGGTTTCATTTGGTGTTTTTCTGTACTCATTGCTAGCAAAGAAAACAATGAATTTTTGTGGGTTTGGTTTTTTTTTTGCTTGTTTTGCAGACCAACTTTTCTCTCTGTTTTTATCCACGAGGCACTCATGGACTAAAATTTTCCTTATGTGTGCATAAAGTATGTGACTAATCATGATTGAAGTGCTCTTAATCACAGTTCAGGGCTCAGAATTCAGCAGCACGTTGCAGTGATCTGAAGGTCTGTTTGTGACCAGTGAAAACCAATATGTACTTAATCCTGCAGAGTACTCATCTACTGACAGGTTCCAGCGTCATGCTTGTAGATATTTAACTTCAGTAAAGTTGTTCACTTTGCTAAGCTAATTGGATGCTAAGTGAATTTAGATTACTTATTTACCTGCTGTGGTTCGTTATGGGTGTGAGTAACTATATTGCCCTAGCTCTTCCAGAAAATAATACTGTTCTTTTTATGGAAATAGAATCATTAGAACGGCAACTAGAAGAGATCCAAGTAGAAAATTTTAACATTAAGCAAATGAAAGACTTATTTGAGCAAAAAGCGGCACAACTGGCCACTGAAATTGTGGGTAAGTATATTAACATGAGCTCTGATTCTGTTCTCTACTTGTCCAACTTGTGCAAATGATCATTTATTCGACTTCCTTCTTATTAGATCTTAAATCAAAGTACGATGAAGAAATCAGCCTTCGGCAAGGTGCAGAGCAGAAAGTGACAAACCTGACACAAGAACTGCAGAAGGAGAGAAGTACAGTGGAGGACTTAAAGACAGAACTGGTATTCACATCGCGCTAATGTTCTTGTTATTTTCAAGTCAAGGGAGGGATATACTTAAATGTTTGCAAATGCAGTTTTAATGCAGCCAAACTGCTGAACTCGAAGGCTTGTGGGCTGAAAATGTTCAGAACACCATTGTTTCTGATCTGTTTCACTGATCTACATTTTCGATGTTTTTCTAGAGGGAAGATATATGTAGTTTCTGACAAATTAAAATTTACCCTATATTATATTATGGGCTACTTGTTTGATGCTCTACCCTTCAGTAGTTTTGCAGGGGATTACACATACAGATGTGCTGTACAGGCCTGTACTTGGAGCACACCATTGCTGATTGCCACAGCTGTCTTTGGATCACCGTTTTTCCTTGAGGTGTAACTCTCTGGCTGTCCCTGGACACCTGTATTCATAACAATTGCTCAGAGAGGTGTTTTGTGACAGGGTGGCTGAGAGGCTGGCAGCTATCATTGCCATGCCTATGTTAATGTTGTCCCTCTGGCACTTGGCTGATAATGTTAATGTGTGTGTATTCCAGGATTTTGGCTCCTGGTGACTTTTATACACAGCCATGGCTCCAGGGAGCAATCCCAGTGACTCGGCAGTCATGGTGCCTCCAAAGCAATAGTGAAGGGACTTTCTAGCTTCTTGTCTTCATTCCTCCACTCAACCACTGCTTAGGCTCTGGAGGAAAGTAGGACTCGTTTATCCCACTTCTCCTCTGTAGTCTCATGAGTCTCTCTTGGCCTTGTCCAGTCACTGGACATTCCTCGCTGTTTAACTGTTTCTTATCTTCCTTTCTCCTTCTGCGTTCTTACCCCTTTCCTGTACCTTTTCTCTTCTAGATGCCAGCACTTCCTTTTCTCTACTTTATCGAGTGCCTGGTATTACCTTTCCCCTCCCTTTTCACTCCATAGCTTTTTTCTTTGAGGGACATTATGGTGCTTTAGATGTAATTACCAATGTATTTCACATATAGGTCTGGTGTGAGGCATGAGGCATGTCTGACAGTTTCTTTAGGAAGTTTCCTTCAGGAAATTTACTTTAGCTACCTTTTATTTTTTTTTTTTGTGTGTCCTTGTGGTTTTCTGAAATAGCTCTTGAAGACAGAAACAGTATTATTATAAAAATCTGCGTAGTTCAGAATTGTTACATGTCTCAGTCCTGAGAGGGACTTACGAGTATTGCAGCAGTAAAGTATATACGGTAATCCCTTCTTGTAGAGTAGTGGGGTCAATACAGCATTTCTTGCATGGATTCCCTGTCACTTAAGTGTTTTCTCTCAGGGAAAGTCTCCCTCCTGTACCTAGCCATCTACCTACATGAAAATGACAAACATGTAATCTTTGAGACCTTATCCCAATTGTCAGATTTGGTTGAAATCAATCAACAAGCTCAAAGTTTAGTAGGCAAGAACTGACAATCAGCCATTAAATCTTGCTTCCTTTATGTACTATTCTGTGGGGATTTTTATCCCCTCTCTTTTTTACTTCACAGCTATAATTCTGTATATGTCACCAAATTGATGATTTGAAAGGTTTTTAGAGACGACATAGATCCTGGAAGCATGTTTGCCAACAGCATTGCTCATTGCTGCTGTTTTACTTTTCAGCTCCAAAGGCCTGGTGTGGAAGATGTGGCCGTCCTGAAAAAGGAGCTGGTCCAAGTTCAGACGCTGATGGACAAGATGACCCTGGAACGCGAGAGAGAATCTGAAAAACTGAAAGATGAGTGCAAGCACTTGCAGGCAGAGCAGGCTAACTCGGAGGTAATAGTCATACCTAAAGATGTGTGTGTTAGCTTTGCCATGATTTTCATAAGAAAATGGAAAATACTAATTCATAATAATGAAAAACTTCTTTCTTAACCAAATCTTTTAACTTATCCAATAGACATGTTTCCTCATTTATGGTGAATTGTCTCATTTTGTCAATATCGACCTTCCAAAAGTGCCCATACTTTTCATGACAAAACCTTTCCTTGGCGTAAGAAGTTATTACAAGAGCCCAATAGCAGAGGAAGAAGGCACATGGCAGAGCTGTGCTCTTTCAGTTGGGAAACAGAAAACATCTGTGTGATTGAAAGGCTTGTTGCCCTCATTGAGCTGCATGAGGATAAAACTAGTTGTTACTGAAAATTATATTTTTGGTTAATATTTGAGTTGATGTGGCTGAAAAGGGATGCTAGAGTATTAAAATACAATAAAAGAAATTGCTAATACAAGGTAGATAATAATTTGACTATTGTTTTAAGACATTTGATTCTTGAACTTACACAAGATTTAAAATGAGTAAATAGGTTTTCATTCTTGGTTTTCCTAGTTTTTACTGTCAAGTGGGAAGCCTCTTTATTATTTATTGTAGGAATACATTGTGTGTAAATGAGAAATCCGTTCTGCACACGTACCCCTTACCGATCCACTGCGAAGTGGCCTCCAAGTGTTGGCTGTTATTCACTAGAGTGGAAAGTGCGTGACTGCCAGGCCTCACCATGTCTTAAAATTAAGATGTCAGGATGTCACCTGTAGTCTGTTTTCAGGCAACAGCACCTTAGCTTTCCTCTCTGTTTTTTGCAGTTTAAAGTAGAAAATGTATCTATTGGTCTCATGTTAGTTGCCTTTTTTTTTTTTTTTTAACATTTTGTACTCTATCTTTTCCTGGATTTGAGCCTTTTAAATTCATCCTGTTTAAAAGAGACCTCACTGTTTACTTGAGTTGCACAATGTGCTGGTTTCTTCAGAAGTACTTTGTGAAGGCTTGCCCCTGCTTTGGCTGAGTCAGTGGAAGAAGTTTTAAATTGCTGATGGGAGATTTGAAAACATACAGAATTGATGATAACTCTGTGTTTAAGGAAGCAAAACTAACTGCCTATCCCACAGCAGATACTTGATATTCTTGGTTTTGGTTGCTTTGCTTTTCTGCCAGTGAGCATTTCCACTTCCATGAAAGATGGAGAAAAGGGAATGTAACAGCTCTAACTTGGATCTGTAAGAGGGAATCTTAATCTTCAGACTTTATCAGATCCCTTCTGGCTAAAGCCTTTTTGACGTTGTTTATTGTGACAGTGATGGAAATACCTGACAGAGATAATGGCAAGAAATCCTAATGAAAATACAGTATCACCAAAAAGGCTTTTTGTCTAAAATTTATTTTACTAAGGAGTTGGTAAATCCACACCTGCAGAAGAATTCTTTAGCTGACTGTTGTTGCATCTCAGTAGTGGGTTGGTTGGTACAGTTTTACTAGTGAATGGCTTGGCAGTGTAGCCATCTTCACTGAAGACTCTCAGCTGTGGTTAAGACCGCTTCATTTTACTCTCTCCCTTTTCTCTTGTACCCCACCAGTGCAGCAATGCCAGCAAAACTTGTCAACATAGGGCTGTGGTCCCTAATGAAGAGGTGTCCTTGCAGAATTACCCAGTTTACATGAGGCAATGCCTAGAGTTTCTGTAGGACTCCAACTATCCTCTCTCGTGGTGAGATTTTTGGATGTGAAGGATTCCTGACATCTTGTTATTCTGGGGTTTCATGTGCCCTAGATTTCAGAGCTGCAGTTTTAACTTTGTATTTCTTGATTTGCACTGCAGAGCTTTAGAAAAGTGCTGCCTGGCATTATTCTAAACTCCTTAGGGCTTTCCCTCCTGCCTTCTTCCCCCAACAGATATGTTGAGCTCCAGGAATTGTATAAGGGTACAGTATTGTAGTAAACATGAATCTACCATTGTTTTCAAGTTAAAATTATGTATGCCAAGAGCTTCATCGGATGTGAAAAAAGGAGTATCACAGTTGGAGTTATGAATATAATGTGGTTATGTGGCTATGTAAGTTGCTACATAGTTGTAATTTGGTTTTAACTGTGAGATCCCACAAGTATGCTGCAGAATTTAAATTTCATTTCAAAGTACTGTCTGTGTAGTCTTTTGTGGTTTGGGATATTTAGTTTTCATGTGAAGATAAAATGACATGGTGACATGGGTGTAACAAAAAACTTTCATCTTCAGACATTCTCACAGAAGCATTAATTGCTCCTGTTCCCCAAAATTAGGCTTAAGTTTTTACATAACTAGCCATTTTAAAATGTGGCTTTGAAGAAAGTTTTTTCAGTCCTCCTGGAAGTAACAGCAGGCGGGGAAGAAGGCTGCATGACACCCTTAGCTGTTACTATGTGTTCACATAAGATGTCTCAGAGGTATGGAAAGATTATAAACTATATTGCAGAAACTGTAGTAATATCAGATGTCTGTGTATTATCGTCAGTATGTAGGCAGGAGCAGAGAAGACCAAGTTGCTGCGTGGCAGAGCAGTGTAAGCAGTGGCAGTCTGGTTCTTCTCAGAAATGTTACTGCCTTGTCTGCTTAATTCCAACATGTGGCAACAGTAACCCAAGACACGTTTGAAATAAAAGCTTTTCTGTCAATGTAAACTGACAGATCAGACTTTTCTAAAAAACCAAAAAATTACTTAAAGTCATTGTGGAGAAAACTTTTCTATTTTTTTTTAAAAAGCACAATTGTGAGAAGTGTTAGCCCTAAGTAAACAAAAAATGGAAGTCCTTTGAATAGGTAAAGTACTGACTGTAACATTTTGACCATGCTTTGCCTAGCTTTGCCCTTTAAGACTGCCTCAAGAACTGAAATAGTAAAGTGGTGCCCAGGCCATCCATGGGTATTTTGTCAGGCTGCCTGAGGATATGTATATTAATATTGATTTCCAAAGTGAGATGTCTTTAAAATGAGTTAGGTTTATGGTGTGGGTGAAGAGAATAACAAAGATCATCATAATCCTATGTGAGCATCTTCAAATGCTGCAGGAGAGGGATGTGAAGAACAGAATAACTCTACAGTTGTTTAAATGTATTCATTGTTGTCCTGTCTTTTGTTGTTGTTGTTGGGTGTTTATGCTTTAATTCAGTTGCACATGAAACTGTTGGTGTCTAGGTATCTCAGATAAGTGTTCATTCTGAGGTACTCCTTCCATGTTCAGTTTCTCACTGTAGCAAATCCTGAATAGTAAACATGTTATGAAAACAGCTGCACTGCTGTGGAACTATGAATCTCTGCAGATTGGGATTCATTTCAGTATCTGGTAAATCTTCATAAAATACAGGGCCTAGACTTGATTGTTAAATTGGGTGCCCGCAGAATGAGATTAGTAGATTAAATTATGAATAAATTTAATAAAGCCAGCACTATTTATTTGTTCCATTAAGCAAAGGCATTAAAAAAACTGGAATATTTGAAAACAAATTTGAGAAACTGTGTCTGCTAACAGCTTTTGTGACTGCTTATTTCCGTCTTTCATCCATCCATTTTATTTTTTCTGCTTTCTAATGGAGACACTTAAATTGGAGGTAAACTTTTTGAAAGCTTTTTATTCTTATAGTGGATTTCTGTTGTATCAAGATAATGTCAAGAGATTGTTAAACGGATGCATTCCTGGTTGCTTATTGGTTCATTAATCATACAGACACATCAGCCAGAAAATATCAGGAATGAATACTCATCCATTAAATATTTCCGTGTTAAGAATGAAATGTGGGACTGGCTTATTGAATTGTGAATGAGAAAAATGTATCTTTATGCATATAAATTATGATTCTAATTTGAAAGGTTGCGGTGGCATCCTTTGCAATCTTCTGCACATTTTCTGCATTGTGTTCTCTCAGTAGTGGGAGATCAGTACTTGATTTTCTGAGAAAACGTCCTTGATCCTTTTTCTGCCAAAGACAGATCCCAGAGTGTGTTTTAGCGAATAGCTCTGTAACAAAACAGTCTTGTAAAGCACAGCGTTACAGAAAGCCAGAATTAATAACTATATGTAGTCATATAGTTCTCCTTGATTCAGATGTTCTCTTTGGCCTTCCTTTTTCTGTATGAAGATTGTAAATTCTTTGCTACTGCATTAGTTCATTGTTGAATGCAGTATTTATACCTTTGTGCTGAAATCTGTGGTTATGAGAACAATATGAAAGAAAACTTCTTTTAAAAGGTCACTATTACATAGTGTATTCAAAGTGAGCGTGTTCATACACAGCATGCTTTAGGGCAGCTACTGTTACTTATCTAAAGTGCTTTACTTGTTTACTTTCATTACTGTATTCAGTCATTGCATAGTCATTGATATATTTTGGTTTGTACCAGTCCTGTTTAATGGGATAGTATTGTTAACCTGATTTTGCCAACCTGCAGGGTTGATGTGTCCAAAAACCCCAAACTCCAGGTTTGTGTCAGATATAAAGTTTATACTTCCAGTGCCTTTTCCAGTACATTCTCCTTACCAGGGAGGCAAAGCTCTTGGCTGTGTAACTGCAATGACTTGGGAGGGTTTCACCTTGAGCTAGAGCTGTGATAATGATTAGTGGATAGTCTGTTGTGATTTTCATCGGTTGTGGGCTCAACCTGACATTTTCTATTGGACTGGGGCAAATTTTTGTCTTTGGAAATAAGACATGACATTTTCCTCATCTGGGAAATTAAGCTCAGTGATACTTCTGTAGCTGATGGTGCAGGTGATTTTTTTTCTTAAGCTGTTTATTTGTATACCAGACATCTTGCTTTTGTTTGGGTTACGCATGCAAAGCTTTGTTTTAAATGTGGAATTTTTTCTATTTGTCTGTTCAGGCTACCATTAACCAATTAAGAGCTGAACTTGCCAAAGGACCTCAGGAAGTAGCTGTGTATGTTCAGGAGCTGCAAAAACTTCAAAGTTCAGTCAAAGAGCTAGAACAGAAAAACCAGGTGAGAATTCTGTTACTTCCTGTGCTTGTCGGCTCGCTTGAAATGGAAACGTGTCACATGTTGCCTTGGGAAGCGCTGAAGAGTGTAACAAAACGCTTCTGGATGTTGCAGAAGTTGAGTATTCCTTTACCATTCTGCTTAACATGAGGGATACTGTAATGTACTGGCAAATGCTATATTTTAACGATCAGCATGTCACAACTGAAACCCTGAGGGTTGTTGTTATTGCAGATTTCTAATTGCTGTGGTTTATGCTTACCTATTATTAAGCAGTATTGCTATCTCACACATTGAAATAAAAAGTATTGTCCTTTGAAGTATTACAATGTTTTCCTAAAAATCATATTTCAGAAGACATTTTGAGCTCTCTTCATTGATTTTCCAGTTTCTTAGTTTTTGGATTGTACTTCTTGTCATATTTTCTGGCTGTTACCAGAGTCACAAATGGAAGAAAATTGAGATAAACTCCAGGAGCTTCTCAGCTTATAAGGATTCCTTGAGAGCTTTTATCAAAGTCCTTTGAGCCCTTGAGCTGTATTTTGTGTTTGCATTAAAGAAAGCATGTGTTGTGGGGTAATAAATGGAGGTAAGGGAGGAAAGGAGACAAGGAGAAAGATGCCTGCTGCTTTTTGTTATGTGTGTATATAACGCTATATGAACTGTACACGTTACCTATGTGTATTTACCAGCAGGCTTGTCAATCTTGGAAGATGGGAAAGGACAGGGACCAAACAGTGTGTGTTTATTGTGTATAATTTTAAAACAGCATGTGCATTGAGTATAAGAAGGTAAATTAAACTTGCTTTGAGTAGGATGATTCTTGATTTGGCTTATTAAATCAGGGGCAGAGTGAAGATGGTGAGTATTGTCAGGCTGCTCTTTTCCACAGACCAGCAACACTGAAACAAGCTTTTGGGACAATTATTGCTATTCAGTATAGAGCCCTTGCTTGAATATATTGCTGTTCCATTAGCAACGTGCAGTGAAATAGATTGATGCGTAAGATAATTATACTTTAATAGAGAGTCTGTGCTTTGTCAGGTTAATGCCAGACACCACTTGAGGAACAGGAAGAAGACAAGTGGCAGCAACTGCTTTTCTTCTTTGTTTTGGTTACTTAAAGCGGTTTATAGCCACCTCTTTATGCAGCTTTTTGAAAGACAGTATCTGTAGAAATGGTATGTCAGCCAAGGAATCTTGTCCCTGGAGAACCTAGAATTGAACAAGGTGGCCATATAATAACATGAATTACTCCCACTTTGAACAGTTTACCATCCTTGAAGAAAATGTCAGGGAGGAGGGATGAGCCCTTAACGAAGGACAGAATATATTGAATTTTGATTTGTACATCCATTTATAATTCCATTGCAATCCAGCAAGGTATTTCTGTGCATTGACGCAGAGTTTTTCAAGCTCATGTAAAACCTCAAGTGAGCAAGCTGTTTCTTACATTTTCAGGAGCTATACTGAGAAGAGCAGATGACAAGTAGGTAAGATCAGTTCTCTGAGACCAGGAGGATCTGCCTTTCCCTCATTTATAAAGCACTGTAATTATGGGATGGGGCTTGGCTTGGCTTGCCTTGCAGAGGCCAGTAATGGTCTGTAGCCCACAGGAGACCTAATGTGTGAAACCAGCGTTATTCCCTGAAGTATTAGACTTGCTGTAATCCTAAAGCCATTACATGTGGGGGTTTTTTGTTTGTTTTCTTTTAGGGAAATTGTGATGCATTGTCTACAGGGAAGAATGCTTACTTTCTGATCTTCTCCTGAAGTAACTATTCTGAAATTCAATCAGTGGACACAGAGTTAATTCTTTAATACTTGGCCACTGTCACTACTAACATGGAGCAAGAAGGGATCAGTGTGGTGTTCTGCCTTGTATCTTGTGAGCTTTGAAGGCTCAGGGCTCTTCATTGAGTGCTGTGATATACTGTTGTTCCCTCTTTCTTTTCTGTGGAAGTCTAGGCTTGGAGAGGAGGAGTGGCTGAAGTGTGCCCAAACATCCCTTCATATACCTGGGATGCAGCTGGGACGTACATCCAGGGAGGAAACACTGCAGGGTCCACTACAGTAACCTGAATGAGCACAGCATAGTGGCTCTGTGGGCTTCCTGCAGGGAGATAGCAGGCTTTTGGGTGAACTCATCTCTTTTTTTGTGAAAGCAGCAGTTTGTTGCTCTGTCTGACCATTCATGACTGCAGAGGGTGTTCAGCTGTCAGGGACAGTGGCTATAACTAATGGTATTCGTTGCTGTATTGATCATCAGACCAGGGAGGAAGAGAGAAGAGTATGGCAGGATNAGCTCTCTCAGCCTGTCCTCGTAGGAGAGGTGCTCCATCCCTCTAATCATCTTGGTGGCCCTGCACTGGACTCCAACCATGTATAGCTGCTGCTCTTGGCTGTCCTTTCTATAGTTTGTAAGGCGATGGTGAAGAAGCTTTGCTTCTTTTTTTTAATTTTACATAGCATTCCTGAAAACTTCCCAGAGTCTGCTTTGAGTCAACAATAGCTCACTCTTTCCTCTCCCAACCCCTATGCTTGAAAATTTAAGTTAATGCCCTGCAGTGACTCTTCATAAAGTAGCTCATAGCGGTTCTACATGTGACGTGTGGATCTAGTTAGGGAGTAGTAGTAAGATTAATGCCTTAGCTCTTACTTGCTCAGCTATGATGAATTAGGTTCTGTGGTATGTTGGTATTTCAGGAACGCTGTTCAGTACAAATGTTAATGATCCTGCCTGGTCATTTCTCTTTAATGAAAAGGGAATTGCAACTTTAATTTTATATTCTGAGGGTGAAATATGTTCTAAAACCACTGGGAGCCTTGCCACTGACTTTAGGAGCATAAAGCTGGCATCTGGTGTCAGTGTGTTCTTAGGTGCTCTATTCCTGCATTTTATTTATGCATATATAAAATTTTCACACCAATAACAGCAACAAGTTGTCTTATTTTTCGAGAAACATTTCAAAATATAATACTTTAGGAATAGAATTCAATGGCCAAACTTGAGCCTTGGGCCAGAGATTTTGGCTAACTTTTATGCTTTAGAAAGTATATATTTGTTTAAATGGACACATAGGGCATTAATTACATTTATTCTCACATGGATTGCTGGACAGGTGGAATTCTCATTTGCAAGGCTGCTTGTTTTTTCTAACTTCTTTTTTTTTTTTTTTAATGGATTCTTCTGTTTATTTTATCATGATTGTAAAATAAAAGTGTCTTCATATGGTTTATAACAACCAATATAGTCATCATTTCTTAAAATCTGTAAAGATCAAAGCCGTTCAACTTACTTGAACAAATTTTTCTTCTGGCCAAACAGGTTTCATCTGTGGATGCTGCACAGAAGTGCACTTTTAAGATGCCCAGCATAGCTGGAATTGCAGCACTATCTTATCTTTGTAACTGTTATTCCAAAATTGCAGAAATGTCTGAAGTTTTGGTACATAAGACTGACCTCGGTGTTGGCATTTTTTCAGGCTGACATGATAGAAATGTGCTTTATTTTTCTTTTTTAATTGAAAGGGTTGCTAGAGAATATAGTAGTCACTGAAACTGCAGGAATAACACAAGCACTTAAAAGATGTGCACAGTAATGACATAGATATTGGTAAGATGCTGCAATAAATGGAACACGCTAGTACGTTTCTAGAAGAAGGAATCAATTACCTGGGGTGGATGATGACCAAGGCCTCCCTGTAACTGTATTTCTGTGCTTCAAAAAGTGCCACTGGAAATAGAAATGATTCTCATGGCTTCTTTGTCTGCTTGGAGATCTCTGAAATTCTAGTTAGCATATCAGCTAAGCTTGGGGGGAAAATGTAAACTTTTTGGAACTGTATCTTTTCCATTAAGATATTTCATTTCTATCTGAATAAGGTTCTGATTAGTTCATTAAATTTGATAGAAAACATAATATAATTGCTGAAAATTACCTGTAAATACTTTTTCCCCCCCGGTATTTGTCTCAGTGTGTAAATTTGATAGTATGACCTCAAACCCTGCAATGTTTACTGTTGTTAATGTGGTAAGAAAAATCTGGCACTCAGCGATGTTAATGTCTTTCCTTTAAGAATCCCAATTTTTTGTGTTTTCAAACTCACAATCTACCATCCTCTTAGAGCTGATTTGTATCCAAGAAAATTAGATGGTATGAGTTAAAATGAGTTAAAATGTAAAAACATCATCTTCTGAAATTATAGTTAAATCATAGTGGTTTATACTGTGATTTTTCGACACCACAGATTTAGTTGTTTTTATAGGTTCTCTTCCATAATTTGGATAGCAGATCATGATGTAAGGATAGCAACAGGGCAAAATTAGGATTCTTCTAAAAATTACCAGCATGATCACTGCACAGGATTAGACAGGAATTAAACCACAAATGTTGTTGCTTACAGAATCATGTGCAGGACAGTGATACTTGAAAACTTCTTCTGTATGCTAATCACTCGAATTACTACTTCAACTTTGCCCTGATCGAATGCAGTTGTAATAACCCAGAATTTGAACGTTCAGAGAAAGCAAATCAGACTTCACAATACAGAAACAGATATTTTCTGTGGTGTTCTCAGTAAAATGAAGTGGATTTATGTGAGAATATGCAAACAGTATTTCTATTTGAAACTGTGTGTTGTATAAGCTACAGAATTAACTTGTGTAGTATGAAGTAGATGTCAATATTTCCTTTAATAAAATGTTTTTTAGCAAATTTTTCACTGTTCAGCATCAAGACCTGAGAAGAAATTTGAATATGCATTGAACAGCTGTAAGCAGAATTGCAATTGAATTGCTGTGTAACTGTCTTCCTAGAGTTTGAGTGAGAAGCTGCTGAAGAAAGAACAGGACTACACCCAGCTAGAAGAAAAACACAATGAGGTGTCTGTGAGTAAGAAGAACGTGCAGGCAAGCTTTCACCAGAAGGACTTGGACTGCCAACAGCTTCAGGCAAAGCTGTCTGCATCTGAAGCCTCCATACAGAGGTTACAGATGGAATTGGGTGAGAAGGGGGAAGCAAGTCAGAAGCTTAAAGAAGAGTTGTCTGAAGTAGAGACCAAGTACCAGCATCTCAAGGCAGAATGTAAACAGCTCCAGCAGCAGAGGGAGGAAAAAGAGCAGCATGGCCTGCAACTCCAAAGCGAACTCAGTCAGGTAAGGTTCCTTAAGCCTCCATCGACCTTCCTATTGGGATGGTTCTTCAAATGATCCTCCAAGGGTTTTCTTAACTGTGCATGCATTTTTTTCATGCTTCTGCATTAGTATTTCCTTATTGAAGGGGAGTAACAAACCAAGCACTTGTATTTGAATAAATAGAAAGCTAGATGATATTGGACTAAATATAAAGCATTCTTCCAAACATTGCAGGGAATGAAATACAATCACCTCTTCACCTTAGAGAAGTAAAGAAAAGAACAGGCAAAAAGAAGTGGCTGTGATAAGAATGCAGAAATTCTTTGGCATTTGTTTGACATTACATCTGAATCCTTTAGTAGGTTGAAATTCTTGTCAGGGACAAGGTTATTGTAGTATCTGTCTGTCTGTAGAATTATTCCCCTTTTTCTGAAAGGGAAACATCTTAGTAATTCTGTTATATCTGGAACTCTTCTTAAAACTATCTCTTCAAACTATTTCAGTTTTTAAGATTAAGGTTGAGTGAGTATAAACTTTGTAGCTTATTTCTCAAGTTCTGATTTTATTTCTTTTTGTATGTGACTAACAAAGGCTTTAGATGATCTGAGAGATTTTTTGTCCACTCTTTTTCTCTTAGTGTTAATGAACTCTTCTTTCATCCTACAATTTTTCTCCTCCCCTTTTTTTTGTTGATGCATTCCCTGAAATAAGGGAAGTGTTGCCAAATGAGAGGGCAACCCAGAATATTGAGTTTTCATGACAAATATGGTAATAAGCAAATCCTAAGAGTCAGCAAGGTTATTTATTGTGGTTCAGTAAGGTACCTAAGTGATAATGAATTCAGGTTATGAGAAAAACAAATTCAGGTAGAGTATCAGAAGTAGTTTCACTTCTAATAGTAATTATACTACTCTGTAGGAAATTTGAGAAAAGGGAGTCTTTGTTTTACATTAGAACTGAAAAATGCTTGATTTACTTTAAAATTCAATAGTGAATACAAGAGGGAATACTTAGAGTGAAAAGCAGAGATAATACGAAGTCTTAATATTGCTTCCTTTGTGTCTCTTCACAAACACCTCTTTATGTTGCTGTAGCTATGAGAACACATAGAGCGTATGTCCCCCCGCCGTTCACATGTTGTTCTGCTGAGTCTAATGGGTATGGAAGGAGGACTTTGAGCACACTGACATTTGAGGCTGGCTGAACTCTTGTTTTAGCAAGTGTCGTGGGGAGTAGTCTATTAGGCTGGAGAAAAAATTGTACATCAGAAATTGTGTCCAGTCCTAAGACAGAAAAAATAATCTGTTTTTTTACTTAGTATGACATACTTCATTTTAATCTCTCACTAAAAGTTTATAATTTCAAAGTGAGTGTTTCTCAATTTTCAACCCTTTGTCAAGTCTGAAATAGATTAACTTGCAAGCTGTGTGCGTAGAGTTTATCGTGGAAGAACTGTGGCTTGGCAAATCCTCATTTATGTATGTATTACATTGCCAGAATGATTTTCCTTCTCCTATCAGTCTTCTCTCAGGGGGAGGGGAGGTAATTATATTCGTTATCTGCTTAGGAATCCTCACTTGGTAAAATTGCCTTAGTCTATCGGGGCAACATGTGTTCAATCCTCAGAAGCACAACCAAGGTGCTGAGCTGAAATCTGGCTTCGGCCTGAGAGGGCATTTTCAGGAAGGGTTTCTGAGGGTGGGAAAATGAGGGAGGAGGAACATGAACGATGCGTTGCGGAATAGACTCCTATAAAAGGAAAGGGAGGCATCGCACATTCTCTGGTGATACCATTGGGAAGGAGCCAGGCTAAGCAAGAAAACCTCAACAAGTTTCTGGATCTCAGGATGTGCTTTAGAATTGTATTGTAAAAGAACAGTGGAGGAAAAAAAGTCCTTCATAGATGATATAAAATAAAATTAAAGCTATGCAAAAACTTCTCTTCCCTTCTCTCCCTCCAAACAAGAGTTCAGTTACTACTGTAATGAAAAGACTAAATGTCTCCCATTTTTCCACTTGATAGTTTAACGGTATTATCTTTTTATGCATGTAGTCCAGTAACTTGTGTTGACACAATGAATGCTGCTTATGAAGGTGTATGTATAGTTGTTTAGTCAAACCACATTTTCAAAGAATCCTTGCCAAAATTCATTTAAACAGATGTATTTCTGGTTAAGTTTGCATATTTTAGAACTTGGGTGATGTGAAGGAAGTGATCTTTAGAATGGAAGGAAACTTCCATGATAATGTTGGTTCCAGCACAGCAATAGGAAGAGGGTAACACAAGGAAATATGGACTCCTTCGCTCTTGAAGAAATGTTAATTGCTAATAAATACTATTGTGGTTTAAAAAGTGTGAATCTACTTGATTGTGTCTTTGAAAGTGTAAATATTTTTTAAATTTTTTTTTGTTTTCTGTAACATAGATTAATCCTGGATTTTATGGTTCTGTTTATTTAAAATCAGTCTTAAAGTCCTTCAAAAGTGTTTAATTGTGCCTTTAACAGAAACAACTTTTGTATAATGTTGTTTGCTGACTTCCCCCTTTCTAAACATTTTCTCCCAGTATCAGCATATCCATGAATAGTTAGCACCTCTTCATTAGATTTTTTTTTTTCCTCCAGCTCTTGTTCATATTTTTAGTGAGGAGGAAGTATTAATAATTTAGTGATTCCTGCAGAAAAAGATAAATGTTCTTGATTATTGGAGGAGAGATTATGGTCTCTTTCCTTACCCTGTACTCCCTTTTCTCCTACCTCTCTTAACTCTGCAGTCACAGTTAGCAATCAGTATCTTGGCCACATGCCGAACAGCTTTTTGTTCACAGGTTTTGTGTCTGTGGCCATATAAACAAATAATTTAGTTTAATTTCCTAAGAAAATAAGGTGTAGAAACATTTGTTTCCATCTACATCCCCTGTTTGGATTGTTTGATACCTTCAGGCAGATTTTGACAGGTGACCCGAAGGTCTTCAGCATTAGGTTCTTCGGTGTTGAATTCTTGTGGAAACAAGCAGCTGGGTAGAGCAGAGAGACTTACGTTCAT
>VXBW01001342.1:651208-799455 GCA_013400375.1 Thinocorus orbignyianus | reverse complement strand
CCAATGCCAAGGGGAAGATTTAGTGTTATCAAAACCACTGTTCCTTTCTCTGTCCCAGTAGGCAGCCAGCTGGTCAACAAGTGGAAGCTTGCAGTGAGCAACAAGATTATGCTGCCTTTTGCCTAGGTATTAGTAGGAATTTGAGGGAAGCATTAGAAAAGGGATATCGAAGGGAGGAGCTGGAGTTAAAAGGTTCAGGGGTCTCAGACATATTCATAGACAAGCAAGCTTCATTCATCCTGAGATTTGTAGAAAGTTCTTGCTTGCTGCAAGGCTTGATCCTTTCTCTAGTTTTGCATTGAGTTGAAAGTTCATTTGCGTGTGCTTGAATATGTTTGTGTGGAAGTAGGCAGGAGGTAACCCAGGACCTACAGTGGCAGTTTTGAATGGAAGAACAGCTGACTTTATGAAGAGAGCTTTTATAATGGTGAATAGTAAAAGGCCGTCCTTGCACTTTGAAGATGGCACAGTACAGCTTCTGATGGCTGAAAAAATTATGAGGTAGGCTTATGTCCAGCTGGAAGAGCACATCCTCCCAATTACTTTCTGCTGCTGAGAGGTGCTGGACTCTAAGTGACCACAGTTGCTGTGTACCCTGCATTCAAGGTTCGTGCATCTCTTCTCTGCAGAGAATGAGTGCCATTGATGGTCAAACTAAAAATTATGCTCTTACTTGTCAGTATATTGTGGCATCCAGGGGAGCAGGTAAAGGCATGGTGCTTCAGTCACTGGATCAATAGGAGTGAGGATGTGTGCTCTGTAAGATGAGATTGCTGTAAGCTTCACTATTTTGTGCCTTTGAAGGATTTTGCCCTCTTCATGTTTCTCTTAAATCTCTGTAACTCATATTGAAGAGCTTCTAGATAAATGAGGATGTTTCTGATGTCCCTCCAACCTACTTTTTTGAATATGCTTATGCAGCTGATGCTGTTCTTCAACATAAGTTGTGTTTCTGCAGTGCATGATGTACACACACGACTTGAGGAGCTCATGTAGCTGTTTTACTTATGAAAACTTGAGGCTATGAAAATTTAAGGGTGTGTTTCGCAAATTGAATCTAAAATACAGCACTGTTGACTAAAGAATGACTTAAAAAATGGGGTTTTTAAAACATTTTTTTTTCCAGTTGCACAGTAAACTGCTAGAAACAGAGCGCCAGCTCGGGGAAGCACATGGGCGGCTGAAGGAGCAGAGGCAGCTGTCGAGTGAGAAACTGATGGACAAAGAGCAGCAGGTGGCAGATCTGCAATTAAAACTTTCTCGTGCTGAAGAGCAGGTAGGGGCTTTTCTGGAGACTCTATAGTTTGTTCTGGTTCTGATAGCAGCCTGTATTACAGTTGTGGTGACGTTGCAATTTATAAAGTTTGTCTTTATGGGAATTTCGTTTGACTAATGCTGTTGATGTCTTATAGTAAAATTGTCAAAATTTCCGAAATGCCACTGGGAGTACAGATTTTTGTAAGACTAAATGCTCATTGGGTGCGTGTATGTGCAAATTAATAAAGGTTGTGCCTTTTTGTATTTATGAACTTTGTCAAGGATCTTATGAAAAAATGGCCTAAGTGCGCCTAAGACCATATGGGTAGAGTTTTGTGCTTAGATATTTTTGTGACATAAAGCCCTATGTGAAGAAAAAGTGAACATAGCACAGCATGTCATTGATAGTTAATAACCTTTGTGAGGTGGATGGGCAGAAAACACTTGGTTTATTAATTTTTATTTGTTTTAATGAACATCTTGTATGTGTTGCTGATTTTCTGCTGCCTGTATGGGGATTGGCCAAATATCTGAGTGGTATGTTGCCAAAGCTTTAAAGCTTTTCTGTAGCTAATTTGCAAAGCCTTGACCAGTATAGAAGTGGAGAGATTGCTAAACTGAAGTTGCTACTAAAACTGCTAATAATAATGATGTTAATAATAACCATTATTATGATGTTGTTTTACAGGTATCTATATCATCAGTCATGTTACACTTTAACAACATTTGGAAAAAATGTACTAAAAATCTCTGTTTTACGTTTTGGGAGCTAAAATGCATATACATTTGATAGCTGTTTTATATTTCTCGCTTGTGATGTAGAATCTCACCAATTAATAGTAATGAATGCTTTGGTTAGTTTTTGAGTCTTTAGCTAGCATTACATATGTTTTATTTTTATACCAGTTTTCAAATATTCATGTTTAGACTAAAATCTTTTAGCATTAGAATGAACATGGAGCACCATTAGCTTACTGAATGGTGCTCGTTCACTCATTAGTCTGGTTGGTTTGTTTGCTTTTTTCAGCTAAAGGAAAAAGCAGCAAATTCTACAGAATTGCAGCATCAATTAGATAAGGCAAAACAGCAACACCAGGAACAGCAGACACTTCAGCAAAATACTACAGCAAAACTACGAGAAGCCCAGGTAATGCAGTTATGTGTCCTCATGTGAAAGTGTATTTCAGGATGTCATTATTTTAAATGTGTTTTTCTCTGTAAAAGTAACTTGCATGACATATACTAGTTTCAATAAATTAACTTGTAAATCTAGAACAGAATGTACAGAAAGTGTGTAATAAATTTATCCAACATTTTATGCATTAGGAATAACTTCTAAGGTCCTTATAATTAAGGAAGCTATTAATGCGATTTTCTAGAATGATTTGGAGCAAGTACTACGGCAAATTGGAGATAAGGACCAAAAAATTCAAAATCTTGAGGCATTGCTTCAAAAAAGCAAGGAAAACATCTCTCTGCTAGAAAAGGAAAGAGAGGACCTATATGCAAAAATTCAAGCTGGTGAAGGAGAAACTGCAGTTCTTAACCAGCTACAAGAGAAAAACCATGCATTGCAAATACAGGTAAGAACTTGGAGGCTTGTTTCTTTTCTTTCATTCTCGTTATTGAATCTTGTTTCCTTTATTCTATTTCATCAGGTATGATGCTAATCTTTTTTGTATTTTGCTGTTTCTTTGATAATTATTTTGAAGCTCTTGCTGGAAATTTCACCGGGCTTATCTTTTGGTGACTTCCTCGCTATCAGCAGAAGGGAAGGAACTCGTAGATGTTTCCTTTGCACGCAGGCCAATAATACCTCCTTACAAATAATTTCTAGAGTGCATCTTCATGTTTGTTTCTCTTATTTTTAAAAGAGGTTTCATTCCCTTGTTCAACACCAAAATTCAGTTTAGCCTGCATCTTTTGTTGCTTTAGTATGTTGGTTTTGTTACAGTAAGGCCAAATTGATGATTACCTTTTGCTTCCATTTTCAGCTGATAACCTATTTAAACACTTGTATTGTGTACAATATAGCTTTACTGTAATAATTAAGAAAAAAAGAAAAGTGCTAGTGTTGAGTATCCAGAGCCATGATAAGGCATGCTAAAATTCAGAAGATTATTAATTCCCTGGACAATGCTGTTCTAGCCTTCTCTTCTACTTACCTACTTACTTCCTTTTTTTTTTTCTTTTTTTTTTCTCTGCAGGTAACTCAGCTGACAGAAAAGCTGAAGAATCAATCAGAAAGTCATAAACAAGCCCAAGAGAATTTGCATGAGCAAGTGCAGGAGCAAAAGGCGCATCTAAGAGCTGCTCAGGATCGTGTGCTTTCCCTGGAAGCAAATATCACTGAACTAACCAGCCAGTTAAATGAAAGTAAAGAGAAAGTATCACAACTTGATGTACAGGTAATGGAACTCTACACTGTCTTGTGATGATAAATCCTGCTTGTGACTTCTGTATTCTCTCCAGAGAACATACAAAGCAATTTAGGAAAAATTGCATGCTTTTACTAACAGATGAATAAGGTAGTATAAGGCAGATAAAATTGAAGAAAATGTAGGTAGATTCAGAGTAGCAATGGATGGCAAGTGTTGGTTCTTTGTTGCTGCTTTAGTCATTTTGGCGGGGGGTGGGGTGTGTGTGAAATTAATTTTATTATCAAACTTACTGATGAGTATGAAAAAAGCTTATAATGAGCTATGGTAAAATAAATCTTTTAGTGAAATACAACTTGTCTTTCAGGTAAAAGCAAAGACTGAATTGCTACTTTCAGCAGAAGCATCGAAAGCTGCTCAGAGAGCAGATCTTCAAAATCATCTGGACACTGCCCAGCATGCACTGCAAGATAAGCAACAGGTAAAAGAAACATATAAAGTTCCTATGTTACCTAAAAAACTACTTAAAACCCTAAGAATAGTCTGCCTATGAACTAAATAAACATATGAATATACATTGGGAAATAATTATTTAGGATGTTTTAACTGTGTGATAGGTATTCAGTTCTTTTGCTGGAGTCTGGACCAGATACATTTTGCAGTGTAAGGAATTCACTTGGGAATCCACTCGTTGCTGTAGGATTATGGTTCAGAATCTAAGATGTACTATTGGGGTATAATTCAATTCTCACCTGAATGTTATGAAGAAAAGATTGTAGAATGCACTGGGTACAAGGAAAACTCTTATTACTCTTATTACAGATTCAGATAAATTCAGAATCAGATGCCTGTTTTCAGAAATAATTATCTGTGTGCCAAGTCACACAAAAAACGCAAAAGACTTTTGTTAAAATTGCATGTTTTGATATGTGCTAATCCAAGTGAAGCGTTCCACTAGCTGCTGAATCAAATACTGCTGTGGTCTTCATGGAAACATCCAGCAGATGCTCATGTAGCACCATTTTTAGTGTGGGAATGCAATTAAATGCTATAAACAGAAGACCTTTTTCCAACTATTAAATAAGTAATTAATAATTAAATAAATCAGCTTGGTTGAAGAGCAATGAGCTTTGATGTAGCTGTCATCATAGTGGTTACTAGATGAATGCATTCACCTAGTCTCTTACGGAAATTACACTGTTTTGTCTTGAACTGAACGGTTTGAAATAATCTCTGGTATGTGGAGAAACGGCTGTTTCCATGGTATTGACTTTCCTCTTCGGTGGTGCTCGATTTCATGAAGACAGCAAAAATTCTCTTAATGTTTTGTAGTGTTACTTCCTAGTTACTCTCGTACTAACTGCAGAATATAACGCCTTTATTACCTACAATTCCTCTTTCATTTAAAACACCTTTGTTAAGACCCAGTCCGCAGCCTGTAAAGTTTGAGAGGAATATTGAGGCTTTAAAAGAAATTTTGTTGGCTTAACAGGGAGAATTTGTGCATGTGTTTGTGTTTCTGCTCTCAATTTCCTGCCCCTCAGAATAAAAATGAAACATTATTTTCCTTTATAGTTTGAACATGTTAGATCATTTGAAGCGTATGTGACATTAGTCATTTTGGAAGTCATTTAAAAACTAACAATCCTTGTACTTTTATTTTACCTCAGGAGTTAAATAAGGCCAGTGTTCAGTTGGATCAGGTTACGGCTAAGCTGAATGACAAGCAGGAATATTGTGCTCAGCTGGAAACCAGTCTTAAAGAGTACAAAGAGAAACGTCTTTATTTAGAACAGAAAACTGAAGAGCTAGAGGGACATCTTAAGGTTTGTATTGAACACAGTACCTGAGCTTACAGAAACTAATGTTCTCCATTGTTCGGTAGTATGTGATAAAAGCTGTGCTCAAATTGTGGGGGAAGGATTATATCAATACCACTTCTGTATGTTTTCTTTTCCACTAGTGTTTCCCAATCCGCTCTTTAATTCTATTCTCTTCTTCTTCCATGCTATCATATCGGATTAAGATGACAGCCTTAGGATATTGCCACTATACTGTCATTTTCCTGAATGTGTGCTTCTACAAACCACTGTGCTGCTTGGAAAGTGTTGTAAGAGGGAACGTGTATACTTTCTGAAATGAGAGTCTTCAAGTTCAACCTTGTACACTTTGCAAGTGGTAGCAGAGGATATGTGTTGCATTGGTTAGCCCAAGTTATCGCTACCTGTCTGGTTTAATTTATTTCAAACGCCTTTTGTTAGGTTTCTACAAGGTTTGGTTTTTTATCAAGATTTTTCTGTCAATGTTTTTCATCTAACTTGATCTTGAGTTTTGCATTCTATTTCTAGAATTAGTCTTTCACTCAAAATATATATATAATTTTGGGAGAAGGTTTGCAGAACCTTTTGGTGTTTGGAGATATTAATATTTTCATTTAAGGATATAGATGCTTGAAAGCTTTTTAATTTGGACTTTAACCTTTGTTCAATATTTGTTAAGCATTCTCAGTGATCAAAATTCATGATACATAAAACCCTATGATACAGGGATCTTAGGAGCAGCACAGAATTGGTTTTGCAGTGTTACCTATTTTGAGGGAGATTAGCAGTCTCTATGCTCAAGATTGCATGAGGTGTTTTTCCTAGCTTACGTGCTCTATAGAGAGAAGGAAGGGTGTCATTCCTGTAAGAAATTTTAAATCCAGTGTTACTGAAAAACAAAGCAGTCACACATTTGCATTGTTAGCATAATTATTTTGTGCTTCCATCTCTGTTTTTTGTGGCACGCTGTTTTTTTTCTGCCCACTTTCATTTGTGTTTTTGTTTTTCATCCTTTTGCTAAAATTTTGCAAGTAACCAACAGGTACAAATGCTTGGGAGGAATATAGTGCTCGCTTGCACAAGATTTGACATGGTTCCGGTAGTGGAGGTGTGAAACTGGGCAGGGTTGTTGATGCTGTCAACAGAAATGCAATTCTGTGTAAAATCTTGGTGTCATCACCATTCTTTGGGATTATTCCAGTTCAATGTGTGGTATTTAAAAAAAATAATTAAAAAATTAAAAAAATAGAAACAGCCCTCAGGAATTTTCTGGAGAAACTTGCCCATTTTGTTTTACGGCCACTGTACGAAAGCTGAAGTGTCTGTAAAACAGCCAGTGTGTTGAAAAGCCTGAGCGGTGCCTGTTTGCTAAAGACTCCTGTGTTCTTCATACTCTGTGCCTTTGAACAAGTACTTTCTGAAAATAAACCAAGAAAAACCTCTTCCAGGCGAGCATAGGATTTCTTTACAGCTGTAGCTGACGGCTTTGTTTTTGTTACGAAGAACAGCAGAGTTACTGAGATACGTAGATTAACAGTCATTTGAAACTGCTGAAGCTCCTCGGTGGTGGCTGAGAACCTGGCACCAAAGCTGAGTGCTCTGTATGACCTTTTTTTGTACAGGTGTTTTGGATAGGCTTTTTAAAGATTTCTACTTTTTATCTGTTACTTTGCAGTAAAAAGGCTGCTTGACATTTAATTTAAAGGTGGTATCAGAGTGTTCTACCAAAACCGTTCACTTCTAGGGGAGCAAGAGATTTCCAGGAACTAAATAATGAAAGATAAATAGCAAACTAATGAAATAGGTAAACCATGTGTGAGAATTGTGACTGCTTTCTATAGTAAAGACTTCCTACAGTAAATGCTTCTCACAGGCCAGATGACTTCTGCTTTTTACTGCTATTTTTATTTTGTTGTCTGTGTTCTGATGGCTCTAACTTTTCATTTTTTCTGTCTCAGAAACTGGAAGCTGATATTCTTGATGCTAAAGCAAGCAAAGAACAAGCTCTTGAGGAGTTACAGCAGCAGCGACAGAAATATACAGAATTAGACCTCCGAACAGCAGAACTGAGTAAACAGCTGGAAGAAACAAGAGAAGCGTATGCATTTCCTGTGTTACAGTACTTTTCAGTCAGACATAAAGCTTGAGTGGCTTGGACTAGACTTGAAATTTTGTAGTTCTCTCCTGTGATTTCTTAAAATCAAAGATAAAAGCAATGAGTTCCCTTTGCTATCAAAACTGAGTTATATCCTACCCGTTATCTTTCACTCTATGCCATGCAGACCCCATCTACCACGTTGTCTCACGTGAATCACTGACTGCTGTGATTCAATACACTCCTTCATTTTATTCACTGTGCTCTTTGTTGGCTAAATATATGAACAGTTTGATGTACCAAGGTCCATCTTTAAATATCCATAGCTCTGTAAACTTTCAAAGACTGCTTTGCAGTTTATGCATAAGCAGCAAAGAGGTGGTTTCTGCTCATGTTTGAGGAAGAAAAATCCATCTCAAAACAGTATTTAGAGTTGCTGTTGTGTTCATTGGAGAAACAAAATGCCCATGTTCTAGATTAAAAAGTTATGATTTGAAGTAGTTCTGCAGTTAATACATTAAATGAGATGTTTAATAATACAAATGATACAAAAGAACCTCTGAAAAAGAAGAAAAAACACAACTCAATATTTTTCTCTCTGTATTTGCAGGATGTCTAGTGCTAAATTGGATTTGCAGAAGAAATCTGAGGCCCTTGAACAAGCGAAGCAGCAGATTTCAAAGCAGGAGGAGGAAAAGGCCAGCCTCAAACAAAACTTTGAGAAAACAAATCAAGATACAAGTAAACAACTCAAGGAATTAGATTGTAAAATGCAAGCAACAACATCAGAGCTTCAACAAGTGAAATTAGAGAAGGATAATCTATTAAAAGATCTTACAGCTACCAAAGACAAGCTCTCAAAAAGTTCTGAATCCTTCAAAAAAAGAAAGGAAGAATTAGAAAAAGAAATACAAAAAGGAAAAGAAGCTGTAGCAGAAATGGTTAGTAGCTTGTTTCATTAGACATTAAATATTAGAAGTTGAGTTTGGTGTGTTTGCAGACTGATAAATGACTTGTTTCTGACTGAAAACAGTATACATACAATGCATGGAAATTAGTTGCCTTAAGGAAAAACAAATTGTGATTTTTAGTAGTTCATACATATGTCCTTAAATTTTTGTCTGGATGTTCAGAGTAGTAAACGTTAGTCATATCACACAACAGGATCCTTTTTTTCTTGCTGCATGCCTTTAGTGGCATGTACCCATGGCAGAAGGGTTGGAACTTGATGATCTTTAAAGCTCCTTCCAACTCTAACCATTCTATGAGTCTAATATAGTGTAGAAAGTAAATGGAGAAAAGTGGCAAAACAATTTCATGGAAAACGTCCACCCTTTTTAAAATAAATCAGCCTTGTTATAATAAAACAAACTTATAAACCCTTTGCTAGTTGCCACCGTAGTGAAGAAGACGTTATTTTTCTGAGACCATTCTAGTTTCTGTTTTGGAGTTGTATATTAGAAATGTTCTGTGCGCTTGTCTGGACATGGTGGAAGTCTGCGTACTGTAGGCTGAGTAAAATCATGTGTCATTTGGGGAGATACTTAGCTCCAGGTATTACCAGAGTACTTAGAACTGTTTGAGTTTCAGAAAGGTCTCAGAAGTGGCCAAATAGCGACAAGTGCTTCCCTCTTTTGCTTTGTTGGTAGTATGAATGGGTAATATATAAATAGATCTTATGGATTTTTCTTACACAGTTTTTCTGACTCCTGCTTCAGGCATGGATGGGGTGCTTTCTTATTCTCTTCTTGTCTTCCATGTCACCATTTCCCAGAACCCATTTGTAGCTGCTTTTATTCTGATCTAAAAAAACCATAATCTGCTCCTAGTTAAAAATAACTTTTTTTCCTTTACTCTTTCACCTTCTTAAGATAAGCCTTTTTGTTTGCTTTACTTAGTTACTGTTGTTTAAATATTTGTTTCTCCTGAAAACTGGAAAGATTTTCTCCCCAATTTAGACTTAAAGATAGGAGTCCAGATTCTGCTTCTAATTCTGTAGTCATTTGGAGGCTCGCCACTGTCTTAAGTATTGGGCTTAAAATGTAGTTGTATTTACATACAAATCCCACATATGTAATGAGTTTTAGAGCAATAGGAACTTTTGGATCCTGACGAGATTGATAAGCCTACTGCTTCCCACAAGACAGGGAGAAGAGTTGCCAACAGTAGCTTCAAAAAGGGACGCTGTCCTTAATCAGAAAAAAATTCTTCGGCACATGGCTGCATTTGTTAGTAGAGGGTATCAGCTCTGTTCAGCTCAGATTCACCACTGGTAAAGTTTTGAGCTGAAAATATGTCTGCAGTTGTTGAGAAAATCTTTATCACTGAAAAGGAAACCATTATTTTTCAAGGCTTTATAAATCCTGCAAATACCTGGTACCATGTCTTAGAAGCTCACAGGAATATTTCCTTGTCTTATGTTTTTTAGGAAAAATCTTGCCAAGAGGTAAAACACCAGCTCCAGGTACAAACAGAAACTGTAGCTAAAGAAAGGAATGAATTGAAAAACTCGCTGGAAAAAAAGGAGGGGGTAAGCTGTCCTCATAATTTCAAAAACCTAAAACCCAATAATAATAAATATTTAAAAGATTTATTTTCGGTCTCATATGCTGGAACTGATGAGAGATAAAGGGATTGTATGCTCTAATTGTAACCTGACTGCTAACTGGGGCACCAAATTAAGGTGATACTTGAGAAGAGTTGCCTGCTCTTAATTTTGAATGATGAAAAAGGACTGTAGTTGCTCTAAGGGTAGGAAGTTGGGAATAACAGATGGCTGTAACGTGTTACTGTAGCACTTAAAATCTACTTGCCTGTGTTGGAGCACCTAGCTCTGAAGCAGAAGGCAGCAGCAGCAATGGCGCTGTGGGATGGTCTGGTTCTCTGTGCAGGAAATACCAGCAGCATACTGGGAAACTGTTTGCTGAGAGTGATCTGCAGCTCTTCGTAAAAACACAAGAGCAGGCATACTAGGTCACAAAGAAAGGTATAGCCTGGTATCTAGTCTGTGGCAGAGGAAGACAGAAGGTGCCTAGAGAGGAGTAAGACAAGCCTTTCAGATTCCTATAATCAGGGGATTCCCCACAGTTTCTAGCAGTCCTTTGCGAATATTTCCTGAGGCTCTATCTTCAGTTTTAAGAGATTTTTCCCAGTTTTTATCTGTGAAATTATCTGCTTTTTGTGCTCTGTAATTTGTCATCCATGCAGTTCAACAGGCAGTTTCGCATAGTATAGCATGTGTACAAATAGTGATTTAAATTAAAATTGTATACAGTTATTTACTTTTTTTTGAATATAGATTTCTAAGCAGTTGTCGATAGAACTTGATTCAGCAAGAGCCCAAGTGCTGGAAATTCAGGGTCTTCTGAAAGAGAAAGAAAAAAGCGAGCAACATCTCCAGGGAAAGCTGAGAGAGTTAAAGGAATCTTTTGAGCAGAAGAAAAAACATAGTGAGACACTGCAAGCTGAATTAAAAACTGCACTTCTAGAAAAGGTAAGGCTGGCCTCTCTTACTCCTTTAAGAAAATGAATGTAAATTTCTCTGACAAATGCTGCAGCTTTTATGTTGTTATCTTTGTGATAAACAGCTGCTTGCTGTAGTCTTGTTGGAAATTGTAAGGTCAGGGTGTGGAAATGAGGCCATGAGATACTGTTGGAGTTTGAAACGTCATCATCATCAATAGCAACAATAATGTAAAAAGGACTGGTGCTGAAATACAGATTGTGTAGGAATAATTTTTAATAAAGTGATAAAAATGGCTAGATTTAATGTTTTTGTTTTGCTTCAGGAACATTCTATGGAGCAAGAGCTGCCATTTTCTTGTAGAGCAATAGAGTCTTCTGAGAGCTGTTTAGACAAACTCTGTGGTGTTTTGGAGTGGCCATGGCAGTTACAAACCAAGTCTTGTCCTATTATACCAAAATAATTTATCTGAGTGACAGTATGAAACTCATAAACCATAATGGAAAGAATTCAAATGTCTTACAACACTAGGGGATGTTTTGTTGTGCACCATGCACTGTTAAATATCCCTCCAGCTTTGGCTGCCCTACGCTACACGATCGTATTTGTGCTTTAGTCAGTCTGTGGTAACCTTAGGACTTGGAAATGTTTGGATTTTTTGCTGCTTTGTCTTAATGTGCTTCAGTCAGTCTTTCGACATGAATTAAATTTTGTTGTTAAATTAGTTGCTGTAAAATCATGAACATCAGATTACTGAACTGCCATTACTTAAGTGGAAAAAAAATCTCATCTTGCAGTAGAACTACATTATTGGAATGTTTAAGCTTACTTTGCCGCCTGTGACTTCAATTGAAGCTTCCTATCCTGTGTTTCAGGCAGAACTGGAGAATAAACTGCAACAGCAGTCTATTTTGTCAGCACAGGAGCTTAAAGCAGAGAAAGTCAAGCTAGCAGACTTACAGAAGACCTATGAAAAACATAAGGAAAACATGGAGAAGCTGCAGCTGGACCTTTATGGGAAAGAGTCTGAGCTGCTGGCAACCAGGCAAGACCTTAAGGTACTCACAATCATTTTAATGTTGTATATGACTTTGTAGATCTCTTTATATCCATTTTGAAGAACAAGAAACAGTGCAAGAACTGTATAGCTGGAGAAAAGCTCTTCTGCTATATATAAAATTTAGTACTGTTCAGCCGCTTCCCGTGGGACAAATGACATCCTGAAATTAATTTGAAGCCAAGGGTATTTGCTGGCTTACCTGAACTGCTCTTCCATTTGCACGGCAGCAATCTGAGCTGTGTGAGTAAAGTGACAGATGATTAATTTCCATGTTCTTTTAAGAGTTAATTTTTTGTGTTGCTTTTTCTTGATATGAATTGTAGCTTTCCACTAATTTAAATAGCAAAGCTAATTAGAGCAAAGTCTTTGCCAGCATGTGAGTAGTAACCACTATCTTCCGGATGATTTAACTAGAATTTTAGTTGTCAGTCTTTTTACATGTACTTGACCCTTCCACTTCTTCCTGGCTGATTGTAGACTTTCAGAAGTGTCAGACAAATGGAAACAGTAGTTTCCTGCCTGGAATATGGGTGCCTGAACTTGAAGTTTTTGCTATTCCTAAGCTGCATTCGTGTTATTTTGATATTAGGGTGTAGTGCCTGCAAAGAGATACTTCTGGGAGTTGAGTCGGTCAGTAAAGGCATTCTTTGTCCTTGTTTTCTGCCGCCCTCCTTTGTGTCAGTTCTAAGGTGATGTTCCAGTTGGTCCAAGGACATCATGTCCAGCAGAGACTGACTGTCTATGGGCAACATGTGTGTCTTGAGCACTCTTCTCTTTGGGTGAATCTTACTCCAGCTTTCTGTGTGTCTGACAGTGCTTTATGGAGAGGTTTGTGGAAACAGGCGCTTTGGTAGGACAGATTATCTGATCTGGCTTAGACACCAGGTTCTGTTTGCTGCGCTGTGTATAAAGGGAGCTATTGGTGACTGCTTAGATTTCAGAGCTCCCTTTCACCTGTCCCAGTGGAGGCCTTTCAGTCCCACCACTGAAATCATTAAAGGTCTTGTGGCTCTTTCAGGTAGACCTATGTGAGCTGTGGAGCCCTAGCCAAATTCCAGGTTTAGGGTTATTTTAAGTAAAAGAAAAATAGCACCTTTACATATAGGCCATTGGAGTTCTATTAATCGTACTCCTCCCCTGCAGCATTAGATTACCTGCTGTGTTTCCCTGCGGGTTGCAGAAGCTTTACTTATTAGTGCTTCTTGGTTGAATCACTATATAAAAATGTGAAGAACTTTGGCGTGATTAACAAGCAAAGGTGGTTTAAACATCCTCTTTCTTACAGTTAGTTACTATTGCACATGTACCTCTGTGAGTTCGTTTCCTGCCATGCATTTAGATCAACATTTGGTAGTGAAATGACCTGTAAAAGCATTGGATGGGCTAAGTAATTGGGTTTCTTCGGTATAGTTTTCATTTGAGTATTGCCTGTTGCAAAAATAGCTCTGAATAAGTATTATTAAACCAACTGGATGACCTCTAGTTCTGGCAAGTATAAAATAGGGCAGTTGGTGTCCCACATGCTTTTAAACCTGAATGAGATTGATAGCAAGATAGAGAACATCCATGCAAAAAGGTAAAATAAGGTGATGGATGGGGGAAAACAAGGTTTTCAAGGTGAACAGTCATGTAACTTGATTTACTGTGGAAGTCTCTGTGGAGCCTAGAGAGCCTGAGGAAGATTGGGGGTCCTTAGTACTGAAGTGATGTACCAACTTCAAGGCTCTTTACTCAGTTTAAAAAAAAATACAAATAATTAAAAACATATGTTGATTAGTATTATTGAGGTCTGCCTGTTGATGCTTGTTGATGTAGAAGAGGGAAAAGGTGGGGAGCTGATGTTTAATCGTGGATGTGCTGCCTCATTGCAGTGTTGACGTGAAGAAGCAGTTGTAACTTTTCTTAGAAGACCCCAAAGGAAAAAGCACATTCAAAAAGCCTCAGCATGATAATCTTAGTACCACCCAAGTCAGGAGAACTTTGTGATAAAGTGTTTCACAGTCCAGTTCAGAGTCAGTTGTCTGGTTTATGTTTCGCCTTGGGTGAGGTACTTAATAAAGGTAAATAATTTGAGCCAGAGCTGTAAGTCTGGAACCAAAACTGATGGGTGGGCAGGGGTTCAGATTGGTCTTAATCTTCTTAGTCAGCAGTAGTACAAGATTTTACAACTTTTATGTAAGGTGAGCATGGGTGTTGCTTGGTGCAGGATTTTTAGGAGAGAGACAAACTCCCTGCACAGTTGGGCTGAGTCAGCACGGCCTGAAACCCAGCGTTGTCCAGGACAGGCATGGCCAGACCATGTGGTGAGATCTTGAGAACGCTATTCTTACTTAAAAATACTACAAGGGAAAACTTAAATATTCTCACGTGATGTAGCACCGTGCTATTGATGAGGCTGATGTTTCCAGCTTTGGGATAGATCAGAAAAGGCCATAGGTGACATGGGTGGGGGTGGTAGGTGTAGTTAGTTCCTGGGAGGGGATGACAGAAGCTGAGCCGTTCACAGAGCACCATCTGCTGGCATCTATTTGGAATATCACTGCTTGGGATCATTGGCTCATCTCCAGCAGGGAGACTGAGGTGTGATTGATTGAAAAGTGAAGTTTTTTAGCTGGAGAAACATGGAAATCACATCAGAGAGAGCTTCAGAGTGGGCAGCTGACCGCTGGAGTGCCGTCAGCACGGCTCATCCTGGTTTCTGGTTCCATCACAGAAGATCCTGTGTGTAGCTGTAGCCAGACATAAGCTTTGAAGCTGTAAGTTTCGCAGAAGAAAAGTGAGAAGTACTGTAACAAAATTGGAAGTGAGAGCATGATTATAGTTTTATGGATGCTATTTGCTGCAAATTTACTTTGGTTTAAAAATTCACTGTCTATGACAGTAACTGCACTCACACATTTTTGTTTCTGACTGGAAAAAGAAATTGGGTAGGATTTGAGTGCTTACAAAAACCATAGTTTTTGATAAAAAAAAGAATACATATAATAAAAAAAGACTACCACTGAATATTTTTTCTATGTATGCACATGCACACATATATACAAATATATATGTGTGTATATATAATACATAAAAGTTTTTTATATACACACATACATATTAGTTAATGGATTTTTATAAAAGAGTTAACAAAACCACAGAACTGTTATTTTTGCCTTGATTTTGAGTTAGTACAAACATACTTTGTGTGAATCCTGCTCTGCCGAGCTCTGCCAAGTATCCTTCAGTTGTAGCATTTGTGCTTTTTGTAGTCAGTCCTGGTTTCCTCTGTGTTCTCAAAAGAATGTTTCGTGCCTCCAGTATTGGCATCACTGTCAGTGTGTCTTCAGTCAATGTTTTGGGACAATATTCATGCTGCCAAACCTCGGGTCTGTAAGTCGGGAGGCTAGTTGCCTACAGTCAGCTTAACCCTTCTACTTTGGGAACAAAGAGAGATGAGGTTAACATCTGTGAATAATTTCATGTCTCTCCTTGTGGACTGGAATCAGGGAGCACACAGACTAAAGCTGCTCATTAGTGCACCTCATTTAGACTTAATGAATCTAGGTCTTACCACCCAGCTAGGACCAGTTCTGCTGCTGGCACTATTATTTGCACTGCAGCTGCCCAAGTTGTAGGGAATCAGACTGGGTATCATCTTAACTTTTGACTTATTTCTTTAAACTCTATACCAGTCATCTTACAATCTGTAGATACGATATACCTACAAAAGTTAAGTACAGATTGGTGTCTTTCATTCTGTACCTTTTCCTTGCATTGAGTTTTGTCTGACATCCTAAGGATTAATCTCATGACTGAGGGTTTCTTACTGTGAGAATACCTGTCATATTCTGGGAGTAATGGCAAAGCTGAATGGTAATTAAATAAGATAAATGGCATCACATGTTTTGAGAGGTAATTTTACATTAAAGATGTGAGCTCCTTAACAGTCCAGAAGAATTGGGTTGAATTACAGTCTCAGTGGAGACTGGGCCAGGAGTGAGGATACTAACTGAAATGTTTAACCACGTGTCGGAAGACTTCTGCTTGTTTCCAAAGGATGCTGTGAGGGACTTCTGACCAAAGCAAAAAGGCAGGCATAAATAGATAGAAGGTTGATTTACTGTTGAAATGATATTGAGTTGGTTTCCCAATTAGGAAAGGTAACTTCATGATTAATCACAGCACAGTTAAGAGGCACTTTTATATGTAAGTAATAGTATGCTAAATTGTATGCAAAATTCCTTGTCTTTTATATGGCAAACTATTGAATGATAGAAGTATTTGTACATAACACACTACAGAGTAAGCTGAATGTAAGCGTTTACATCATCTTAGCCTAAGTATAGACACAGTGAGATAACCTGCCCACTGTAGAAACCTGGAGGAAGGAGGGAGAGGCTGTTGAGAGAGGAGTATTCCCTGATGAGGTTTTAATTTGAGTGTCACTATTCACTTCATCAAGTTTCATCATTCTGTGCTAACAAATTTGATGTAACCACATTTCTTCTACTGGGAGAAACATAATAATTAGATAAAAGCTGTGGCTTTATTATGTTTCTTCCTAAGACAGCAGAGACTGTTGTTTTTCCAGTGAAGATGTTAGATGATGATGCTACGCTTCTCATCCTTTCTCATTGTTAGGAAAATATAGTATTCCACTGCCCCCAGTGGAGAAGAGAGGGATAATTTTGTTTTCTGAAAGACTCGCCCTGCTGAAAGCTTGAAATTGCAAAAGGATGTCCTATTTTGCTTAAAAAAAGTTCTGAGTTAACACCTTGTGAAGTGTTAAGCAGTAAACTCTAATAGCTCAGAAAGGAAACAAAATAATGTGTTTGCAAACGAATTTTAAAACTCAGTGTGAGCTTTTTAAGAGCTACTGGGGCTGTTGAAAATGCTACTGAATCAGCAGTGTTCCATCATTGGTGTTTCAAACTGAGTCAAAATACTTTAGACATTACAAGGGAGAGTTAGAAGGCATCAGAAATAAATTTGTTTTTAAATCAACATGGGAGTGGCTAAAGCGTACTTAATGTCGTCAAAGTTGTGCTTATTTTTCCCTTTAAAATCACTAACCTTCAACAAAAGGTTTGATTAGGATATAAGTAAGAGTTTCAAAAATAATTTAATTTGCCTTCCAAGAATTTAAATTCTTACTGGTGCACTGAAGGTGATAAACTTATTACTAATAACAAATCTCAGCCCACAGTGTATCTTAGCATCAAAAATGTTCATAAAATACCAATATTTTGGAGGAGTGGAGTATGAGCTTGGTATTTTTCTTTCTTATTGTTTCTTTGTGAAAGAACATGCTTCTAAATGGAGGTAGTCCTTGCCTAAGCCAAAGGCTTTGAAGAAAAATAACCTCCAGAATACTAACTCAAGAAGATCCTTGAAATTTGGCTTTGCTGTGAGCAAATAGAATGAGCCCTGGGTGCAAGTTTTATGTTGTTTCTTGGGGTTTTGTGATCTGTTGTGGAGAGAGAAACCCAGGTTCTTTTTCTAGGTAATGGGGAAAGGTGGATGCAAACTAAAATATAATCTGTAGTAGAATGGAAGTTTACATTTTTTGGTTAAAATGCTGATGCAGCTGAGACTGTGAAACATTTTGTCCAGATAGCATTTTTAGATTGTACCTTTCACTTTAGGATTTTCAAAAATTTTAGTACCCTAGCACTAGCTTCATTAACTCATTGGTAAAAAATACCATTGAATGACTTTTGAAATCTTCATAGGAGAGTTCACTGCCTCTTCAGTAACAGCTGTCTAGAGTTACAGAGCAACTGATTTGCACTGAGAATGAAATAAATATGTGTGAGCAAATTCAAGTTCATTCTCTTTTCATCAGTCAACTTTTATTCTTTGCCCTTTTATATATTTTCACTGTTTCCGCTATGGAAGGATGCAAACTGGGATATGTACAGTAAGGTATTGCTGCTGGGAAATGATATTAGGGTAGTTCCTTTTTACCTAAACACATAACCTAGAAGTTTCTCTAAGTATCCTTTCTCAACATTTAAAGCAAAATGTTGTATGCTAGATAACAATTTTTTCATGTGGAAAATGTTTGACTATTGAGTATCTGAAACCCTTATACTGACAGCTAATTTGCAGAACTCTCTTTGTAATTAGTCCACAGAAGAGAAACTTGCTCTAGCTCAAGAAGAATTAGTTTCCAGCAGAAATCGAATTGCTAGCAGTAATCAGCAGATTCAGGAACTGAAGAAAGCAAAGGCTACACTGGAGCAGGATGCATCAAAGAAGGAGCAGCAGCTGGCTGAGAAGACCAAAATGTTGCAGGATCTTCAGAATGACAGAGTAAGTGCCTCTGTCTTTTGAAATCTTCATGCATCTGTCCCACACAGGCACCTGTAACTAATTTCTGTTACATCGCTAAACATGGGGTATTTTGAGGACATAGCTCTGTGGTAGTGCATAGTAATGGCAGATTTACTGAACCTGTGGTGCAAAGACTTAACAGACAATCAAAATTAATTTGGTTCAAAATAGGCTGTCAGTTTGTTCCAAGTGTCTAGACAGGTGGAAAATCATTATTAGGTTTAAATCTAAAACTGCAAACATGCTACTAATTATTTGCACTATGAATGGTGAATAGAGAGATGTGGCAGTTGTTTCCCCTTAATTACAAAGCCTCCAAGTGGGCTTTGAGCCCTGGATGGTTTTTGTTTGGTTGTGGTTTTTTTCATTTTGTGAACCTGAAAGAAGTAACTTTTCTAGCACTTCTTATTTCTCTTCAAGATTTTGAAGGAGAAAGACTTGGCTAATGAAAAATGTAAAACAACAGAGCTTCAGGAAACAAGAAGTAGACTTGAAAAAGAAAGTGCAAAGCTGGGTGAAGAGCTTAGAGCCTGCAAGCAAGAATTTGAGAAGGTATTCTGGGGCAAACTGAGTCTTCATGTGGTTAGTTATCTGATAACACCTACTGGGTAGGCACGTATTTTTTATCTGGAATGGCTTTGCAAAGATGGTTGCTGTAAATATCAGTATTACAGGTAAGGGAATCCACAGATTTTGTTGAGGTTCCTGAGCAACCCTGACTTGATTAGTGATAATTCTGGAGCATGGGTGCCCAATGTTCTTGGTCAGGTGGACCATGTAACTTATCTTTGGTTCAGGATGGGTTGTATGTCCTGGCTTTTCTTCTTTTCTGCTGTAGGTTCACTGTGCATACCCTTGCTTGACTATTCTAAAGTGCAGAAAAGATGTCCAAAAGTGTCATGAATGTGAAGTTTCCCAGATATTCTAGGCACATCTGGGACTTCTCAAGGATGCAGGGTAGAGTTGAAACTTCCTTGATGTGCTGTGGTTTCTTAAAATGTTTTAAAAAGTCACAGTTGGGGAAGAAACAATATCAGGAGTCTCATAAAAGACTAACTCTTCCAAAATCATAACAATCAAATGAGGTCTCTAAAGAGTCAAAGTTTGGAGGCTTTAATTAAAGACTTTTTAGTCTTCAGTGAAACTATTTCTTGCCACATTCTGTGTACTTCATTTTTTAGTCCCTGTAGAAACAAACACTCCTAGAAGGCCATAGTTTGTGTTTTCCATATTCTACTATTAGTAGTTATATTTGCATCCATTAAGTACACAGGGTTTAAGTTGCTGCACAATTATAAATGTACAGTCCCTATACGCTAATAAAAGTAATGTGATATGAGTTTCAGATGTTCTTTTGTTCTCCAGTATCTAGAAAATGGTCTCTTATTTTAGATAGAAGTCTGTGTTTTGTGTCTGTCAAGCAATGTATAAACTTTATGAAGACGAGTATAAAATGTGTGCATACCAACGGCAGCTTAATCTTAAACTCTTGATCTCCCTACAAGCAGACTAAACCAGAGATTGTCTTCTAAAGACTTACACTCAGTTTCCCACCTCCTGCCATGGAATGCGTAGATATGCATCTATAGGGAACCCCCCTGTCCTCAGTATATGTTCTCTTGGTGTCTTTGGTTTGGTTTTAATTTATGACGTGAATTTTGATTTACTGAAAGCTGACAACTCTTATTAGTGTTAGTACCTGTATGCTTGGCTATGTTATTTTAAGGAAAATTATTACTATAAATCTAACTAACCGTTCTACTTCAGGATTTTTTATGTTTTATTACAGAGGAACAAGTAAAACTAATATTTAAAACCAAATGTATCATCCTACTTGCTTAAAACCTAGGGGAATTATTTATACACTTAGGACTAATAGAAACAACCTTTCTTCCATCAGTGTTTGTTTTTTACATTGTCATTATGATGCTTTTAGCCTCAGTACTGCAACCGGAGAAGAGTGTGAAACAAATTCTAGAACACTCTATCTAGAAAATGGCAATGGACTTATCTTTTCAAAGAACTGTAGAAAATAATCCAACTGAGCTTCCACTGCTTCACTAAAAACATAGATTAAATGTGTTTTAAAAGTTGCATGTTGTTCATAATGTTTTAAATATTTTTTCATGAAAATCAGTAATACTTTGGGCTGTAAAATCCTACTTTCTTCCAGCGATAAAACTAAAAATTATTGCTGTCCTCTTCTTAGAAAGAATTACAATAGTTTTGAATTTAAATAATTTGCGCTTTCAATGTTGCTTTTTAACTTTGAGTTCTGTATTCTAACAGGAGGTGGCAAATCTCAAGGATGCAAAACAGCTATTGATTCAACAGAAATTAGAGCTGCAGGGCAAAATAGATAAGATAAATTCAGCTCTGGAACAGGAGAAGAAAAACCATCAAGCTGTCAAAGATCAGCTGAAAAAGAGAGAAGAGGAGCTGAAGAAAGAATGTGCTGAAATTGAAGCTAAACTGGTTAGTATGTTGGAGAGTGCAAGACTGTTGTTTTGTGAACGTGCCTTTGAATTCTTTCAGGGACAGAGGAAGGAAAGATGTGACTTCAGTTTCACATTACATTAATTTTGAAATAACAAAGTCAGAAATCTTTGAGGTGTTTAAAGGTGTAGGAAAATTCAGTGGGATGACAGCCTTGTCTAATAGAGACTATTGATTAAAAGTAGTAGAATGTTACAGAATGACAGAATTGTTACAGTTCGAAAATACCTCTGAGGTCACTAAGTCCAGCCATACACAAAACCACAACCCACTCCCTACAATCTTGGCCACTAGAGCATACCCTGAAGTGCCACATCTACATGTTTCTTAAATACTTCCAGGGCTGGTGACTCTCCTACTAGTTGTGTCAGGAAATTATCTTCCATACACTCAAAGAACCTTCTAGCCTGCCTGCTCTCTGCTGAGTTATACTTCCAGCAGATGTCTGGTAGGTTGAAGTCCCCAACCAGAACAAGGGCTGGCAATGGTGAGACATCAGCCAGCTGCTTATAGAACACTTCATCTGCCTCCTCATCCTGATTGGGTGGTCTATAACAGACTCCCAGCACAAAATCTCCCTTATTTTCCTTCCCCTTCAACATTACCCATAAACACTCAATTTTATCATCACTGGAATCAAGCTCTAAACAATCAAAACACTTCCTAATGTACAGAGCCACACCCCTGCCTCTTCTTTTTTGCCTCTCCCTTCTGAAGTGCTTATAGCCATGCATTGCAGCGTTCCAGTAATGACAGTCATCTCACCATGTTTCTGTGATGGCAACTATGTCATAGCTGTCCTGCTGCATGATGGCTACCAGCTCATTCTGCTTGTTGCCCATGCTACATGCATTAGTGTAGATGCACTTGAGCTGGGCTACCAGTTTCACCCTCATCCTTGGCCATTTACCCCTTTACTGGTGGACCTAATTTTATCCCGTTCTCCCTTCGATTCTAGTTTAAAGCCCTGTCCATGAGCCCTGCTACCTCTTGCCCTAGTACCCTTTTTCACCTGGGGGGTAGGGTTTTCCCATCTGTTGTGAACAGGCTTGGTGTCCTATAAATCAAACCATGGTCAAAAAACCCAAAGTCCTGATGGTGGCACCAGTTTTGAAGCCGGGCATTGATCTGTTTGATCTTCTTGTCCACCCATTCATCCTTCCCCAAGACTGGAGTGACAGAGGAGAACACAATTTGTGCCGAACACAATTTACTAGAACATTAAGATTCTTTGCCTCAATTAATAGGGAATAGGGAAAGAGTACTTGGAAGGTTGTCTTTCATTGTCCCATTGTTTTCTTAGCATACAGAGAAAAAAGAGAAAGAAGAAGAAAACCGGAAGCATGAGGAAAAGGAGACCAAGCTCACCATGCAGGTCACAGCTCTGAATGAAAACTTGGCTACCATGAAGAAAGAGTGGCAGAGCAGTCAGAGGCGAGTGAGCGAGCTGGAGAAGCAGACAGATGATTTACGTGGCGACATTGCTGTCTTGGAAGCAACAGTGCAGAATAATCAGGATGAGAGAAGAGCCTTGCTGGAGAGGTAAGCTGTGGTCACGACAGCGTGGAAGCGTAGTTTGGGAAGTGGGTAGCCTGCTGCTGAAAACTCGTTTCAGTCGATTTCAGAATTCTCTGTGCATGCTTTATTTAAATCTCTGTTTGTTCCTAGTGCCTGGGATGTGGGTGCAGTTTCCAGAGTGCCACCTTCTAAGATTCTGTCTTCCCTGCCAAAGCACAGCAAGGGGTGTTGAGAACAAACAGGCTGTGCTTTTTGTGGGCACAGGGTGATCACTATGTAGAAAATCAGGCAAGCTTATCAGGACCTCACTTACCACCAAAGCCACAGCTCTATGCTTGTGCTTGAAGAATTATGCCCATCTGTAAAAGCCTTCTAAGTCCATTGGGCTTCTCTAAACTTTGAGGTGTGTAGGTTGTGGCTTCTCATCTGTTGTGTGAATCTTGCAAGACCTGGCAGAGAGAGCTTGTCTTACCTAAGCTAACTAACCTTCTCCATCACTCTGAGGCTCCCCTGACCTGACTCAATCAGTGGATGCAGTAGTCATCCACAAACCTGGAGGGGACTCCTTAGTGCTTCCAACAACAGAATTTCCTTATGGACTTCTTGGTGTGCCCGCTGCTCAGTGTTAGGAGATCAAATTTGTAATTGGATTAGGTGAGCTGAAGTTCACAAAGGAGGCATTTTGCTCCTCGTGAAGACCCTCCAGCCAAGCAGAGTGCCTTTCCTTCAAGCAGCAGGAGGTGTGCAAGGCAGTGGGTGTTACCTGAAAGCAGTCATTACAAGGGTAACAAGAAGAAACACCTGTGAGACAGTAAACTTTCTTCATCCTTATTTCCTGACATGTTTGATGAAGGCAGAGTGGAAAACCTTTTTTGATGTGGTCAAGGTTGCTGATTTGATTGTTGAGCACAAGACCTTGGGAACAGATGAGATCAGTTTAAGAGAGATCCTCTTTCTTTGGCAATGCCTTGCCATACTGTACTGAACTCATCTAGTAGCTGTTCACAGCTTGGCAGAAACCCACCCTTTGAAATTTGGCTTTCAACAGTTAACTAAATTTCAGGTGATGGGAGGTGGTCTTGCTGAAAGAAAAAGGGTTCTTTTCTGCTCTGTTATTTGACTTGATCTGCTGCAGCTGGTTTGTGAGATGGTCCTGTTCTGCAGGGATACTACTTATTGGGGCTTGCTGTTGATAGGCTGCATTCAGTACTGTCCCTGGTTTTGGGAATAACTCCAGGTGTTAATAAGCTGCAGATACTTGGAGGCAATGCGAGATAATCTTAAACTTATTGTTACAACAGAACATTTTTCCAGTCAGGCCATCCAAGAACTCTTCACAGCAAGGATATTTTTGGCTGGATTTTATGAGAGTAACTTCTCAGTCCTGAGAGCCTGCCCAAAGGAGGCAGTTTACACTGCCTTGTATGTTTTGAGCTGACTACTTAATACTTATTTTTCCTCAGGTGTATAAAAAGTGAGGGAGAAATTGAAAAGCTTCAAGCCAAACTTATAGAAATGAAGAAAAAACTGGACAACACTACTGCTGCAATGCAGGAACTTGGCCGAGAAAACCAGTCATTACAGGTACAATTTGATTTGAAGCAATTAAACCTGTTGATTCTCTGTGTGGGCAACTTATTTCCAGTTTGTGTCAGATTGGTGGTGGGTTGCTACCAATCCAGAGTGATTAAGATGTTGTGGTTGTGGTGTATGAGAGCCATATTGCTGTCTGTGGGTTCTTAAATCTGCTCGTAGTTTTGAAACTTGGAAGATTTTCTCTCTGCAAAAGTACAAGCTCTCAATATCATAGCAGAATTGGTGCTTTTTATACTACACTGAGTAGCGTGTGCAGTAAAAACAGAGGAAACAAGCCATGTATTTAAAAAAAACCCAACAAACAACACCTTCTTTTTAAATATCTTCTATATAGATCAAACAAACCCAAGCTCTCAACAGGAAATGGGCAGAAGACAATGACGTACAGAATTGTATGGCCTGTGGAAAAGGCTTTTCGGTGACAGTGAGAAGGGTAGGTGTGTTTTACTGTGTGTCTGTGGGGATTTTATTTTTCTGTTGTTTTCGAACTCTTAGGTGGGTTACAAACTTCAGAAAATGACCTTAGTAGTGCTGTGATACTCAGGACATCTCAGAATACAGTCATTGCCTGCAGTGCCTTAAATATTAAAAATAAAAATTGTGGGACTTAATATATTCGTGATTCTTTTGCCATTTTAACAACATCAGTTTACAAACAGTGTTAAAGTATTTCAATCCCGTAAGCGAGCAAGCAGAATTACACAGTTGTAAGGGTATTTACAGTAAACTTATTTATAACTAGTCTAAACTGGATTTACAGGTGTAAAAGGAATGTACATTTGTTGAAATTAGATATCTGGGAGAATCTGAGGCATCAACATAATCTGGGGTTTTGTGACTATTGATTTCTAAATACTAGCTAGACATGGAACTGAAGAAACAGCTGGATGTGTTTTAGGTCTCTAGTCAGAACTTCTTTGCAAAAATGCTAAGATGTTAGCATCCCTTAACTGGCTGAGTCTGCTCTTTGGCCAGAGATGACCGTCCCTCCAACAGGTAACTTGGCAATGAAGTAGATGAGGGATATTCAAGAGGTTCATTTTGCTTCGTGACTGGGTCTTCAGTGGCTCTCCCTGTCCTGCATTATGTGATGGTTTTTGGGTAGCCTTTGAATAAAGGCTGCTGAATCCTTTGATTCAAAGATACTCCTCAATGTGAAAGCGAGTAGTTACATGTAAGAATAACATGTTTCATGTGACCAGAACAAGTTCAAGAGGAGAAATTCAAAAGGAGGATGAACTTCAACCTGTTCACTTCCAAAACTGGTATAGTATCCCGACTCAGTGAAGTGCTTCTGAATATTTTACTGTTATATCCTTAGAAAAGATTTACTGCTATACCTTTTTGTATGCCATGTAACTACTAATTAAAATTCAGGCTAACTTCTGAAACATGAGAGTTGACTTGACATGATGGTGATGTCAGGTAGTGATTGATGCCCCCTCATCGATACTCAGCGTATATGTTTCTTCTCTTTCACAGCATCACTGTAGACAGTGTGGAAATATCTTTTGTGCCGAGTGCTCAGCAAAGAATGCCTTAACTCCTTCTTCTAAGAAGCCTGTCCGAGTCTGTGATACTTGCTTTAATGACTTACAAGGATAACTGGCTGTCGTGAGTGACAAAGAAATGTTACACTAAAACTTATAATTTCTGTTGATGCACTTCGTTCAGCACTCAGACTACTATTCAGTTTGGACAATGATTGTAACACTTGGCAAAATTTAGTATATTTTAAAATGTTTATTGATACCAAGTAAAACTATTGTATTTTTTGTGAGACATGGGCTCAGATCATCCATAGCTTATTGCCATTTATCCTGGAAAGAGCTTCTATGTCTAGTTTAGAAATACCCAGTTATTTGTAAATAAAGTTTAAACAGAGGAGTAACAATGTATTTTTTTATCTTTTATTTTTTTGTTCAAGAGAAACAGTTTATGTGATATTGCAGTTTATTCTTGCTTCCTTCAAAGAAAAAGGAAGATGCAAAAACTTGTGAGGATTTTATGTATCAAATGTTGCTGTAAAAGCATAACTAATTGTTGCATTTGATTGCATATCTGATGTTCTTTATAACCCCTTGTGATTTTGTTTTCTTTCTTTCTCCGATTCTTGGACTTCCCTCTCTGAAGTTCAAACTCCACAGTGAGGGTAACAGCTGGAATCAACTCCAACTCAGTTTTATTTGCCCACTTAGAACTTCTTGTAGTAGCAGCACCCGAGTCCTTATCCAACTACAGCACCTGGATACTGGAACATCTTTACACATACTGTGTTGCGTAGTTTGTGTGTGTGTCTGAGAGAGCGTATGTGTGACCAAGGGATGAGACAAAGTTTAGCTGGCATTGTAGGAATATTGCACAATATGTTACAATATTCCACCCCATATTGATTGATTTCACTTCTACATATTCGGTTGATGGATTTTAATATTCCATAAACCCTTATATGTGGGTTTTAAAAAGCAAACAGTCAACACTGGTAGTAGCCTGTAGCGCCTCTCTCTCCCCTGCCCATACTCTGGAAGCCCTGAGAGACCCTTGTGGTTCTAAGAGACATCCAGACCTTCCATGCTAGGTATCCTACTAAGGAAAAGTCTTCTTTGAGACTGCTGTAGTTTGTTTGACCTTTTCTTCTGTCACTTCCCTTAGCTTTTGGATGGAAGAAACTGAACTCCTGCTGCACCTAAAGAAACCGCAGTTTTCCATTGCTCCATCTGACCCCCATTACGGTGTTAGATATTTACTCATATATTCATTTCTGTACTTGCAACAGAGGTTTCTTGTGGAGTTCATGTAGGCTCCAAACTTCTTTTTTGTTGTGATTTTATTTACACCTGTTTGTTCTTGCCTGCCTATTTCTAACTTTTCATCCATTTGTATCTGGTATCTCAAAATTGTTAAGGATATTTCTTCTGAGTGGGGATTATGCCTCCTGATACCTAGGGACCTTTTGTTTTAAATACCCTAATAATATCCCCACACCAAGCCCTTTGCATCTTACAAAATTTTGCCAGCTGTCCAGAGAAAAGTACTGTGTCCTGAATTCCTCTACTTCTTCCCAAGGTAAGGAGTTAAAATCTGTCACAATGATGGAAGCTAAGCCATCGTTACGCAGGTTGGTTTGCTTTTGTCTACTGACAGCTCTATGGGAATGAAGAAGAGTCTCTCTTATGAAAAATGTCTAATCCTAATGAACTCTCAAGTGAAAAAACTTCTTAATCCCTCTTTTCCAGAAGTTGATCTTACATGTTTCATGTCCCTCTGAGCTTACCTGTCTAGTTTTACATTTGCAAGTCTCGAGGAGTCTTCCTCAAGGAGTTTCCTTAAAACTAAATTCTTATTTCCCAAAAGCCAGCTGAATGTTAGGTAATTGGTTCTACTGGCTGTAAAAGGGTTTGGGATGCAACTGTGCTTTGTGTGAAATATCTGCTTTTCTAGTTTGAACTTGAGAGTTGCTTGCTCAAAAGAAACAATTGGTGCAACGGTTCCTTATGAACAGAGCCTCTGGACTCGTTGTTTCTCCTTGTCAGTGTAACTGTTTGGCACAAGAATATTTTGAATAGAAAATACAAACAGAATCTCTGCCTCCAGGATTTTTTTTCGACTGTTTTATTTACTGCCAGAATCCAAAGAGTTTGTGGGAATGTGGGAAATGTAAAGATGTGACAGTTGTGCCCCAGCTGAGATGCGCTCTGCCCTGCTGGGTAACACAGGGAGCCTCCTGCTGTTCTTGGGGTGAAGGACGACCATGTGGAGAGAGGGAAGGGAGAAGCTTCCCATGACTGCACGAGGACTGCATGGTTTTGAATAGGAACATGTGAAAGCTGGGGAGAGAGCTCTGCAGTAAAAAGGAGGTTGTAGGAGCTCTAGTAGGGTTCTCAATTGTCCTTATTTCAGCCTTATTGTAAAGATGAGCAGTCATCTCAGCTGGCTGCTAAAGGAAATTGGTTGGACCAGACCTTGGTCTGGAGCTCCTCAGCTTCAGGAGCAGAACTGTCTCTATTTCTGAAGGTGGCTTTTTGCTGATGAGTTTATATGGCCAACTGTTTAAGGAGATGGAAATGCTTTTCAAATACACATTTGTAGAAAGGGAGGGGTTGTTAAAATCTGAAGGAACACTACTGAGGGAGAAGCTTTCATGCTCGAGCTTTGAGCCTGCAGCAATGGGTCAGGATTTCTACAGCTTTTCACTGGAGTAAATTTATGTCTCCATTGCTAAATGTTATGCTCCTTCTTTTGTGCTTATGATTCTTAGTGCTGGTCTCTATTTGTTTACAAGTTGATGGTGTAATAGACCCTGTAATGTTCTCAACCTCACTGCCAGGTTGGAAGTTCTGCTCAAGCTCAGTAAAATGAGCCATAAGGTACATAATAAGGGAAACTGAAAGATGAAAAGCTTTGTGTTTATAAATCTGCCTGTAGAGTCTGGCTGTTTTGATGGGCATGTTTCAGTAGGAATGTGGGATTTTTGTTGCACTGCTTTAAAATATAAATAATAGAAAAGCCTGGTAACTTTTACCACGCTGAGTTAAAGGATTCCAGACAAAATAGTTTAATGCACTGATTTTTCAGACTGGAACCGCAGGAACAGAGGCCAAAAGCTAATAAAATGGCAGAAGATACCAGAGCCCTGGAACTGCAGGACACACAGTTATGTGTTTTAGTAGCCTCTGGCAAGAGCTGGATTGCTCTGATTCACTTAGGAGAGGCCATTAGAGAGCAAGAGGTGGAAATAATGGCAAAACCAGCACTGGAACCAGGTGTGTTGGATTCTCAAGCTGCCTTTGATTACTAGCAATTACCATGGCATGAGGAAAGGGACAGTGAAGTGTGGGGTTTATTCCTGAAACTCTCCCCACTGCAGGACACTCCACCACATTCACAATTGCTTGGGGAGCAGAAAATGAGAGACCAGCTGCTATGTGGGTTGAGAGAAGCTACGGAAGCGGTTGGAAAAGTGTAAAAAGGATAGTGTTGTTAAGGGTGGGGGGGAGCTTTCTGGAGACTAACTCTCTTCCCAGTCAAAGAGCCACAGTCCCTTGTGTTGTTGCCTCCAAAATGCCAAATCCTACTGTGCTACTCCAGCATCGTGTCCTCAATACATGCTTCACACTCCCATGCCTGCAAGCCCTCTGGAGGCAGGTAGCATTGCAGGGGTCAGTGGCAGGCTTTTGATCTTAGCTGGCTGTGCTTCACTGTTATTTCTTCTCCCCATGTATTCCTTCCCTCCAGTAATCTTCCCCTTTCTGCAAAGGTTGAACAGAGGATAAAATTAATGAGTCACAGTAGGAAAAGCTGCTGCCCGCAGATGAGAAGACAAAAGGAATTTTCTGCTGCAGCTTCCAACAGAGGCAAGAGGTTTAGAGGGATCTCATTTTTCAGCTGGCTTTGCTCTCTGGCACAAGAGTCTGAGGCTCTAGGGTATAGTGTGGGTTTTTTCCTCTGTTTTTTGAAGGTGTCAAGTAACCATGTTGCCATGGAGTGTGGAGCTCTAGGTACACAAGAACAATGAATAACTATTTTTGTTGGGTTTGGGATGATGAGGATTGTGTGAGAATCCTCGTTGAAAAAGCTTTCTTCATGAAGCAAGAAGGGATTTGGGAGCAGAAGCATGAAGTAACCTTGCTGTGTTTGTATTACATTACCAAGAACAATTGAGTCTCATGCTGGATGTAAGAGAAGTGACATTCCTAAAGAAGGGACCTGGAATGCTCAAGAGCTTTTCTGCACTGTAAAATGTCAGTTGAACACAAAGTAGGAACAAATGCTTTTTGCGAAACTTAAAAATTTATGACCAGTACTCAGTGGCAGACAGAAAACTCCCGGAGCTTAAGTTCAAGCATAACACCAGCTATGCCAAGAAGAGGAGTTCCATCGTTTGAGTATGTTGAAACTGATGAATTACTCCTCCAAGTACCACCTCTCCCGCTCTCATGTTCTTGGAGGACTAGGAAAAGACACTGTCATTTGCACTATGCACTTTTTACTGTCTGAATGATACAATGTACAGTATGTGGAAGGGCATCGTTGGCTTTGTATGTGTTAGCTGTAATCAATAGACAGAAGGTTTTATCTTCAGCTGGACTTTTCACTGTATGACATTTGGCCCCTTGCTGAGTAAGGAGAGCTGCACTCATAATTCCTTTCTACCAAAAACGCGATCGTCGTCCGAGAGCACATGTAACAACAAACCCCATGTAGTCACACACATGATGTCTTTGTAGAGCTTCATTTAAAGATTATAAAATGAGAAAACATGACTTTTATGCATTTTTCAAGGGACTTGACCGTTGCCCAGTTCTTAATTTTTGAAGTCTTGGCCTTACCACCCCTTCCTACGATAAGCTTAAAATTGTCCAACCACAGCCCCTCCAAAAGCACTAAGTGGTGTACTCATCAAAACCAGCAATAATTGGATAGCAAATTCCCTCCACCCCTCCACAGAAACTCCATTTTGGGGGCATTTTGTTATTGTGAGGGGGTTTTGTGGTTGGTTTTTTTTTTTCTTNTTTTTTGTTGGTTGGTTGGGTTTTTTGTTGTTTTTTAAAAGGGCATTGAATCAAGAGGTTTGTACCTTTAGAGAGAACATTAGATGCCACTTAGATCACAATAATGAAGAGGATAGGTACTAGTTAATGTAATAAACTCTGCCTTTTGTCTGTAGCTCACCACGTACTATGCACTCACTGCACAGCAGATATTGGACTATCTGCTCATTTGGAGGTTACCGAAGCCCTGCTGACCCTTTTGGATCAACGTTACTATGGAAGCAGAAGCCTGCTAGGCACGTTTTCCAATTTTTCCTTCCCCCTGTGGCCTAAACTAAAACCAAATTTATTTGTATTTCCTGCCTTTTTTGGGTAAAGAGGGCTGGGAATCTTTCATCGTCGTATGTCAACAGGCCAGTGCTGGCAGGTCCAGGCTCCTGCTGTTGGCTTCATGGCAAAGTTCTCCGTTCTGTCGCACTAAAGCTCGATTCCTGGCACGAAAGGGATATTTGAAAGAATGTCTCGCTGGATTAGCAAATACCAGAACTTTTTATAGTAGTGTGTCCAAAATGCTGCTTGCATAGGATTTGTCACTTTTGTAAGAAAAGGAAAAAAAAAATTTCATAAAAAAAAAAAAATCATAAACCCCCACCATTTGATGCCGTTACATAAGATTTCATTTAAACTACCTCTCAGCGTGAAATTCAAACATTAGGTAAGTTTAATATGGTTTGCTCACTGGCACGTTACAAGTTACAGTGAACGCCAAAATGGCAAAAGTTTATCGCCAAAAAGGAAAAAGGTTAAGTCTATTTTTTTCTATTATTTTTTTTTTTTAAGTATCCAATAGTTTCAGGTTCCTGTAGACTCTCTTGTATTCTTTTAACTTTTGTATTTTCAGTCTTGCAAAGTCTTGCTGCTGGACAGGAAATAAACCATCACTACGAGCTTTCATAATCACGGTCCGCTGGGTGCAAACAATTTGTACTCAGCTTTTGTCGTTTGGCTACAGATACCCTCGTTCACCAAATGTACCATTAATTTTGTCATCTTTTTTTTTTTCCTTCAGTACTCGAGATATGAGCTTGATGAATGGTGTAATCTGTAACGGATGCGTGTCACAAATTACGTTGTCTTTTCTGAATTTTAACGATCAGTTTATTATTGCAGATGTGAATGTTACTCATACAGCTTAATTTCTGTATAATTGTATAAAATATAAATGGAAAAAGTTCTTACTCAGTATTTAGACGTAATGTATTATAATAGCCTTATGCTGCAGTTTTACCCACAGAGTACTGCACTTCTTTTAAACTGGATCACACCACCTTGGTAGGTGTAGATAAACTTTTTTCTTTTTTGCATGAGTGTCTTTTGGTTTTGTTTCTTTTTGGTTGAAGTTCGATTCTCTTAAGTTCTATTTTCAGTGTTTGTGTTTACCACTCGTGATCATGTAGTTGTGCCTTACATTGTGAAAGAATCTAGTCCAGCGTGCACTGTAATTCCTAAACTCTGCAGTTTGGAAGGCGGCTGTGAGTTTGGATGAGAAGATGACACCATGCATCAAATGGTTCTGTATGAACTATGATGAAATGTTATCAAAATGTCATTTTTGTTTTCTAACCTGCTAAAGGAATAATTAATGACAATAAAAAAAAATAATGAAGCGGACCTTTGTAATAGACCAGTTCTGTCATTCAAAACTACCTTGTCCCATTTCAGACAGCAAAGCTGCTTTGAAATGGGAGATATATGATCTTACAAATGGACTTTTGGGAAGCCACACATCTCAGAACAAGCTCAATGCTCCAGTTTCTTAGATTTGGGGGAAGTTGCACCAAAAGCCTCCATGTTCCTGAGGGGACAGTGATAATGACATTTTTTTCAAGCCTGTTTGTTCATGGGACAAATTCAGTGTAGTTTTTCCATTCCTAATAACTGCACGAGGTTGCCTTCATTTAAAGTCCTTCTGTCACTTGGCTGTGTTCAGACATCACATTCAATGCAATCAGGCAACTGGCGTAACTGGAAGACTCAGAAGCAGCACTTACTGTGGTTTTTTAGGCTAAGGAAGGGCTGGCTTCTCAGATGGAAACCTTTCAGGGTGGAGCTGTGCTGCAGAGGGAAGCCGAGGGATTAATGTGCGTGACCAGTTCTGTGATAAAGCTGCTGTTGAACTGTGGGGATGTTCACCAAAAAAAAAAATATGTTTAGCTATTGAAGCTGATCTTCCTAGAAGCTCCGTGTAGGCGGTGGAGAAAGCTGCAGAGAAGATGTCTCCTCTGAAATGCAAATTGAGTTGGGAAGTTAATTTCTGCCCGGTTTGCTTTCTGAAGCGTCTAGACCACAGAAGAGCCTGTTGAGCTTATGTCTCCCTAAAGCCAGCCCTGTGTGCGCGTCCTTCCTTCCCCTGAGGTGTCCTCCTGGGAGATGTGCTGGCCTTCAGGAAGTATTGAATATCTGGGACTACTTTAGTTGCTTTGGCAAAAATACATGGGAGGGGGAGGGTGTGAAATAGTCTGCAGCTGGGCTTGGGGTTGGGAGAGATTGAGCACAGCTGTGTTGAGCACAAAGTTGTGGCTAAGTGGCTGCAGCTTGTGCAGTGTCTTGGAGCAGATCTGCCGTTTCCATTCTCTTCTGCTCTCCTGCCTTGGACATTTACCCCTTGCATGGAGAACCTGAGTGTCTCTGCCTTTCCCAGGAAGCTGTGACAAAAACTTGCTGGTCACAGGCAGAGGGGGAAGAGCAGGAACGTGTGCTGCAGAGGACTTAGACTGCATCTGGAGGGTGCTGAACCAGGTAAGCACATCTATTGCATGGCCTCCAAATCAGTATCTTGTGTATAAAGGTGAACTGGCTCTGAGTGGATAAAATCTACCACCACACCCTTGTGGGTGGAGCTGGGGAGGAGCAGGGTTAGGGGCAAGACTTGGGCTTGTGACTAGTTCAGTTGTGGAGCAGAGGTGAACATGAAGTGAGTGCTGACTTCCCTGTGAAGAATGTGAGCAACCTGAATGGTGCTCCTGCCTTCTTCAGCATAGTCCTCATCTGTGTGGCTTCTCTGTTCAGTCCCCCCTGACACTGAGGAGATGTTCCAATGGCTGACTTCTGCTGAGGGAGACTGAATGGCTGGTTGGGGACAGAAAGTGGGAGAAGTGACTGGGTCACTGAGAGCAGCTTGAGGGAAGTCTCCCTTTCTCTTTACATGGTGGCTAATCTCAGGGGTGGGATTGGTGAGAGCACTCTCCCTCCATGGTAGTAACCATGGTAGTTACCTGACAGGACAAGAGGTAATGGGCACAAAAATTGAACATAAGGAGTTCCTTCTAAACATGAGAAGGAATTTCTTTACTTTGAGTGTGGCAGAGCACCGGAACAGGCTGCCCAGAGAGGTAGTGGAGTCTCCTCTCTGGAGACATTCAAAACCTACCTGGGCACATTTGTGTGCAACCTGCTCTAGGTGGACATGCTTTGGCAAGGGGTTTGGGCTAGATGATCTCCAGATGTCCCTTCCAATCCCGTATCATTCTGTGACTCCGTGAGTATTGTGGGAAGCAGTTTTGGGCTGTTCTGTGGGCCTCTTCCACAAAGAGAGGGAAAAATGAAGCAATTAATGGGCTACATGGACCTCAGACTTGGGATAATAGTGAAGTGTTGGATGGTTTGATGCAAAAGGAACACTCAAGTTTGTGAATCACACTTGAACTCTAAAAGCTGTAATGGGTGTAAATAATGCAAAATGACAGATCCACTGTTAATAAAATGGTGAAAAACCTCAGGTTTAAATACAATTGCCGTAAAGCAGGATGTCATTATACTTCTTTCTTTTTGTGTATTCTGTAGCATCTCTAGTTTAGCTGAATGTTATATGTAAGCATGACCTTTTTCAAAGAAATTGAAATAATCTAATTTTAATAATTAATAGGCAGTCAACACAATATATGCTTTTACTGATCTGCCTCCACAAGCTCAATGTTAATGCAGAAAACATCTTCTGTCATTATAATTTAGTAGATAGAGAGGTATAACTATTGGGAGTTATGGCCACACAATTTTAATTTAATGGAACTTATTAATATAGTTTGAATGATCTTGGAATAGTCCTCCTAGAATTTTCTGGTGAGTGAATTCTCCTTCCTAACATAGGTTCCTTCCGCTGTCCCACTTTCTAGGAAGTGACAAACTGTATTAAGGCTTCCCTGGGAGGTAAGAGCCTTCCCCTAGCTGAAGCAAAGGAGCATCTAAGAGCAATACATTTATTACATGGTTCATTTTCCCTCTCTGGTTTATTCCTACATCCTGTGGTTGAAACTCCTCACTTCTGTCTAGTCAAGTCAGAAATGTGTTAGCTTCAGAAACTTGAGGCACGCTGGAGGAAATAACTGTGTTGTCACCACAGTAGTCTTCCAGTGGCTCTGTCAGTACTGTGCCGACATTGTCAAATTTCAGAGGACTCATCTGGGAAGCAGAAATCGGTGCTTTTCTTGGTTTCGTGTTGTGTGGTGTAATTGGAGATTGCCGTTTCTATCTGTGACATCCATGTTTTCTGTAACATAAAAATTTAATTTGTAAACAAAGACAATCAAGAAAAAAAGAAAAAGATCCAATAATTCAGATACCTAAACACCCACAGTCTTTAATTTTATTTAATCTTTCTTCAGGCCTGTGCTCATAATTCCTGAATGAACATGAGTTATCCCAGAACCGAGATTCTCCCAGTTGTTCAGGCCACTACATGCTGATGGAGTCTGTGTTTCAAGGCTGGGGATTTACAGTGGAGGTTTCCTTTCTGGTTGGAAGGGAAGATTTTAATGCTCTGATTGCTTGCAATGGTGAAGTTTGCTGCAAGCTATTTTTACCTATTTCTATGTAATATTTATTAGTTTAATGCTGTCACTGCAGTTTGGGCACTTTGTTCCTCTGATTAAGACAGACTCAGTGGTATCAGCATCACAAGTTCTGTCCCCCTCTGAGATCTGTCATGTGCTGCCACTTGAATTTCAGTTTCTAGCATCATGTTGACAGCATTCAGCCCTCTATCTGCTCTATCTGCTGTCATCCAGGTATGAGGGCAGCGGGTGATGGCTTTAAAATACATAACTTCCTTCTCTCTGTACAAGTCCAGATGGGCTGGGTCATGGAAGCTGAGTTGACTCTGAATTGCTATGATTAGACATTACAAATTAGTTGGCATCAATACAAGCTTAAGGTCTAGCTGTGCTTCTCCCACCCCAGGGTCAGGAGCTGCTCTCCCTGCTGTAAGGCATGTAGAGATGCTGAGCTTTGATGCAAAGAGTAGAAACACCTGAAACAGGGCAACCTGTTCTACTTCATGCAATGCTGGGATTCATCAGTGTTCTTATTGACCCATCTGGTTTGTTCTTCTATGTGTTTACACCCTGAATGAGTTAAAACACATCACTTTGAAAACTAGGAAGCTGAAGAGATAAATTGGGTGACTAAAAGGTCTAAGGAGTCCCACAGGGGATGTGAGAAGAGGCTGCATGGGCCTGGCTTCCCAGCTTTGGTACTGGGGAGGTTGCTCTGGCCCCCCTGGAGCTGCTGGTGGAGGAGGGCCTGATGTGCAGGGCTGTGGTGGTTACACAGGGGTTTGCCAGGCAGTCATGGACCTGTAGGAGGCAGAATTTAAACTGCTGAGCTTTTCAAGGCTCAGGGCAGGGAGTAGGAGATGGGGTTGGGGGAAGGAAAGCAGAGAGCAGGACAGTGGTATGGGTGGGATGAGCAACAGCATATTTCAGGTCTGTGTTGTGATGGTTTAGGCCAGGACATGTATTTTCGAGTGTCTGCTGAGTACTGAGTCTCTGAGAGGTGGGAATGGGACATGAGATTCGCTGCACTGCCGTTCCGTATATTGCATACTCTTCCCACGCAGTGTGGTGGTGAGAGGCAGGTGGACAGGGTGAGCCTGGGCCTCGCAAAGGAGCCAGGAGCCGAGACAGGCACATCACAAAAAATCAGGAGGTTTAAGAGGTAGCTCACAATGTGACAACCTTCTGCTTGGGATGAGTCAATAGGACTATGACACGTACAGCTGCATCCAGTTTGCTCTCTCCCTTTTGATCTAGCTTAGCTAGCTCAAGGCCCTGCTCTGATGGTCCTCACCAGTATCAATCTTACCCAGATCATCTTCCTTTCTGCCTTGCAGGATCACATCAGCTTAACCCATGAGCTCATCTTGGCTAGCAAGGTTTCTCTAAACAAATATATTGATCATGTTGAGATTGGGCTTCCTGGGGGCTGAAATAAGGTAATTGACTTCATTCAACAGGTGCTGGAAAGTCAACCTTTCCTGGCACACAGAGCACCCAAATTCAACAGAACACAGTAATGCCCCCAGATCCAAGTGAAAAGTGCCTTTTACTGCAGGATTTTCTCCTTTGACAAACTGGTCTTGGGAGACATTGAGAAGATGGTAGCCACCTTTAGGAGGCAAAGGTAATGTGTTAATAACAGGAGAAGGTGTCGACTTCTTAAGCAGATGCCTATAGTAGATACTTCTTCCAAGTACCAACCAATGACTGTGAAATGGAAAGAATTCACTCATTGTGAGCTTTCTCCTGGAAAAGTCCATCTACTGTGATTTGCTTTTAAGAATTAGTATTAGTGGTAGCTAAATTTCTGTGCATTAGCTATTAGAGAAGGAAATTAAATTTACAGGAGGGGAAGAAAAATACTTCTGTGAGTTGCCTACCACACTTTCAGATATTATATACAGCGCTGTTACTAGAAATGTGATGTGGTGTGAAAATGAGGGGTAAATTTATATAACAGTGGAATTAATCACACCATCTGTTCAATCTGAAATTGCAAGATGTGTGTCGTGCATAGATGAGCACGATACAGTTTTGTGATCTGAGTACTACTGCATATGAGGTGTGGGGTTGGAATTTGTGTTCGTGTTGACTTTTCTGGAGGGGCTAACGGTCTTCATTTCTGGGGCAGAAGAGCTGGCTTTTGGTTTTCTTCAGCAATCAGAAATTATAATGTTTTTCAACAATAACATGACCCGCTCTCAACCCTGGTATAAAATTGGTGCATGTTCAACAGCAAATATTCTGTAACAAATGTGTGAGCCAGAGCACTGGGGTGTTATTTTGTTTTGTTTTAGTTTTGGTCAAATGTCACAACTGTAATAGATTTTAAGCACAGCACGGCCACATTTAGGCTGAGATCTTCCATTAGGGGAAGTGTAATTGTGTAATCAGAGAAGAAAAATAAAGGCATGCTACTGCTACTTACCTTGGCAGTCTCTGTCTGAGCCTGCAGCAAAAAGACTGCTATGCACTGACGATACCTGTTTTCATGCTGTATTAGGAAAGCGTTTCGCAGGCTGAAGGCTGTGGGGAAAAAAATATGGAGAAATTATATAAATTCCCTCATGCAGCTGGCAGTCTGATTTTATATCCCATTGTCTGGTAATGATTGAAGAAATGATTTATGTAATAAACCAGCCCACCCAAGCACACCTGCCATATGCTGCATGATTTTGGCTACCCTGAAGATGTTTTCCCCTCCTCTTCCCCCAGACTTGCTTTGTGGCAAACTTAAGTCACCGCTATGCTCCAGATGTGCAGCACTGGTACCAATTCGTTCCCTTGCAGGGAAACCTGCTTCTTAATGTCCAAAGTCATCTACGTGACCCAAAAGATGTTGCTGTCACACCCAGGGTCACCGATTAACTTCTGCATAATCGTTTTTCATTCTTAAAAGGGCAGTGGACCTTGATACGGTTAGTTTTCTGTCGTGCGGGAAGCTTTGATATTTCAAAAAGTTAATTCTGCTTGTGATTGTTTTATTTTTAATTCCTTTATCATTGCACAGCTATGGTTCTTTGGAGTCTAGCTGAGGATCATTAAGAGAAGATTCCATCCAAAGTGGACTAAATCGTAACTGAAGTTAGAGAAAAACAAATATAAACATTTTAAGAGAAAGGTGGGCTGGTTGTGGCAGAGCGGAGGGCACAGTAACCTGTTATAATGCACTGAATTCATATGGCGTTGCTTTTTTTTAGCTGGAGTTGACATTACTGTCAGCAAAGTGATGGTGAGCAAGATGTGGGATTGCCTCCCTGCAAGCTGTGGCCCTGTACTATGTAAAATGTCTTGCTACCATGTAATACTTCTTGTACAAGTGTTTCTGAGTGCTCTACAGTCAGGCCTCAAAATGTTTCTGGAAGATAAAGTGTCCGGTAATCCTACTTTTATAGAAGAGTGGAGCACAGACTGGTTAAATACTGGAGAAATCAGTTAGTAGTTGAAATTTGTAGCAGCAGAGTGGGTATGTTTCGGAATTCATGCCTTTTGTCTGTCTGTGGTCAATGGAAAATACAACTTTACAGTTCAAAAAATGAGTTTTCTGGGCAATAGTCAGCATCAGGCTCTCAATAATGTTTTCTAAAAGAAATTCTGTGGCTGTAAAGATTACCAGTCTTTGATATACTGACATACCAGTGGGTCTTCAAACTTAGTGTAGAACATTATTAGTGGAGCAATAATAAGTAATTGCAACGATTAAATCCAAAGCAGAATGTGAAAAGGAAAGTGATCTCCTAATCAGAAAGGATGTTGCTGCTTGTGATCTTCAGAGATGGGTTCCTATTGTTATAGTTACATGTGGTTACAGCTCTTGTATAAGGTCCTGGCATTTGCTTTTAGAGTAGAGAATAATAATATAATGTATAATAGTATATAGAATATCTGGTGTGTTATGAGCACAGCATTACATCTCTTATACGTCCTCTGATGCACAGCCAGGCTGGAATTATCCTGCTTAATTATCAACCTGCTGCCAAAGGGGAATTTCTATGATATTGCAATATATGGGTTTTTTCCTAGTCCTTGTATTGAGGTACTTTCATTTCCAAAGTGAGATCGACCCTCAGCAAACTAATGTATACAAAAGTAATTGTTAAATCAAAAATCAGAGTTTCATTTGGATTAATGTGATGGATCACATGCTGCACTTTATGAGAATATGCTAACTAATCTTTTATTGCCACTGAGTAGTAACAGTCTCCTCGAGACTGCAAATAAATTGGCAGCATTCCCCAAGGTCACACGCTCCTGACAATACTTAATCTTTTCAGTATTTTGTTTTTTCCCTGCAAAGGGACATTTTCCATTGATGCTGGAACTTTTGCTTCTTCTGTTACAAAAAATAGTGGAAATCTGAACTGCAAACTCCCTATAATAATTTTTTCTCTCTATTTTTATTGTACCCTACTCCAAGGGGTCCTGTATTAGGATGAGGGTTCCAAGGAGTAATGGAGACTGCTGTAACTACAGCTGTAATAAAGCTGGTAGAGAGAAGATACGGGAGAGAAGTCAGGCAGTAAGACCCAAAGTGCAGGCAGGGGCTATAACACACCAAAACTTATTCCCATCTCTATGATGGGTCTTATGCCCAGCTTTGTATGTGCAAACTGGAGGGTGCCTGCACCACCCTCTCCAGCACCCAGAAGCTGTTGGCCTTGCCTCTTGTCTGGGCTTAGGCTGGAAGGTGGAGCTGCCCTCCCCTCCACCCTGCCAGTGAGGGGTGGCTTCATGTTTGCTCTTTTCTGCTGGGTGGCAGGGAGACTCATTGGACACAAGGACAGTGCCTAGAGCACATTTTTTAAAAAGGCTATTCTCAGTGTTCATCCTCTTATCTCATATTTAGTCATTTGCCTTTTACAGCCTACCTTTATTTTCTGTATTTCTTTATTTTCTATTGATGTTGAATGCTAATTGCTCTGGATGAATATATTTCGAAGTTACCATAAAATTTATGGTTTATTTTCCGTATCTATTGATTTTCTACAGAGCACTCTATCTCCCTGAGCTTTTTCTACCAGATCATTTCTCTTACTTCTCTTTGAAATAGGAAGCCCCAGGGATCTGGGCAGTGGTAGACAGAGATGTGTAAGAGCTTTCATGAACCGCTTAGATCAAGGGAAGGCCTTATTTTTCATGCCTGCTCCCTCACCCAAGCTCTGATTTGGTGACTCCAAGGATGCTGTTTTGGCAGGGTAAAGCTGGTCATTCTCTGTGGAGGTCAGTCCTCCTACACCAAAGATGCGGCAGCAGATATTATTGGGGGAATTTCCCCTGGTGATGCGTTTGGATGTCTGTGAGCAAGGGAGCATTGATGGGGTGATTTCCATCCTCTCAATAGCTGGTGAGGAGGTGAGTAGGAGCAGCAGCAGGAGGTAAATCTCCACTCCAGCCTCCTCAAGAATTGCTGCTGCATATGTGTGTGGACATCCAGGAGAGCAGTGTGCTGGGGTGTTGGATAGTGGGACAACTGAAAAAGTGCTGCATATACTACTACAGAATTAAAAATGTACATGGAAAGAGGCCTGGGGTTTGGCAGAGCGTGTCAGGACAGTAAGGGCAGGGAAATACTTGGTTCATGAGAAAGAAGTCATTGGAGTCTTGATACCTCCTTAGGGGTGAACAGATAACGTCAGACAGTTGCTGGTGAGTGTGTGAAAGTCACTGTTAGAGGCAGGGGGACGTAGAGTGTCATGTCAGTATCAACGAGTCATGCCTCTCAGAAAGAGCAGAGCTGTGAAGTCAAACAGTGCTCAGGCACCAGCATTTGTGCTGCAGGCATCTGAGGGTGGTTTGTGGACAAACTGTCGGTGTCCTTATGCTGCCACATATGCAATGTGTTGAGGTGCTATTTATGAAGATATTCAAGTGTGTGTGGGCACGTACCTGTAACATGGACGGGGTCAACATTTTTCAGTGTCAGCCTGTCTAGCGGGATGGGCTGGTCTAGGACTATGCAAACCCCACCTTCTTTTATGAAGGAATGCAGCTCGGAAGTGAGGGATGGACTGACAGGGATTAAGCCAGTGTCTGAGCTCCCATATTTCTGGGAATAGAAAATGAAGTTGATTAGCTGGTTGCCTGCCATCTGCTCTGAAGTATAGGCACTAAACAGCCCTGAATTATGTGATTTCTCTTATCAAAGGTACTCAGACAACTTGTTTGCCTGAGGAACCTCAGAAGAACTCATCAGTACCTGGAATTCTTGCAAAAATCACACCTTGCACAAATAAACCACAGTAGAAACACTATACAACTCCACAGCCAAAAAACATTCAGTCTAAGGTGTTCAATGGCCTTTTTAACCTCCCTCCCACCTCTCCCCTCTTCTTTTAGTAGCAGGACTTTTTCTCCTTTCCTTGAATCTGTGTTTCCCTACTTCCCCTCGCATACATGCAGAACACAGGCTTGCTGGGGCTCCAGATGGGCTGTAGCTCTTCACAGAAATTTCACCAGCGTATGTATGTGGGTTAACTGTTGAAGAGACTTGCCTAAGAGCACTAGGTCCCTTTGAGTCCCTGCTACCTTCATCCCCTGCTTTGCTGAGGCATATTGCTGCTGGTCTAAGATCTCTCACTGCATACTTTCTCTATCTCTTCCAAAAGCAGAACACCTGGTGTTTGGTGGTTGTTTTTTTTTTTAGAAAACAAAACAAAACAAAACACCAAACCAAGAAGTCTTTAAATCAGACACAAACTTCCTGAGATTTAGCACAGGTCTACCTAGCCTTAATTTAGATCAACTTCATAAACTTAATTAGCTAGATGCACTCCTACATTGAAGCTTTAGGAATTTCAGGTAATCTAGTGCCTTTTTTCGGTGGCTAAAACCAGAGATTTATCATCTATAGAACTCCCTATCTAGCATCTTTCATCAATAATAACTTTTTTAAGAGGAGTCATAATTTCTAGTTTAAACTAGGAGAAAACAAGAGGAAGAGAGGCCATATGCAACAGGTTGTGTTGTAACTGAGAATAAAACCACCTTTCCATCTATTTTAGCATTTCCCTGGATTTTTTTTTTTTTGTGGGTTGTTTTTTTTTTTTTCTTTCTTCCATTTTCCTTTTTTCTCTTGTTTCCAACAACTCTGATATCTCTGGGACGAAAGTTTCTTAGGATGCTGGACTGAGTAATGAGGGGAGCATTAGAAAACTTCTTACATTCTTGAAACTTTTCTGAGGCTTAGGACTCCAGCATATCAGAATAACACCAAGAAAATGCTACGGTCTTATAATGTAAATTCTGCCTGTCATAGTGTTCCTCTAACATACTGAGCCTAGAAACAAGGTTTTGAGTCAGTGTTACGGTTTGCTATTTGCATAAGAAAGTATCACTCGTCCTTTGTGCTGATTAGTCATCTGGTATTTTTATCATCAGATCAATCTTCCAAAGTACATTTAAAATATTTAGCAAGTTAAAAAACATAACAACTGCAATAATGTATATCTCTATGTATTATTACCTTTTTGTTACGTTTGATTTTGGTAATTAATAGGAAATCATCGAATAGGAAGAGGTAGACATCAAGGAGTCTTGTGCTTTCTGAGGAGGAAAACAAAAACGTCAATTTGGTGTGATTATTTTAAGGAATTGCTCCTTCTAAGACAAGGCACATCTATGAATCACTGCATCTTACAAAATGCTTTTAACAAAGAAGAATGGTTTCCAACATAGTACAGAGTTACTCATCTCCCAGCCTGCATTCTCAAATGCAGCACTTAAGAAAAACTATATGCTTCTTGATCGTTTACCCGCTAATACTGCTACCTTGCAACAGCCACCTCATTATGGAAAAAAACCCACTTGCCTGTCAGGAAAAGTGACTTGGATCACCCTGAGTACCTATGAATATAACAATCAGTTTGCTATAAATTAGTAAAGCCTACCTGGTAAACAGAGAATCTTTTGGAAATGGCAGAGATAAGGCATAGAGAACTGCCACTTTTTCCTGGTACCTTTAAATAGTGATATGCTGCCCTCTTCACAGGCTTTTGCAGTGATAAAATGTTAACTGATAGCATCACAAAAGCCTTTCAAAAACTACACAGAACAGTGTTGACTTATCTTTTCTTCCTAGCTAGAGGTCATGAGGACGTGAGGAATATAACAACAAATGTCTGTAAGAATGCTTCTAAGTCTTTCAGGTTGATCTCCATGTTGAAAACTCTAGTATTATTATGATAAATAATAAGGAACAATTTAACAAGAGCAAAAGTAATTTTTTTAAGCAACTTACTGCAGGAAATCTGGACTCTACTGGGTTTGCTGAGCTTGGTCTTTGAACTCTTCCTTGTTTATCATTCTTTCTATCCTTTTCCATGAATTTCCCTTTTTGGTCCCAACTTTATTTCACTTCCAGAATCTCCTCCTTTCTCTGCTGCAGGATTTGTCCTTTATAACCTGTCCTGTGGCTACCCTGTATCAATAGGGCATCTCTGGGCATAAAAAGCAGGCATGAAATGCTGACCTACTCTTCACAGCAACTGGGGTTGGTGAGAGTTGTTGCTTCCAGGCAATCTTGCAGGATCCAAAAATACTTTCTTGGGTGTTTGGTTTTGAAAGGTTTAGCTTGAAAACTTCTTCTTTCATTAATGTTGCACAAAGCAACGTCAGAAGCTACTGAAAATTAAAATTCTCACTAGGTCATGGATCAGCGAGCTGTATGGAGAATACAGAATATACCATGAGGACTTCTTACATGCCAGTGGAAATTCAGAAGACTAGAAACAGGGTAATGTGTATTAGATGTCTTATAAAAGTTACCCTTCTCTAAGTTTCTGTGAAGTCAAAACCATGGTAGGGGTTTCTCCACAGCATCTCTTGTGCAGCAGTGGGCTTTTGAGGGTGTTACGAATGAAAGAATTATTTGTTGTAAACTGTCTAGTCCTGTGGACAAACTTTTCTGTGCCTTTGATTTTATGCTGCATTCACAGAGTCATGGAATGTCATCAGTTGGAATGAACTCTGGAGGTCTCTGGTCCAAACCACTACTCTAAGCAGGCCAAATAAAGCAGGTTGTTTAGTCAAGTTTTGAATATGTCCCCTGTACCAGTGTTTGACCACCCTAATTGTTAACAAGTTTTTCTATTATCTGTCGAGGAAGTAGCCTGTACTGCAACTTGAAATTGTTACATCTCACCCTTTAGCTCCATCTGCCTTAAACCAGCCACGAGGCAGTTAAAGATAACCATAATGTCTTCCCTGAACCTTCTCGCTTCTTTCAGCTGCTCCTATTCTCAATTACAGGATTATCAAAAAAACATGCAGTTGTGATCTTGGTGATCTCAGTTGCATTCAGACAGGCACTGTTCATGTTAACACTGAGCCTGTGTGTGTCTGTTTAGAGTTGTGACTCTAGGATGTGCTTCTTTCTGTTGTGCATCATTATACTCAACTTGTGATTTCATTTTTGTCTTGAAAGACATTTCTTTTAGACAAGTGGCCAAATGCCAGGCACTTTTATATTCCAGATTGCAGGCAGCTGGCTGTCTTGCTGGGTAAGGGTTATGCTCATACCTCTGTCTCCATTTTCTAATTACATATTGCGGAATAAATGCAGACACCCGATGGCCACCCTTGCCTCCTCATTTGCATCTGATGTCTCGTCAAGAGAGCAATGAGTGCAGAGGGAAGCACTGGCAGGAGAGGACTCAGAGGCTTGCTTTCTCCTCATCCCAACACCCCCTAAACATCAGGAGCAACCTTGTCTTCTGCTCTCCCTGATGTTGTGCCTTCTCGTCTGCTACTGTAATTCTCCTCATGAGGGAAGAAAAGCAAAAAGACTGAAAAGTGGACCATGTCCCTTTTTATCAATAACAGTGGCGGTGGGAGACAGAAAGTGTTAGGTCCTTACTCTCCTCACCTCAGCTTTTGAGGAGTTGGTGAGGAAAATGGAAGGCGGGAGCTCCTTTCTGCTGAGCTACTGCTACAGCCTTGTCTCTGGACATGTGAGCTGCTGCTGTACCAGGGTGACAGACAGCTCTGAGCAATGCTGTAGAAATCAACATGCTTGTGTGGGACCACTGTGCTACCTGTGGATTTAATGGCATGTTGTGTGAGGGCTCTGTTTGTTAAAGGGAAGCCATGCAGCAGGAAAATACTTTCCTATTCTAAGATATCCATCAAAACAGCAGTCTTAGTGGAGATAAAGTATGAAATGAAAAAAAAAAAAGGAAAGACCTTTAGACTTTTGAGTAATTTTCAGTGAAGCACATAACAGATATGGTGCTAGAGGGGTGAGATATGTTGACATCAGTCCCCAGGCACATGGGGTCCTTGTATGGGACAGCCTAAACTTCCTATTTCCCCATTGCCGCATTCTTGAACATGGCAGTAAAGAGCTCCCCTTGAGTGGCAGGCGTTGGCCTCTCAAGCTGATTTCTTCAGCACCTGGCAGACTGTGTATCCAGATGTGAAGATAAACAATCATGCAGATTACTCATCCTGTTGCTGGTTTGGCTGTTTCTCAGTCTGTCTCTGACAAGCTGTACATTTGCTTTTCCTTTCCCGCACCTGCCCAAATACTGTTGCAGAGGTTCATTCTGGGCTTGCTGTAACAAAATATGATTCTGTTGAGTTAACTTTTGATACCAGGACACTTAGGGACGTTACCTGCTAGTGTGAGCCTCCCTTCATGAAGGAGAAGTCTGTTGGCTGAAGACAAAATATTTTCACTGCTATTTTCTCTTAAGCTTTGCTTCAAACACTTGACTCACAGAAAAAAGAAAGAGAAAGAAAAAAAGGGAGGGAGAGAGAATGGGGAATTTTACATATCTGATGATGAATTGGGAGGCCACCAGCAGCTGAAGAAACTGAACACACGTGTGCTCTTATCTCAGGCTAAATACATCCCACGGCTGATAACTGAGCATGGCTCTGTTTCTTCAGCACTGCTATTGCTTAAATGTGTTTATGCTTTTGAAATGTTAAGCTGGGTTTTTCTTTTCCAGAGAGAGTTTAATGGTTTTTGCAGCTCTGTGTGTGAACAGATGTAATCCTCGAGTTGAGACTCAGTTGATGATATTAGCATAAAGCTGCTTAAAGTCTGTCTGTATGGGCAAGGGGGTAACCACAGCAGAAAGTCGCCCATGTTCCCAGGTATGCCGTGTCATTTTTTGTAATGCTGTTTAAATGTAAATAGAAATTCCTTTGGCTCAGCTTGAGAAGTGAAAGGGGCAAATAATTTCTACTTAGTATCCTTATACAAAGGTAGTAATACTTCTACCCCATTTCATTCGTCCCCCTAAATGCAAACACTGGAGAGTCCTCCAGGATTGTACGATGGTGCTCTCCTGGATGCTAGCTGAGGCCAACCTGTGCTGCCACTCAAGGCTCTTGCACAGATTGCATGTTCAGCTACACTGTTTGCAGTGTTCTGGCTGGAGCAGCTCCTCTTAGAGCAGAGCCACTCCCAGTGACTAGAATACAGAAAACCAGCCAACTTTAGATCATGCTATAAAGATGGATAGAAAACTAAACCTTCCTCAAAACATGCCCTCTAATATCCACTTACCTCAGGGACAAAGAATCTCTTGTCACGATCCCAGACCTGAGGCCAAATTATGACCTCTTGCAGTTGCCTGAACTTCTGAAAGTTGTCCAACCATTTGACTTTACCTTCCAGATCCCCTGAAATATGTGAAGCATCAGTTACTGCCAAGGCTGGCAAAACCAGTCCCATTTCTAGGTGCTAAATGCTGATTTTTTCCAGAGGAAGCCAAAGCACCTCACATGTGAAGCCCCAGGTGAAACCTTGGCCTCATTGTAAAAAGTGCCTAAGCTCTTCTTAGGTCAGCAGAGCCAGAATTTCAAACCAGGCATTCAAACGTTCTTAAATTCACTGTTAAATGAAAAGGCTGTGTTTACTAATCTGACTGGGGAACAGGGGAATCATATAAAAGTCACACATGAACTGTAATCTTAAGAATTTCTTTAAAAAAATCCTGCCTTTTAAATTTGTCTGGGATAGTGAAAAAGAAGTAATTTTCTTTATATACACCCTAACCAAAAGACAGTGGAAATTAATGAGAATTAATTCTGGGGAAGTAGTGCCAGAAGTGACTAAGTATTTGACTGGGATGGGGGAGCCTCAGAAAGTGAAAAATGGGACTAAGTCGTTGAGTGATATTACAAATAATGGTTTCAGACACACACACACACCTCCCAGGAGAATGCTGGGGATTACAACTGTTCCCTATGTCACTGATTCACTGATCAAAACAATGAAAGCAGATCTTTATCAGGCTTCTGTGAATAAAGAGGAGACACTACTCTCTCTTTGGTTTCCTTGTCCTAGAGGTATCTAAACTCTGGAAGAACCTATTTCTTTACCAGTAGTATCTCCTAGATATCTCATGGTCTTTTGAAACCATATACCTAAAACTGCTGTCATCCCAGCAGAAATCCCCGGACCAATGACAAAACCATGGCATTTTCCTGTGGGACCCCTTCTGTGCTGAAAAGTGTGCTCCTTGTGGGCCATTAGGCTAGACTACTAAAAAGACCTGGCAAGAAAAGAAAGAACCCAAGTCTCTCTTTTAGATGGAAATTGTGTCACTGGAGTATTTGCCCAAGAAGAAGGAGCCCCAGATTTATCTTTCTCTAGAAGACACTAGCTCTCTCTCTACCTCATCTCCCAGGGAGATGTTCGAGTCTTCAGCTTCCAGGATGGAGAGAAGGATGGTGGCAAAGAACAAGCCACCATGGTGGGTGACTCAAAGCCTTGGCGTACTGCTGATGAGGATGAAGCACTGCCTAACACCTCTCCTGCCAAGACTGGCAGGTTGTGTTTTGCTGATGCTTTGCCTTGTCTTTGATTTCAGTGGGAGCTGCGTGAGGCCTTTGGAGAATAAACCTATCCGCTGATGTACTATATGACCATGAGACACTTAGAGATATATTTATAGTTTCCTGAACAAGACTGAATTAATAAATTATTTAGAATTAATAAATTATTTACATAAAACAAAATGCAGGGGATAAAAAGAATTCCTGGACCAGTGCCTTCTTCTGCACAGTAGCTAGAGGAAATCTGTAGCTGAGATAGTTCTTTAGCTGCTTTACATGTTAGGACCCTGTCATTTAGTGAAAGGTCACTGACATAATATTCCCCTTGTGAGTGCAATTTTATCCTATTAAGGATTAGCCTCAACAAATCCTCCCTGGACATAAACCCAACTCAAAGACCTCTTTGTTTGAATATCTTTCTTAATTTGTTCCAATTTGTGATCTGCTCTTAATTGTTTGCATGTCACTGCAGAGGATTCTGAGCAAATACAAGTGACTCACTTATTTGGGAGTCCTGTGACCTTGCTCAGAGAGGCTTTGACAGCACAAGGGTGGCACCAATCATTTCCTACAGAATGAGGAAGGGCTCAGGATTGTAGAAAGGCATGTACATCCTCATTGCATCTCTGCAGGAGGACCTGTTCACACTCAAAGGACACAAACAAAACGGCCATACAATTTGCTGGTTGTTAATCACACACTTGACTTTCAACCCCAGTTACTTACATATGGACTTTTCCACCTTCTCTTTAAGGGACCAGATAAAGCCTTTCTCTGTTTCATCAGTGCTCCTCTTCCAGATGTTGTTAAGGAGGAGGGGATAGCGTGTCAGCCGATGCAAAGGAGCGACCAGGAGCTCCGGCAGATGCAGTCTCTTGCACTGTTCATTTTGTTCACACCACTGCTGAAGACAAGAAAAACCTGCCTTAGGCCTTAGTTTGTTCCCTGGCAGGAAGGCAGTAAACAGTTTTCTGCATCGTCAAGTGACTGTAATGAGACAGGGACTAATTAAAGATGAACTTCTCACACAGTGAGAGCAAGGGCAGAGTAAAGGCTCTCTCCAGTGGGAATCACATCACTTCTCAAGGTTCTTTTTCTGCATTGCTGCTTCCCATTTCAGTTGCTGTGGCCATGCAAGCAGATCAAGCAGTGCTCTTATTTATCTGCCATCTGAATTTCATGAAGAAAACCTAATCTCAGTTAGGTTTGAGGGTCACTTCATATTCTGCGTCACCTGCTACTTCCCACTCAGGACCATTCTCCTAGGCACGAGTGTATGAAATCCTTGTCAGGGAGCAAGTGATGAGAAACTCCCAGGCCCTAAAAGGTGCAGAGTTTGGCTGATACAGAGAGGTTACCTCCCAGTTTGGGGCTGCCTGTGAGAAAAGCCCACTTTTTCAGGTTTCTCTTTCTCAGCTTGTAATACTGAAGGTCAATCTTAAGTATAATTAATATTATAAGTATTATCTATGGTTAAGCAAAACCTGTCAGAGCACATAAAAGACTACCACTGAAGAGAGGTGCCTTGCTGTTCTATCCAGGATGTTGGGTCAGTGAATACTGAATGAGGAAGGCAGCCTGGTTTTCTCACCAGGGCTCAGTGGAAACCCACCCCACTCTCTCATCACAGGCTCCCAAGACCCAGGAAAGTATTGACATCCTCCTGGATTTTATTCCTCTTGTTTTGGTTTGTATCATATACCCCTTTCCTTAAGCAGAAAGCAGCCATTGTACACTTGTCCAGTTTTGAGGTTTGTGTATGTCACTGCTGATGTGGCACAGTGGTCCCACCCAACATCTCAACCAAGTTGATAAGAGATAACCCTCTGCAGTTCAATCTGTGTAAAATGCAATCTACATGGTTTTGATTCCAATGAACTTTCCTAGAACACTGTTAAAATCCTGTCATAAGGCAGGAAAGCTGAAGAAAACAACAACGAAGACAACAAGAACAACAAAACCATCACTTTACTTTCAGGTAGATGCCAAAATCTTCTCTCTGTCTCAGGTTTTCCAAGTAGAAGACAGCGGAGGTATAATTAAGGCAATAAATCTGGTGTGTCTGGCAGAGGTCACCCTGGAAAAACTGCAGAAAAGACTTGGAAACTTATCAAGAAAGAAAAGATGTCAAGACAAAGGGAGGAACGACAGTTTTGGTTTTGTAATGTGCATTTTACCTGAGATTTCCTTGGACCTTAGAAAACAGAGGAAGAGGGAAAGGAGGATTTAAAAAAGTAGAGTTAAAATGTAGTAAAAGTGGTAAGGTAGTAAAAAGACAACAAGAGTGCTCAAACAGTGCATGAGAGCACGGTTCTAACAGTACTGGAGAGGTGTGAAACAGCCTTAGAATTTGTCACTTTATATCTGAGTGTGCTAGATAGCTCAGAAATGTTGAATGCCATCAGTGACAATTTTGTCCAAGATTTTGTCTGTCTCACACAAGCATGATAGATAAGAAGGTCTGAAGTTAGAGGTAATGAGGATGAGAAGCCAAGCTCTACCCTCACCTTCCCTTTTTTAAAATCCTAACCCTGTTTTAGTATTTTCCAAGTAGTTTTCTAACAGCTCCTGCTGCTAGGGAAAGTTCAGGTCCCTGAATCGATTTTCTGTCTGTATTAATAATTCCAACTTTTCAGTCATTGGGAATTTGTGCAGGAAATAGCCCTGGACAGTGCTGTTTGGACATCTGCCTTGTTTGCCATGCAGACTGCCCCAAAGCATTGTATGAGGTGTGTTCGACAGTGGCAGGATAGCTGTGCCTCTGCCTTTCTGTTGCTTAGCAGATACAGGCTGAACTGCAACTAGTATTTCAGGATCTGGTCCATGATAAAGGAAGGTAAAAGTCCATGGTAAAGGAAGAGGTGGAAGGAGGCAGGGAACATCCAGCAATGGGGCTGTTGTCTGGTCTCAGGGAAACACAGAGCAAGGAGCTCGCCTCTGCTGATGGCAAAGTCTCCTCAAAGTCTTGGCTACTGCTCTTCTCCAGGAAGGGAAAATCTTTCCACACTTTGTTCCACATAGAGAACACCTTTCCATGACCACCTCAAACGTGCCAATGAATAAAAAGTAAAATATTCTACTGACAGGAGGTGCTTGAGGCTGAGACCAAACTGACTGTGACAGATAGATGGCTTGTCCTTGACTGACTTGATTGCTCTAAAGCACTTGCGTGCTATGATAAATGGTCTGCTGCAAGGACTTGCTGATATTAAGCAAGAATACTTCTAATTATGTTACCTTTCCAAGTACAGAACTGAAATCCATAGGAGAGTCTGACTTGCTGACATGTTCCTTCACAGTTTCAAAAAAACTTTGCAGAAAACTGAGACTTATCTAGATAAGGGAAAAAAGAAAAAAAGAAAAAAGAAATAAGCATCAGTGGTCTTCTGAAGTTAACATAAAACAACTTTATTTTCCATCTCAGAATCCCAGATCTCTTCGAAGGCCTATGGGATGTCTATACTTATCTCCTCAATGTTGCCAGAAGTAGCTTCAGAATTGCACCTGGAATGCTTTAATGAGTCAGAACCTAAAACAAATCTACACAAATACCCACTGACATCATGATAATGTCATATGACAAAAGCTTTGAAACAAGATTAGCTACTTCATTTAAAGCCATGTTAGGGTAGCAGCTCTATTTAACATTAATTGGCATGAAAAATTGCAATGGATGAACGGTATCTACTGGAAAATGCTGATTTTGTTCAACAGCTGTGGCAATTAAGGAAGTCTTCATGATCATTTGAAGAAGATACCATGTTCTTTTCATAGTTTGAGTTTATTTCATGCTATTGGAGATCTGGGAAATTTCTATAAAATGCTAAAAAAGTTATGTATTCCCTATAAGTCACCTCTGTGTGTTCACACTGGATGCCTACAGAGTCAGTCAAATGTGGGCGAAAGCCTGCTCCTAACCTGCACTTGCATCCTAAACACACTATTTGCCCACAAATTGATGACCAGGCTCAGCTTTATGTCAAATTTTAGGATGGAAAGGAACATCATCCTCTGTGATACTGCTACAAACTGCTGTTGTAGCTGTGCACACTGCTTTGTTTGATGTATTTATGGAGACAGGGTTGTTATAGCCTTCATTTTGACAAGGATGCATTTCACACCTTTTACAGCATGTGTTTTTTCATAGATTCAACCTACTGTCAAGAAGAAATGCTTGCTCTAAAAGGTGTTAAAAAAGAGGCATAAAAGGCATTAAGAGCAGCTACTTTCTCCTACATTTTATCAGTATTTTATATACAAGCATGCATAATAGACGACCATTTATTATCCTCATTAATAGGGACAACAAAATTAGAAAACAAAATAGGAAATGCATTAAAGATAATTCTCTCAAAATGTGACCAAGCTCCAGCCAAACACAAGGCTTTTGTGATTGTGAAATGGCACGGGGCAATATGCCCCACTCCCATCTTTGAACAAGAAGGAAGGAATCAGCAGCCACGCATCAGCTGAACACTAGCAGATGGCTGCATGTATGGTCTTAACCCACAAAAAGCACCAGGTGAAACACATCTGCTAAAAATCTCTTTCCTTGTATCTCCAAACCTGCTTAGGTGGTCACTCACAGCAGCTCACCTGTTGGGTGGTGAGTCACTGTCACTGAGCAGAAGTGACTTGCTCATGTGTTTGAGCTCTGGCTAATTGTCCCTACTCTGAAGAGTTTCCCTGCTTTTATTGTTTTGGCTGAGAAGGCAGTTGTTAATTGTTAAAATACGGGAATTACAATAAGGGAAAGAACTTGAAATAAGTTTAGGGTATGTGATGTGATTGTGAACAGTTGTTCACCTTATGCAGTTGAAGAGGTCCTTCCAATTTCGCTATTAAGGGGGGTGTGTCCTGTAAAAGAGCTCTCAAGGTAAGAGAAACTTCTCTTTTGCTTCTATATATATGTAAAAGATATCTTGGAAATCTCAGCTGGAGAGTAGTGGTCCTCATTGTGTTTTAAACTTGCTCTATCTGAGTGGAATGATATATAGCAAAGCCATTGTGCCCATCTGTTTGTGAAAAAAAAACTTGTAGTTATTTTGCTGTTCTTACTGTTTTTCTGTGAGGTTTGTGCAGCCAGAGTTTACCTTCACAAGTCCTTTTAAAAGGATGCTGCTTATGAGAATTAGTCTTGAACTCATTTTTACTGTAGAAACAACTGTCAGATGAGCTCTTGTCTGTGTTCAAATGCCTGTTTATCTTTTGGTGGAGGCACATGAGAATAATTTGCATTTGTGAAATTTGACCCCCACTGATACGCAAAATGAAAATGAAGGAAAGACTAATTCATTGAACTAAGTTCCAAATGTGATTATTGAACCTGAATAGAATCTTTATAGATGGATTCTCATCTCCTGTTATTGTGCTGGTTGATTTCTGATCTCAGTAAGACTTATATTTTTTTTTTACTCACCTTGTTTAACTCTTCTAAATTTGCAAAAAGTCTCCACAAATCCACATCCAAGAGAAATTCCTTACTCTGGAGGCATTTTAGAGTGTTCATAAATATCTTTAAAAACAAAACAAATCCATGTTATTCACTATTTTTGCCAATTGAATTGATCTCATGTTTGTTTCCTGAAAAGATCATGTTTGTGCTGTTGTTCTCATGAAACAGTCATTTCAAGACTTATAGGCAGAAGAAAAGCAGAAGAAAAGCTTTACCTGACCTGCCTGAAGGCTAAATATTGGGCTTTCTGTGAGGAGGAGTGTATGAGTGATGTCTCTAGGGTGTCTCTGAGGCTGCCATGGAGGCAGCTGCATCCCTGCTGTGCTCCCTAATTGAACAGGGACAACTGAGCCCCCTGCAAACCTGTGTGAAGGAATTAATAACATCAGAGTCATAGTTACAGCTTTCTATGACATTTATAAATGCTTTTCTTCCTACCCCGTGCACCTGCTGCTATATAAGTTGTTTAAAGCTACTATGTGGAAAAAAAACGTTGGAATAGCCTAAGTAAGGGGCTTATGAAGGTTTTCCATCTCTTTGTTTTACTAGCCTTTATTGAGTGAAAACTGCATAGGTATTTATTGGCTTTTTAAGTTTTTATGTTATTTAAGCTCTGATGGTGATCTTGAGCTGTGCTGAGGCTGACATAAAGGTGACAAAAGCTTAAAAAATGTAGGTTGCCAAGTAGAATTATTTTGTATATGTGTGAAAAGCATCAGTGAAAAACCCATCACCCACGTGCCAAGACTGAAGAGCTAGTGAGAGTGTTTGTTTAGCCTTGTGTAATTAATTACTCACTTGCCACAAACAGTTGACCTGAGAACTTAAAGGGGGTGTACGGTGGTCTTAAAGTTCCCTGTGGAGATTCATTAAAATCATTGGAATATTTTTATACTGGGAAGTACTTTGAGTAGTAGATATCTGTAAAGCTGGCTGTCCAAATTCAGTGGGTTCGTTCTTTGGCAGGACAGTTTGAAAAGCTGGCAAGGACTGAATGGTTTATCATGCAGGGCTGGCTAAGGCTTGTCTGTGGGTTCCTAGAGCAGGCTCACCAGGGGGCCTGGATGTCTTCTGTTATCCTCGTCTGTCTCAGCATTCACCTGTTTTTAATCTTCTCAGATCTCTAAACAAAGTGTATAGAAGGAAGGACACTTCTATCCTGTCTTGGACCAAAGGTTCTGTCATACCCTTCTCTCTCTCTCCCTCTTCAGCCTGCTCCTCTATTTATTCCCTTTACTTTGTACTGCCTGGGCTAACATTTCTGCAACATGAAAAATGTTTTACTAATCTTTTTCTTTTGACTAGTAAGAAAAGAGAAATTGTCTGTGCAGAATGAGAGGAAAAATTACCGGAAGCTCTGTCCTTTTAAATGGATGTATTCATCATGGATCAAAAGTTAATGTAAATAATCTAGGTATTCTTCTAACACAGTGTGCAAAATTCTTGTCCATATTTCAAAGCTAATAAAATTCACCATGATGAAGGCAATTTGGAGTTTTTGGGAGAGGTGTTGTTTTTAAGTTTGCTTGATTTCTGGTAATATTAGAACTACGGTTCTGGTGAATTCTGAGGTTTTCATGCTCTAGTCAGGATAATCTTACCACAGCTCTGTATGAAGTTATACAAAGAGCATAATGTTACAGACTACCAGTAGAGAAATATCCAGTATAGTAAATTGGAGGGTGGTTTCAGTTCAGTCTTAGTGAGATTGGATTAGTGAGAGCTGATTGGAATATCAGCTGAAACTGCTGGAAGGATCTGCAATCAGACAGTGGTTGCACAGTATTAGAAAGTGCTTTCCAGAAGAGAAAACACCATCAAGAGGATAAAACACTCAGGGAACTGTGGAAACAGGATGAGCAGGCAAGATGGGAGAAAAACCAAGAGCTTATGTCATTCCCGTGCAGACACCCAGTGTGCCGATATGGGTGGCTTTATGTCTACTATGCTGACAGCAGGGCAAATAATGTTTCATTATTTTTGAGAAATGAAATCTGAAGTTACCATCTTGAGAACCAGCAAATGATCCAGAAAGTAAGTGCATTCACTTGTGAAAAGTTCCCACACTGCTGCTTCTTTTTTCACTTCTAACCGGCTGTCGGCATCTTTCTGCGTGGTCTGTTGTGCCTTTATAAATTCATGCCAAGATTTATTCTATTGATTGAAGAAGAAAGAAAACCACTGACTGTTGCATCAACTGCTTCAGACCTTATGAAAAGAATCTATGATCTATTTTCCCATGGAAAGAGCCTGACTGCCAGTATTAACAATTCTTCTGAAAGCTTAAAGATTCCTTTAAAAAGATTATAAAACTTGACATTTTCCTCCAAAATATTTATGATATGAACACACTGAATTTGAAAGTATCACGGTATGATAGCCTTTTTGTAGGATGCTGTATCAAAAAATAGTGTGCTGCTTGCAAATGTTAAGGAATTTAATTTGTCGTGCTGCTGCCGGAATGCAGGGATGGATGATAGCTTCCTCTTTTTCAGGTGGTAAAATCAAGGCACCAAAGCACTAGGTCTTCATAGGTACTTGTATATTGTTTTGTTTAGTCCTAAGCTAGCCGCTCGCATTGCTGACTTGCTCTGAAGTCAGACATTCACATATGATAGGACCAAGTGAATGGGGAACTGCATATAACAGCCCGCTGGGATAAGCAAAAGGTCTGATTTGGAGGGTTTAGATGTGGGTTATCTGGATATCACTCTAGCAGCCCAGTCTTGGTATTTCTATGGCTAGGAGACCCTGGAGGCCAGGACCCTTGTTTATCTGTGTCTGACAGTCTTTAGTGAGATTTCTTCAGCTGAACCCTGTCGTTGGTACTGACCTCTCTGTGGTTAATCCAGATTAATGTAGTGAGAAATGGTAACTTGAACGCAAAATTTCCCTCCCGGTTTTTAAGTATTCTTAGTACAATATACTGAGTATTTTGTTACCTTAAAGCAGAAGAATTCGTGTGTGCTGCAGTCTATCATCTTAATGGTTGAAAGACAGTTTTCCAGATCAGATGCTTGCTTCTGTTTGTCTTTACCCTATTGAATGACAGAAAAGCACCTGTGATTCATTTGGTGTTTTAAAGACCATTGAGAAGTTTACCCAGCTCAGTAACCTTGCTCTGATCTGTAAGTAGCTTAACTGAGTGATTTCTTTATATTTCCAGATTCTCCTACACAGACATGAGGCAGTGATAGCAGGTTTATTTGTGGCTGTGGGTGGGGTGTGTAGGTGGTTTAGGTGTAGATGTGTAAGATCTTTGACAGGGCAAGTCACTGGTGTGACACCAGACAATGGACTGTCCTCAGAAGACAGAACAAATAAAATGTTTCATTTCCTTCAGCACTGTCAAAACTAGAGGACAGTAAACTCACAGTTCAAAACATCCTCCTGCCATGGGTTTACAAAGCTTACTTATTTAATTTAAAAAATGTTTCAATTGAGCTACATATTAAAAAAAACTCCTTTGGTCAGCCATTGAGTAGCATCTGTAAAACGAGCTTTTAGAAAGCTTAAAGAACAGACGGAGCTTGTCTGTGTGAGGGATCATGAAATAAAAACAATTGCTTTTGGTCTGGCTTTGTTTTTCAGGCTGGCAGTGCCATGTAAAAGGTTTAACCAATATTTATGAGCTCTAATTTAGTGCTGTGATTATAGACTTATAAGGTGTTTGCCTAAGTTTTGTCCACTTTCTGGAACAGTAAATTCAGACTTCGGGGATTCCTATTTTCTGAACTTCAGGCACTTATCTCAAGCCAATTTTGAAATATGCGTTTGATTATAATATGAGAAATTCAGAGTTCAAGCTCAACTCTTAATTTTGAAAGATATCTTGAAATGTAGCAGAAACAATGTAATTATATATACACCCACACTTAACCACTGAATTGGCAAATGAATCTTTATAAATTACATTTTATGGTATTTAATAGTCTCAAAAATCACTTTTGGCTAGGTATCAAATACATTTTTTTTGAAAACTTCAAATATTTTGCTGGACTTAAAATTTCTCAGTTTTAGACCATGCTCCTTCAATTCCTATAGATATGCTATCAAATTAAGTGGAAACTCTTGTACATGCTAATCTGAGTAATTGCATTTGTTTCACTTGCACAAAGTCTTCTTTGATAATTGAGATTTGGAAGATAAAATGCAAAAAATATTAGGAAGGGACTGTTCACAATTACATGTTTAGGGGTGCAAAGTTATCAAGACACTAGTAAATGAATGATGAACAATACTCAGAAAGGAAATTCTGATACCATAGTAAGTGAAAGTTTTTGTAACTAGAAAAGACAAGGAAATATGTTAGATGGGGAAATTAACTGAAGCGTGTGGGTGTGTATGCTTTTACTGGTGAGTGTAAGGGTACCCATAAAGACAGGAAAGGCCTAAAAAAGTATCTAAAAAGCTATTCTGACAGGTAAAGCCTAGATTCTTTCCATGTCAGTGGGAGTTAGGTGGATACTCCAGAGCTCTAAGGCACTAATGGGTAAGTTGGCATGCAGAAAATATGGGACAGACTGTGGTCAAAGCAATGATGTGACTGACTTACCCACCTTGGGCTTTTTTTTTTAGTCTGGGGGGCTGCATTGGTCCTGCTGCCACCACTGAGTGCCTTGAAGTAGGGCTCCTGCGTTGCCTACCCTGCCCTGCCCTCCTGGTGCCAAGGACACTTGTCCTCTCACCACCCATGGGGACATGCTTTACATGCAACAGCACAGAGGACTGCTCTGGAGCCACTCTACCCTCATTTCAGATAAGTGTTGGAGCAATCCCAGGGTGGGCTGAGACCTCTGGGTTCAGCTCACCTGCTGACTGCTTTACTCCAAGGGCAGTGAAGCAAAGAAACTCTCTTTAAACAGGTTAGATGTAGGGAGAAGGCAAGGTCAGTGCAAGGTAAAAAATGTGCTGAAATACTTACAACTCCTCTTTTGGCAAATGGCCACCTTGGCTTTTTGGACTCTAATGGGGAAAATAAAATGTTATCAGTAAAGAAATAAATAGCTAAAAATAAAACTGTTATTTATATGTTTGTTTATTTTTCATTATTTTTTTTTTTTTTTACATGAAGCCTGATATACTATACTTGGCTCAGATTTAATACTTATGTTTAGGCAGTTTGTGCACCAGACTTAAAACCCATTAAGCCTATTGGGTTCCTCCCAGCAAGAATTATGTCTGTCTGTGATGGGATCTTGGATGATGTTAAACACTCCCACTTGCTGCAGATGATCAATGTGTGATTGCCAATACTTTACATGGTAGAACACATTATGCCTCAAGCCAATTCTTGTGGATATTCATTGTTTTGAAGCAGGAATTAGGGTATGTCTGCTCGTTGGTAATATCTTGGAGCTATGCAGATATTTAAAACTCCTGTGAGTAAACAATCCTACAAATCCTAAGTCTCAGACCTGTCATGGGGCTGGCACGGTGGTGCAGACTGTTACTCGTGGTCCTCAGTGAGGCAAAAGGAAAGCTGAGAATCCAGATGTAGGAATGCACTGGTGAGAGGTGAGGAATGCCTGTGTTTGTTCAGCAAGAAATTTGAAAGAGTTTTCAGTATGTGGCACCTGTGTGTCACTGGGAATCAGCTGGAAGTTTCTCCTTTGGGATTTTGAAGGTCTTGGTCATTCTTTGTGGGGATAGCTGACTTTCATGAAACCACCAGTTGTCACCTTGACTTACTTATTTTTTTAGAAAATTTTCATCTCTGGTCACTGGCATCTTCTGGTCTCTGGCAATCACACTATACTACATTCTGTAATAAATACTTACAGAAATTACTTGCAAGTCTACATTTCAGTGCTGGAGGGTCTTGTGAGTAGCCTCTAGTCATGAACTGGGCCTGCTCCCCTTGTGATTAGAGCACTACTGGAAAGGGTGGCACAGGCCACTCTCTTCCCTCTGCTTGAAGCTGTGCAGGTAGGAATTTGTAGCTCAACTGCTTGCAGATGGAGGTCCTGGCCTGGGTTCTGGTTGCTCATAGCCTTTGGAGGAGGGAGGTGATCTGTGTCCTGCTCCCCTCATCTGCCTCTTACGTTTTGCATTCAACCACACAATAACCTGAAAACCAACCAAACAAAACCCCCCAAGAACAACAACAAAACAACAAAGAAAGGAATTTTAAAATTAGCAATGCAGCCATTTTGGTGTAGGTTAACCATGAAGGCTGTGCTGCCTCACATGTCACTGTAGCACCGATCCTCCCTCCCCATCCCACACGTGTTTTAATTGTTGTTTTTGCTGGATTCAGCTGAGCAAACCCAACCTCATGTCTGACCTGTGCTTAGCAGGGGGGCTGCATGGGGCAGGTAGTCCGTAGCACCGTCTGAGACGAGGAGGTCTCCAGGGAACACGTCGAGTCCTGGCAGGCTCACTACCACAGAGCTACGCCTGCGCTCAGCTGATCTGTGAGATGCAACAACAATATACATCATATTTCTCCTCTTGTGGCTGCAGAGGAAACTTCTGAAGTGCTCCTTGCTGATACAGGAAGAAATGAGCTAAAAAACCGAATCACAGCAACTGTGACATAATGTGGTAAAGGAACAGTGAATAAAAAATTTCAGCGATGGACAGCAAATATCGAATTACTTTTCCAACACCACATTGTTGCAGAGATCGTAGCTGTGACTTGCTTCAGATAATAGGTACTTAGAAAATTTAAATATTGGAAATGCCTGTGTTTTTCCGAGATTAGGCATAGAGATTTCAGAATTTGTGTTTTGTCACTGGAATCCAAACGAGCAGTTAAGTACCATGTCCCAAGATGATACCTGGGTTGTCATTACTCTGTTACTACTTTGTAGCAACTCTGCAGTGCTAGGATAATGATCAAACTTGACGACTTTAAAGGTCTCTTCCAACTATAACGATGCTGTGATTCTGTACTTTTAAACTTCATATAACTCAGGTGATTTCAAGAAAAGACAGCATACTAGTGCAACCCTTAAGATGTTGTGGGATTGTTTTTGTATTTTTTAGTATTTAACTTTTTGGCTGGTTTGTGCTATTTTTCTTTCTAAATGTCTTCGGCGTTTTTTTCTGCTAATTCACATTTTTATTTGTATTTTGAATATAATATGACTTAGTGGCTCTGCTGGTCAAAAACAAGTGGCTCTGTCAGTAACAACAATACCTGGAAAGAGGGCATTGTCCAGGATGTAGATCCATCAAGTGAAGTGACACAGGCATTCTGTATGCAACAGTATGTTTGTGCCAGAGACTGCTTGCATTCAAAAACAGAAACTATTGGTGCACATCCAAAACCTTTTTGGATTTCTCTAATAACTCACACCGATACCAATGAATTATGTTCATGTACTATTGCAAAGTGACTGATGTCTACAGCTGTTGTTCTATCTTCAATTGACTGATGCCTGAAGACTACACTAAAATTTAAAGAGTCGGTAATTAAGTAGCTGAAGGAGGAGGCTTGAAGTGTATGTACTTATACAAAAATTCTCTTTTTTCAGTCAGTGTTTATTATGTATGGTATTTTTAGACACTTAAGTGTAATTATTAGTTATTTTTTTGCCAAGAGAGGTGTCTTACTGTGACTATTTATCCATCTGCCAACACCTGGCAGGTATATTTTTCCCTTGAAGTGTGTGAACATGACAGCACATCAAGTGGCAGATGATCTCTGAGGTAGAGAACTGGGATTTGGTGTGTATAGCAGGACATGGACTCTATGCTTGTTGTTACAATCTGACAGTGACACTGTTAGCAATTGCCTTAGCTAAAACAACTGAATTGTAGAGATGAAAGGAAAGAGTGCTCCTAACAACAGTGGGCTGCAGGCTACCATGAGGGCCAGGTCTGGGGCTTTAACACTTGAAGCATGGCCATATCAGGTTTTGAAAACCATGTGCTGAGGGGTTTACAATGTGCAACATAAAAAAATCTCTACAAGCATTTACTTTTCTGATAGTTCTACTGAATGGGGGACGTAGGATATGTTTGTTTAACTTTAGGGATTTACAATGAGACTCTGAGGTTTCTCATGAAGTTGAACCTAACACGTGGTTTGAGAGCTTTTATGGATAGGGTCTGTTCCTTGGTTGTCTGCAAGCCTATACCACAGCAAGGGAGACCGCTTGCTGATGAGGTGCACTGAGTGCTACCCAGTGCAATGTTTTTAGTGCTGGTAACAACTGTACGAAGATACATCTGGAACCTCTAGTGAATCCACGATGCAATCTCTTGGGCAGGTGGGTTATTATACAAGCCAGATGCTGTAATATAATACAAGGATCATTCTAAAGTTTGCCATTCCTGTACTAGGAAATCCAGGAGATTTATTTCAGGATGTATTCATGGTAACATTTTAACAACGTATTATTGATTTTAAAAACTGAAGTTTTAGAATATACTATGAAGTGGGAGGCTGGGGGCTTATGAAGATTATTAGTGGGAAGCGTGGTTTCGTTGTAACTCAGTTAAATTCTGACATTTCCCTAGATCAAAAAGGCCTTGAACTTCAGACACACACAGGTCTAAACAAGCTCCCCATGTAGGTCTGCAATCCTGTGATGTGTGGGAGCGTGCCAAGGTCAGTTGGATGTGTATCCACAATACACCTTCACAAATCTGACATTCCTGGGCTGATTAATGGTTTGCATGCCTAAATTATATACTCATACCTCACAGATGAAGGCACAGGTATCTGTGATCACCTGGCCCGATACCTGTAGACATATTAGATAGATTGGATGCTTTTGTTGGTTTTGCTGGAGAAATTAAACTACTGAACTGCTGTGTATTGCAATTCACCAGTTTTTGAGTCAATATGCAACATTTTATTATCTTTTCATACCTGAAGACCCTGTAGCTTTACATTTTTCTTTAGTTTTTGCTTTTCTCATTAGGGCCAGAGGACTGAAGTGTTTGAGTGAAAGAAATGCTTGTACTTTAGGGACAAACTCAAGAACCTGAGGAGATATTCCCCGCAATAATTCCTCCTTTAAATCTTCTTGCTTGGTGAAACAAGATTATGCTACATATTTGAATTACGAAGTCACAGAAAAATGTTAAAGACACTGAAGCAGCTCATGGTCTGAAAAAAAAGTAAATGTCCTGTATATATAATTGTTTCTAGGACATGGAGAGTTTCAGCTGATTGATTTTTTGGGATCTGTATCTTTGTATGTCTATACTCTTAGCCTTACTAGCTGTCCTAGGGAACAGCCATCTATATAAATCACCTTACTTAAATAACAGATGTGGCATTTAAAGGAATACCACAGATGAGAGTAAAAGCAACTGAAGAGGTTACAAAGGCCAATTTTATAGGGTGGGCACAGTACTGAGGTAGCTGCCAGGTAATGACACTGTTACCCAGGCCACTCAGAGAGAATATTTGTACTCCCTGGTTCAAAGAATTAGCATGACACTGTATGGGCATACGAGACATTAAAAGAGGAAGAGGAACACTTCAGCATAGATGAGCCTAACTCCCTCAATTCACTGAAAATGAGCTGCCCTGGCAGTTACTGAGGCAGTTACTATTAGCTGCTTGTCTTTACAAAATAGTGCAATCCAGTTTTCCACCCAATCTCTGATATGCTGAATGGTGCAAGGAGAAAATGAACTCAGAGTAAATTAAAGGTTTTGTTTTATCAGCATTTCCTTCCACTTCATTGCTGCCTGTAGCATCTCGCCTTGTGTCTACTACGCACACTTATCTCTGTGCTGCGCCTCTTACGCTTTTTATTAATTTATTTTGCCTGATTACTTTTAATCAGTGCCAGTTTAGCATGTTGCCATGCCTACAGAGACATACTGGTGTTCCTGACTGGGGACTGTTAAAAATTAGTATTACTGCTTTAAGAAAGGCTTTTGAAAATATAGCCTGGGAGTGGGGAGAAGAAATGTTCATTAAAACCTTAGCATGGAGGTATGTTTTGACCCTGGATGATGTATGTCAGTCTTGGAGGAGGATTGCCAACTGTCTCAATGTGCTTTTAGATGGAGAGAATAATCTGACATTTTCACAGTTTTCATCGGCTGTGATAAGAAGGGATTAACTGTTAAGGAGTTAGACTAATGATGTGGATAAAGAAGGAGCTGAATAAAGCCTTGGACCAAATTCAGCTTGACAAAAAAAATTTTGAAGTGAAAGCTGGTGTTTTTTATTTTGTATTTCTGCACAAACTAATATTGGTCAAGACAAAAAATAGAAATCATAATACACCACTCAAACCTTCTTCTGTCAGTTTTTCCTGCTGGTGACTATGGAACAAAGCTTGCATTTGTGTGTTTTCTTGATTTTTAAAATGTGTCTGGGTAGAAGTCCAGAGCCAGTATCTTAGATGGCATACAATGACTTTCCTCTGAAGCTGCCAGACAAGTGGCACCAAGAGAAGGTGTGTATCTTAAATGGCTAAACAGGAGAACGCTGAATGCTTGTGTTCAGTATTCTTCAAATTCTCCCCTGAAGTTTGCTACAGGCCACACAAATTTTCACCCTGTCAGTGCGATATGCTTATCTATTACAGTTTTGAGTTGGATCAGAGCAGATTTTTCCCGTAATAGGTACATATCACCTGTTTTCACACTGCGATGCAAAGAGCTTTCCCTCCCCTCCTCTCTCTATCTCCACTGTAAATTCAAAACGCTAAAGAGTGAGTTGGAAATCGCAAAAATTCAGAAAATCTATGAAGCCTCTTCTACATTTAACACGTGATTGCAGATGCGCACACACATCTGTTAAGCCTTGTCTGGGGAAATGCAATTGTGTTAACGACTCACAAACTGTATCAGCTTGCCCCAACCCAGCCAGTCCCAAGCATAAATGTACTTGAAACATAGATCTCCTTGTAAACTGCAGAGCTTTTACCCAAGAAATGAGTAAATGCTTGGAAGAAGAGGGGATACAGCTCAACTAACGATGTCTACTGCCTTAATAAGTGAAACCCTTTTGTTAGAGTCACAGAAGCAGCGACTGCAGAAGCACAGAAGCTACTGTCAAGAGGCTACTTCTGTCTTCATCCAGACTTGCTCACCAGTGCTGGTGCTTTTAATATACCTCACTCACCTGAAATCTTTAAGGGGATTGTGCAGTAAGGTGAGCACTGCCTCATCCCATTGGTGAGAGTGGTATGGTTATTATGGGAGGTACTAGCTCCTGCTTCCTCAATGTATGGGGAGAAAATAAACTGTTTCCTTTCTGTAAACATTTGAATATCTTGAGGAAACAAACATGGCTGAGTCAAACTTATTTCTAATTAAGCTTTTGCTTTCTGATAATTATTTTTAAGAGCCTGATACAGTTCACTACGCAGATCTATGGTACATGGGCCCCTTATCTTAGAATCATAGAATGGTTAGTATTGGCAGGGACCTCGAAGATCACTGAGTTCCAACCCCCCTGCCATGGGCAGGGACACCTCCCACCAGAGCAGGTTGCTCAAAGCCCCATCCAGCCTGGCCTTGAACACTTCCAGGGATGGGGCCTCCACAACTTCCCTGGGCAACCTGTTCCAGTGCCTCGCTATCCTCACAGGAAAGAATTTCTTTCTAATATCTAATCTAAATCTCCCCTCTTCCAATTTAAAACCATTACCCCTTGTCCTATCAGTAGACTTCCTGACAAAGAGTCCCTCTCCAGCTCTCCTGTAGCTCCCTTCAGATACTGGAAGGCTGCTATCAGGTCTCCCTGGAGCCCTCTTTTCTCCAGGCTGAACAGCCCCAGCTCTCTCAGCCTGTCCTCAGAGGAGAGGTGCTCCATCCCTCTATTCATCTTTGTGGCCCTCTGCTGGACCTGTTCCGACAGTTCTATGTCTTTTCTATGTTGAGGACTCCAGAGCTGGACACAGTACTCCAGGTGGGGTCTCATGACTGTAGAGTAGAGTGGGAGACTAACCTACACTGACATACAAACGCTTCCCTGCTCTAACATATGAAGTTCAAGTATTTGTCTTAGTTTGTAGAGTTAACAATACCCCCAAACCAGTGGTAGTCCAAGATCTGCTTTGCTCACATAGGAGAACAATATTGAGCTGTTCTGCTAGCTTCTTTGCTCCCTTTTTCCTCCCACAAAGTTTTGAAGAATGTCGCTCAGGATTATGAGATGTTTCACATTCTTCAGGCTGAAATTCGATGCTGCTAATCCAAGCAGCAAGACCTTCTGGCAGTTAGTTCCTAGTGCAGAGCTCTCCTATAGTCCAGCGGAAATACTGCATGAAATATATCTAAAATGTGTTGGGGAGAGGGACACCTTTTAAAGAAAATCCCATTAAGAAGTTTAGTTTAACAAGCTGGTGACAGGCATTTCACAAAGCAAATCTACGAATTAAAGTTGAGTTACACGTGCTTACCTCACTGTTCAGTTTTGTCTTAGAGTGAAGCAGGTTCATTAAAAATGTAGAGAAGAGAAGCTTAGAATAAGATAAAACAAATAAATGCATACCTCCGTATAGGCAATCCACTCTTCTGAAAGAAAGTGAGATATTTGTGTTACTTGGTCAGAAAGCAAGCAAGCAATCTGACTTAGTGGGAAAAAAAAAAGTACTCATTTGTTAACAGAAATGCAGTGTATAGATTTAGGCATTGGCTGATTATTTTCACTGTTCTGGAGAAAGGATGAGAACTCATTTGGTATCCAGAATGCTTTCTATATTTGAAGGGGGGTAGGAGGGAGAATAGCTTTTGATCTGTGGGGCGAAACTAACTGGTTAGTAAAGAGTTATATGCCTATTTTACACCATCCACGTTCAGTGGCAGCATAGGTGCTTTGCATAAGGACAGTCAAGCACATGTCCAAATTTAACTGCTTGTGCAAGTCACTCAAGGTCTTTGAGAATAGATCTAGTAGCAAACCTGGCTTACGCAGTGCATAACTTCCTTGGGGTGAAGTTATGGGGTACAGCTGAACAGTAGTTTGTTGCCAGGGAAAAACAGAGGGCTAGCTCCTCCCTTCTATATATCTCCTTACTGACGCTGCCATGCACTCTACCAGAGTTCCTGTTTTTTGAGAAAAGAGTGCACAACTACCTACTCATTTGTGGAGCTGAACATAATAATGGAGGGGGGCAGTCAGTGGCAGAACTAGGTAAGTGGAAATAAAGAAAGGGCATGGGACCTCTTCTTTCGGTAGCAGCAAATCTTCTATTTGGCTCAACCATCTTCAATGACTTCATTTTTGGTTTTGTTGGGGTTAGTAACGCTGTTCAGTAACACAGAATAGAAAACTGCCCCAGCTTAGGAAGAACCCTACTAAAGGACTCTGGAAAGAAAATAATCTTCTAAAATCCAAACCAGAGCTGGATAAATTACTTAGTCTTGTTCTTTCATAGCCCCATAAGCAGTTATACTGGCCCTCCTCTATATGGCAATGGAGAGAGGTGGGAAGGAGTAGCCATGTGCAGGAGTAGACTAGGACAACCTGGTCACCAGGAGACAAGGTTGGAGCTGTTGCCTCTTGCTGATTTGGAAGGAAAAATTAGCCTTCCTGATAAGCACAGAAGTTGGTCTGGTTTATCAGAGGAATGTGGGACAGGTTGTAATTCGTGTTAAAAACTGAGGTTTTGTTTATGCATTGGGCCATAATGGATCAACACTGAATATGCAAGACTGAAAAGGAGGTTGTATCTTCCGATTCCTCCTACCTGGACACCCTCCTGTTGCGTAGGACTGGGGTGGAGGAGTCTCCTAGGCAGCGTAGCAGAGTTGGGTCTCCAAGAATTTTGGAGTGTCTCATCGGGACTGCCATTGCTGAGAGGATCTTTTTGGCTCAGCAGCTTTGATCTGGGGCTGACAGGCTCTGAATCTCCTATATTTGTCTCAGACTTGGCTTTGGAAGACAGTAATTTTGCATGGACACAAGAAGGCAATGACAATGAGGAAGCTGTAGTGCACCGAGGTGGACTCTTACAAATGTGGTGGAGAGAACCAGTGTATTCCTTTTGATTTCCCATTTGAGCTGTGTCAGAGCAGTCCTGAAATGACAGGGCTTGTGAGGCGGAGGCCATCCTTAGACGCCTTAAAGTTGGAGAAGTGGAAATTCTGGCAAGAGCATGCCGGTCAAACTGGAAAGGTGCATGGTGACTCCCAACGCACTCCTCTGTGGGAAGCTTCATAAGTGAAGACTCTGTGTAACCTCGTCTTTGAACACTGGGAGGCATGGTGTTGTCTGTGCAAACTGATAATTCCTGCTCTTCAGAGGAGCTGAAGGTATCTTCTGGACTGCTGCTTCCAGACAAAGCAACATTTTCTTTATGAAGATCAGCTTCCCTGTTTTGAAGTTCCACACTGATAGAGATTTCTCTGACCAGGTCTGGAGAATGATCAGAGCTTGGTTGTTGCATTCTTTATTTGCAGCATGAAGATTTATAGGCCTGTGTACCTAGGGAACATGATCGGAAAAGGTTCTTCAGAAATTACTGTATGAATTTTTATATGGGCAAATATGCAAATACAAAAAAAATCTAAACAAAATAATGTATGTATGTGCAGTAGTACAGAAACAATTGCCTGCACTTTGAATCCTGCCTAAAAGCAAGTTTCGACAGCTTCAGGACTTGTTTTCAGCATGCTGTTAAAAGAGCTGCTTATCTTGAGTGTGCAAGCAGTGTCAGCATCAGTTGGTAGAACTAATTAGATGTTAAAGGAACTTTGCTCGTCTGGTACTTCAGCCGCCTAATTTTCTGTTGCCACTCCCCCATCAATAAGTGTGATTGTTACACTGCTGTAAATGGGATAAAAATGAATGAAATCACTAGCTCTCAGGACTCCTTTGTTCCAAAACCGTTTAAGTACAAGTACTAATTACTTGCTGAATGCTTAAACAAATACAATTTAACATTTATTTAAGGTGAGTCTAATCGCTCTTGCTGCTTTCTTCATCAGGAAAATTATTTTGTAGTAAACATTATCTGTGCTTTGTAATGAAATAATGAAGACAACAACTTATAAAAGTAACTTATCTGTTGATTGATCAGTAAATAATCTTATGCTGTGTGATTCATGAGGCTCTATTTTAAGGTATTTTGATGACTAACTAAAACTGGACTGACATTTCAAGTTATAGCTGAAGATTACTAATTCAGTCTCTTCAACCTCTTCTTTAATTCAGCTTTTTTTGTTTGCTAAGAGGAATCTTGAATCTGTTTATGATTGCTGGCTTCTTTTGGACACTTACTTATTAGAATTAATTTATTTGAACATGTGTTGATTTTTTTTCTTCAGATATTTAGTATCACAGAATGTGCTTTTTGTCTAATTATATAGTTGCATCTGATTTATAAAGTGATTAGAAATAAATTACTTCATCAAGTTTTCTAGTTCAAAGAATTGCTTTTTACAAACTCTACAGCCGTTAGGACAATCATTCAGATGCTTACAGGAAGAAAAAGCATATCTTTATGATGGAAATGACTTATTTCACAAATGCATTGAATAGCCACAAATATATCAGCATCTATTCATTCCTCCTTAATAGATAAGGGCTAATTAACACATATGCTTATTAAAATGGACAAGTACTAAAAATCGAATTCAAGATATATCATGAAGGACAATAATGGCAAATTATTACTATTTTCCACTTCAGAGCAAAGATACGATTCCATACCGTTGGTCTGAGATTTGCTGTTATAGCTTTTAATCTTTCAAGACTTTTATTTTGTGAAGTGCAATCACATCTAACTGATCATTGTTTGGCCAGGCATTTGCTTTGCTTTTTTATTTTTTAATTTTTTTTTTTTTGTAATAATCACCTCTTCTCTGTGCAGAATTTTGCAATTTGGCATGGAGTTTCCAGATATTCATGTGAGTAGCGTTCTGTTGCAGAAGTAGAAAAGTTTAAAGACACTTTTTCATGGAAATCTTGTATTAAAAATAGGATTATTTTTTCCTTTTCATATTACTAAGCTTTTTTTTTTTAGTAAGTCAAAAATTGAGTTTCTTCTGGTTATTTTTATGACTAGGAACTGTCAGCAGCACAATATTTTTAGGAAAATACATTGTTAAAAAAATTGCATAATTATGCAACACACAAGCAGAAAAATTAATGTATTAACTTACCAAGGTAGCCAGATGAAGATTTATCAACTTCCAGTATGTCACATCCTTTTCATATGCAATTAAGTCAAATTTTCAAGAAGTACTTGATTAACTGATATTAGGCTTAGCAGTAGTGTTTCCTCATTTGAAGCCTCCTTGCTGAATGCTGGTATAGGGAACCAGTGTTTCTTCTTGTAGTTTTGTTTCTAGGGGATTTGTTTATCAGGTCAGACGGAAGTGGCTTCAGGATCAATGCCTCTTTACAAAAGGTAACATGATCCATATATTTTTATTAAACTTCATTCCTTTTACACTTTTGTAATTATTTTTTTGTTTGTTTGTTTTTTTGGTTTTTTTTACTTTTCACATTGATAAGGTTTGGCAAGAGTGATCTGTCAAGCATATAATAAGTTGCGAGAGCAGACGAAATGCCTTCACCTCTCCAACAATCTTTCCCCCCCTTCTCTTGATTCATTCAGCTGGATCTAACTATGCATTGTTCATCTTTCTTGAAAGAATGGTAGTGATGTATCCCTTGGTTACATTATCTACAATTAGATTTTAATGTTAACAAGTGTGCTATATGAGTAATTCTGAACATAGATTTTTAGTATCGGAATATTGAGAATTCATGCAAACATTGAAAACGCACTGTTTTGCTGTGTTGCAGAACTGACTGGAAACCATCAGAATTGGCTTAGGGATTCTTTGGGGGGTGAGCAGAAAGTGGAACTCGAAGAAAGATGGTTTGTTTGGTAGATAACTTGTAAGGAAACTCTAACCTCCAGAAGTGTTCAAATCTATTGTGTAATTAACACACATTTTCAAAGGGCTGCATGAACATTTCGAAATGCAGACGTTTACACTAGGATGTTTTCGGTTTTCTGTAAAGTTTGTTTTTTTTTTTTTTTTATTCCAAACTCGTCCAGAACCCAAATATGATAACCCAAAACTGGTATTAATGCCTTTGATTTTGCTTAGCCTGGATGCGACTATGGGTTGAGGGGGGATTCTTCCAAGAGAATTAACAGAAGAAAACAAACTCAAATACTTTATTTGCAAGACTGTGACAGTGTTTATTTCAGTATTCATCAAGTCTGACTTCTAAGAAAGAAGGATAAGTTAAATAAAAAAGGAAAAAGTGATCATTCTATCACCCTGACTGTTGATAGTAAAAGTGCATTTGCTTTAAGTAGGGGTTTTAGAAATGCAAGACCTTTTTCTTTTTGTTTTGACTCCTTATACTGTTCTTAAAGTGATACTATGATCAGATAAAGTGGAACAGACCTTGCTGCCTGATGAAATATGCAAATGTCTGGAGATTTTACAGCTGTCCTTTCCATCCCCACAGGAGAGACCGAGGCAGACTCCAGCAGGGCAGGTTGAGGTGCTGAGGATCTCCAGGAAGAAATTCAGGTTTCTGTGGCAAGTGGACAGACAGAAAGTAAAGCTATACCGTTCCTGGGGTCGGGGGCGGAATCACCTCTGTCAGGGTGAGAACTGAGAGATGTTCCCTCTTTTCCCGGCACTCTTTCCATTTGTACGCAGTGCAAAAACAGGCTCTTCTGTTGCTTAATTGTAGTCTTCTGGATGAACTTTAAAGCTGCTACTATGATTTTACCTCCACGACTTCTTATACAAAAGTATCAAGATGTCTCTTTGCAAGCAACAATCCCCAAATTAGTATGAGGTCTATCAGACCAGGTCTTACTCCCGTTCTTCAGCTCATAGAAACCTCATCCTAAATCTAAATCCACCTGTAACTATTACAATTTCCGTAGTCTTTTGGCTGTTTGTCTTCAAAATCTTTCATATGCTCTACATTGAAGTAAAAAGCCTTCTCTGCTCCACTCTTCTTCCTCTAATCCTCCATTGGTGGAGTTGTTTGGAAATGGGCTTTACTGTATTTCGTTTCAAATAACCTCCAGAATTTGGTGCATCCCGAGCATATTCATTTAGCTATTACGCTCTCTGAGCACTACTCCTAGGTTAGTCCTTCGAATGGACACTTGCTTCTAAGTTTGTATGGCACATTTATGACTACTTTACAGCCCTTCCAAACCAAGAGAAGGAAGTGGCATATCTTTGCAGTCCTGATAATAGCCCTATGGAGTCTGTGGCAGCATTGCAGTAGGACCTGACCTTAAAAATCAGGCTGCATATCCCACATCATCTACTACACTCTTGTAGGAGCAACGAGGTTGTGGGCTTCCAGCTAGAACGCAAGTCAGTGCCGAGAGCTGCAGGGCAAACTAGGTAAGAGTTGATCCTAAGGTCAGATAGTCTACACTGTGTGTATGTGTGGGCATCCTAATGAAGGCTTAAAACTTCAGAACACACTTGGAGTCTTATCTCTTGGTCTATTAGTGAGATTCCTCTAGGAGTATTTCTGTGGTGAGAAAGCTGGAAGATGTAGTCTCAGCATCGACACTTTCAAAAGACAGAATAGAGGTAGCCACACTAATTAAAAGTAACTTGGCAAAAACAATTCTTTCCTGCTGTTCAAATCAAAACATCTGAGATCCTGCTTTCCGTATACTTGGCACTGAACAGCTCTTAACAGGCTCAGAGCACAGATGCTATTGACATCAGCTGCAGCTGTAAGTGTTCAGCTCCCTTGGTAATCAGACCTCAGGTCCCAAGTCAAGTACCCAGAGAATAAAGAGCATGCACTTAGCAACCCCTGTAAAAAGTTCAGCTTAAATGGCTTGGGCAGCACCACAAAGAAACTCTGTGGTAGGTGAAGAGGTAAAATCTATTTTTCTAGGGTAATATTTACATGAGAACACCTGTTTCTTTCCCTATGAATGCCAGCCTGAGTCACCTCATACTTCTCAGCTTTTGAACAAATGAAGAGCAGTAGTCCAAAGCCAGCTGTCTCCTACGTGCCTTAGAGCTGAATCATTCCCAGAGCTAGGACGTTCTGTACCCTGAGGAAGGGTCTCATCCAACATGCAGTGTGAAGGTGTGATTAAGACCCATCATAATGCCAGAACTGGACAAGATGAGGCAGAGGACTGTGCTGGTTGTGCAACCATTGCTCCACCCTGTGAATCTTCCCCAAAGAGACCAAGAGAGGTATCAAAGAGAATTTATGTTCTGGTGCTTTGTCATATGTGGGTGTGTAGCTTTGCAACCAAGATATTGGTCTTCTAAAAGCCTATAGCCTTCTTCTCCCATTCCTAGTTAAAGAAAAAAAGTGAGAAAGCTTCCTGATTTCATTTAGAGAGGAAAACCTTGGCTTGTATCAGACCTGCAGTCACAGAGCATGTAAGTTCAGCTGATCCTTTCAGTAAATGAGGACAGAAACCTTTTGAAATTTCATCAGGGAAAAGCTGTTTGCCATTTGTCCAAGGCTTTACCTTAGACAAATTTTGGCAGACTTCATGGGACCATTGTAAATTACACAAACCCCATTTTTTTATTTGCCAATGAAATTTCAAGTGTTCAAAAAGAAGTTCCCATTTTGTTATTATGGCACAAACAGTATGTTTTTATCCTCTAGCTTTGCCCTCAAAAACATCGAACATTTTGCCTGAAAAGTTTCAAAACCATCAGTTAATGGCAGACACCAATTGTGTGAAATCTCTGCCAAATATTCAAAATCTGGCTAACAAAATGGGAATTTAGTAATGACAAGAGCAGGTATTGGATGATTTTAACATGGACTTCCAGTTCTGCCTTTAATAAAGAGTGGATTTTTTTAAAAAATCAGTAGAGAGTAATGCTTTTACATTATTTACTTTTACAGTAATACTTTTACTTACTTTTGCTACAGCAGTTAGCAGGTGATGCACTGTGTGTTACCGCTTTTACACAATGATTTCTGTGTAAGGTATTTATTTTTGAACTTCCCCCGGAGCAGATGAAAATATGGTTTATGGAAGAAAAACAAAGCAAAACCAAAAAATAATACATGCCCCCCCACTCCACACCCCTCCTTAACAGAAAAACCTTCTAAAATGCTATTAAAAGCAGAAGCCTTTTCTGTTCATCAGAACCAACTCCTATGGAAGGAACTTCAGTGGTCAATTTTCTGCATATCCCAAACTGCAGAGAAGAGCCTCTTTCTATTCGGAAATCAGTGACGTCCACAGTATAACTAATATTCAAAGGGGATAAAAGACAAAGAAGGAGCAGAGTTGTTATTTCTCAAACATTCATCAACTTATGTATGAAACTTTCAATTTGTTTTAAAATAATCTGTAGGTATTTGTATTAGGGTAATAATATGTAAAATATAATGAAGGAGCAGCTTTGTTTTGGGCTGAAGAAAGACAGAAATGACTTGACTGTCTTGGCATAAACTTCTATCTGTCTACCTTTGCTCTGGGCCTAGTGGAGCATTGTTTTGGTTAGGTAATGCTTTTAACGTTTAAAACTTCAAAAGCTGGACCCTTTCCATTTGAAAAGTTTATTTCAAAAATATATTTAGAAGAAAGCATTTTTTGAGCATTATCACACATGTTGTGAGTTACTTCCAAACTACATAATTCAAGAAATTTGATCTTCTTAAGAAGACTTTATTCAGCTTTATTTATACTCCCTTTCATGATTCTTCTTTTCTGAGAGTTTTTTTGTGAATTCCTTGGGTGTCAGCCTGAACTTCAGCGTCTTGGTCACAACACTGATAGCTCTTATTGATCTTGGTGATTGCTTTTCCTGTCAGATGCTGTGCCTGGTTTTCATCTCTTAGCACCTAATCTAAAAACATGTAGTGTCATGCAAAAGAGAATGCTGAAGCAGAGTTAAGAGACAACAGCCAAGGGATCAGGTCTGAATGTCACCTGGCAGATCAGAGAGCTGCTGTCCTACTTTCTCTAATTTCACTTCAAGTTATTTTGGAGAGAGATTCTTTTAGTCCATGTTTAGACAGGCATGCATCTGAAGCAATGGTTCTCAAAGTCCCTCTGTAGGCCATGGTAAAGCCTATTATGTATGCATTGTGCTTCAGGGTATAATTCATCTGACCAACATTAGGCACTCATTTTAGCATCCCCAGTAGAGGTTACTATTTCTCCTTACTGGCTCCAAGTGTGACTATTCCAGATTTATCGATCCATTTTACTGGAATCCTTCCCTTGGTCTTCAAGGTATCTGGCCACCAGCTGCTAATGATCATGTTTACTGACCTAAGTGTTAAACATCATGGCTGACCTTATTGATCTCTACAACTACCTGAAAGGAGGTTGTAGAGAGGTGGGGGACTGTCTCTTCTCCCAAGAGACAGGTGATAGGACAAGAGGAAACGGCCTCAAGTTGAGCCAGGCAAGGTTCAGCTTGGATATCAGGAAATTTTTTTACACAGAAAGGGTTATTAAGCATTGGAATGGGCTGCTCAGGGAAGTGGTTGAAGCACCATCCCTGAAAGTATTTAGAAGACGGGTCGACATACTGCTTAGTGACATGGTTTAGTGATGGGTTGTTGTTTTTTATGGGAGTTAAGTTGATGGTTGGACTAGATGATCTCAAAGGTCCCTTCCAACCTAGACAATTCTATGATTCTGTGATACTGTCAAATGTACGAAGTTTGCTTAGAGGTTGCCTGACCTTATCTATGCAGTAAGGAGTGATAAACGTGTGCCTTACCTTGATTTTATGTTCTGATCTGTGGGCTTGACTGATGGAGCATGATCCCTCTACTGCTGCCCTGCTGGCAGAAAACTGTGTGGTATAGGAGGGCTCTTGTCAGTAAGTAGAAGACCTACAAGAACTTCTCCTGAATGAATGTGGCACCACTTGGGATGAGGATATGTTGTGCTACATAGGTCAGCTGTAAACATGGCACATAGAACCACTAAATGTGCCCAAGGAAGGGGCAAGAGGTTACAGAGTGTGTTGATCCACTTGGAAGATCTGAGATGTTCTGGATGATATGCAAACATTCTTTATTTGTCAGAGAATTTTAAGGGTAAAAAAATATTTTACCTCATTTCACAAGTGACAAACTGAGAGAAAAAGAAAATAAATAAACCAGTAACATTTCAACGAGACTTTATGTCAGATGTTTTCAACCAGGATTGAACCAGGATTCCAGACCTCCAAACCTTGTCTTCCTGGTTTCAGACTGATATTCTCCTCTTTGCAAGTTAATTATTGCACGTGTAGAGGTGTAACGGAGGAAAGAATTGTAGTTTTCTAGCTGAAAGCAAAGTGACTTTGAAATGGAGAGAGGAGTCGGAAAGCTGGCAAATCATCAGTCAGGAATACAGAGCTGAAATCTGTGTGCTTGAGTGTGGATAAATGAGACTGATTCTTTTACTACATTGTGGTTCCCAGGACAGCTGTTGTTAAACTGAGAGTTGCAGAGGTTTTCTCCCAAAGAACCTCATAACCATCTTTTGTGCAGCTCAATGTAAAAGCTGTAGGCAGAAGAGTAGCACTGAATCGGAAGAACCCAGCATCCTTGTCATCATGAGTGCTATGTAAAGCTGTTAAGGTGCCAGATACTGATTGGCCAGCTACAGGATAAATCACATGGTAAAGTTCTGGGTGAAAAGTCATATCTTTAAATTAACTTTCTATTACCTAGCCTATATTCTAGCCTTAAGGATGTTTATTTTTTCCTGGTCAACTCTGTATGGTACACTGCCAGGAAACATGTAACTTTGGGAAGAAAAAGTTTAGAATCCCCCCCAGACTGTTGAACTTTGGCATTAGTTTAACCAGACAGCTAGACTTAGTGGATACAGTAGTCCTGCCAAGACGTGTTGTGAAGAATGACATTTGTTCCTGTTTGCTTATCAGAGGCTTCCCACGTGATCATTGCAGTAATGAAAATGATGGAATTCTCATCAAATATCTATAAATATTTTTCCATTGTGCATCTGCTTTTTAGGGCCTAATGTGCTGTGAGAGGAGATTACTTTAGAACACTCCCCCCCAATATTTTGGGAAGTTATAAACTCATATCTAGTATCACCAAGTTAATTCAAATTTATTATAAGTGCAATTTATTGAATTTAGATTTTCCAACTGAAGAACACATCAGGACAGTAGACATTCAAGGGAATTTTTGTTGCACTTACCTACCTGGTTGTCAGATGTTGCTGTTAGTATTAGCTAGGTAAAGACCCTTTTGATTTTGGTAGCACATAGCTGTTCACTGTTTGGATATGCAGGTGGTGTGTCATTCTTTTTTACTAGTGGCATTTGAAGCCTTAAGAGGTGATGTTTGGATGTTAGGAAAAAAATATATGTGAAGTGCTGTCTTATGATGGAAATAAAAGGTATGAAGCTCACCATAAAGCTAGCGCTACTTCTTGTACCCCTCTAAGACTGGGTATTCAAGTGAAGTAGTCAGTTCAGTTCAGCAAAATTCCCCTGAGTTGTCCTGGCTGAGAATTTGTCTTGTTTATTTGACTCAATCATAGGTATGGCATGATTGACCATCTCCCAAACTGGGAAATGTTGCTCTGGCTTTTAAATTAATTTAAATTTTTATTGATACTTTTTTTTTTTTTCAATGAAGGAAGCATAGATCACTTTTTCATATGAATGTTCATGGTGATGAGAGGAAATTTAACTCTATTATGAACTAACGAGAGAATTCATCTAATGTGAATTACCATGACTACATCTACTCCTATGGCCTGTTTCTTTTAGAGTTATCTTAAGGAGAAAAGACAATGGAGAAAAAATAGGGATAGTATTTCTTATAATGAAAATAGACGTAAACATAAATAGTTGTGGTAGTTTGTCTTTCTGCCACATGGTAATTTTCTTACCATCCTATTTGTAGCTACTTAAAAACACTTGGGAAATTATTACAACACAACTGACTCAGTAAGTTGTTTTGGTGTCAACAGTCAGTAGGCAGTGATGAGACTAGTAGGTCCCTAGTGACTGCAACATAATACAAAGGCAAGAAAGTGAAGGCAGCTTCTTTGTTGCATTCCTTCTCGACATAAAGCAGAGCACCCTTTGGCTAAGTCATTAAAAGAGCTGCTTCATTTACACCATGAACTATATGTGGAGACCTCTAAAAATCTCTGGTCTGCATCCATGTGTCCTGGGGAGCAAATCCAGAGGCGCTGCTGGGTAGCTAAGAGCATCACAAAAACAGGCAGCAATTTCCCTAGGGCTGGAAGTAGCTTTCTTGTTTTGTTTCAGTGCTATGCCTTTGATATTTAATAAATAGTCGATGGTTGTCCACTTCTGTGGAAAAATCCCCAGATTCATCATCTCAACAAGATATTCATACACATCTGTGTTTTTGATCCTTTGATAGCATACTATGCTAACATACAGTTACAGCTACAAACTACTATGAATAGCAGGCTCCATGGACTTGGCGCCAACTATTTTGGTAATCAACACATCTAAGTGATTTATACATCCCTCTTAGGAATAAGACTTGGAATTTTAACTGTGTTGCTTAGACCAGAATTGCACTTATCCCTGCAAACACCTACTAATCTAAAAGGATTAATAAAGTCTAAGTCTAAAGATCAGTGTAGTGAAGGCTCTATTCTCTTCACTCGTAGAAAGAATGAAATTATTCAGAGCTCAATGTAATCCCCTAAAAGGGAAAACAACAGTGTAAGTGCATCAAGTGGATCTGCTTTTATTCTGGATTTTTTTTTTTTCCTTCAAAAGACATGGCTGTTAAAAAAAAAAATATACCACAACCCTTTAGTGATGGTTGGAGTTTGCCAGCTGGACTCAAGCTGAGAAAAAACTACCTGGTGAAAATGTCCAAAGAGATCAGCAGAAAACCAATAGAGATACAGATTGATGTGTTCCCTTACTGTATTGGACAGTACTGAAAACAAGTTTGTTGGAAAAAATAATACTTTCATTGAGCAAGTTTACAATAAATTATTGAAATGGCAAATAGAACTCACTTGATAAGATATCCAATCTTGCAAAGTGTTTATCTTTAATATTTAATTATTATTTTTCAAAAAAATAATATCTCAAGAGAACAGTTGTGATACTAAGAAAGAAACATTATTTTTATTTGCAGTTGGAGTTTTGTATATCTGCTCAGAGAAAAGCAGAACTCAGAATAAAGTGAAAAGTGGTGACCTGGTATATGTAGATCTTAAAAAAGAAAAAAAGATAAGAATTTTCCATTTGTTTTTAAACTTGAAATATTCTGATAAATTAATCTGATAGTTACTAAGTTCTCCCTTTTTATATTGATTAGCTACCTTGTCTTGTGGGTTGTTTTCACATCCCCTGTGTAACAAAACTGGTGGATTGATTTCCGCTATGTAAAAAGACTGAAATCCTTGTTTCAGTGATGATAGCAGTGGATTCTCTTATTAAAATCAGTGAACTTTGAGATTTTGGGCTCACAATAAGACCTTGCCAGTGTAATGTAACTTTTATGTGTTCCAGATGGTTTTCACTCTCACCCTCTGCCAGATAAGACCTCTTCTGGGAACCTGTCAGTCATTGCCTCCATAGACACTTTGCTTTGTGCCAAGGCTGGAACACTGATTTTGGGGCTAGTGAGAGATTGCTAACTGCTCATTTCTGGCATTTTCTGCTTTTCCCGAGATGTAGTACTGTATGTTGATTTCGTTTGTAGGATCCAAAGGAGTCTAGACCTTGTGCTTCATGTCTATGGGAGAATGATCCTGGCTCTGCAGAGGTGCCAGATTGGAGCGTCCCTAGCCCAGCTTATTGCTGATTTATTGGTCACTAGAATTTTTTCTGGCAGTGTCTGCAGATCATTTAATCGTTTATCTTTCGGTTATATCATGTTTATTTCATACTTTGCTCTTTCAGTATGTTAACTTTTAACACATGATGTGAACTGACAAAAATTTTGGCTGAAAGAAAAGATACTCCAAATTTCTAAATATTTCCCTAAATATGAAATTCTGATAAATATCTTTATCAGATATTGGTAAAATTTTCAGTTATTAAAAAATTGTGGAATATGTGAATATTATTTTCACAGAATATTTCTGCATTGCTTGACAGTATATCTTGTTTAAAAGTTCTTCCTATATATGTCTTTATTTCTGTATTATGAGGAACCTTTCCATATAGAAAACTGGAAAAATCTCATTAGTATGTCATTTCTAAAGAAATCAATCTAAAAAATTATGAAAAGCAATGAAATTCTTGTGCAATTTTTCTTACGAAGAAAACCTTTCTTCTGCAGAAACTAAGAAGGTGAAGAAGGTGTCAACACAACAGCTTTTAGTAACTTAGTCCATGTCATTTAGTTATGTAGTCCATTTCTATCTTCTCTAACAGAAAAATTCTTTGAAGTTGCCTTTTTGCTTTCTTTACATATTGCCTAAATGGTACTTGAAATTGTCTCCATAAAATAGACTCATAATTATCTAACAGTGTCTGGAAGTTGTTTGAAACACTGTTCAGTTCTAGCTCATCTCATGAATAAATTTTCCAGTCGGCAGATGATGCCATCTGCAGCATGCCAGCACCATTTTCGTTCCTGTAAAAGAAAAACAAATCTATTTTATCTGCCAAAATAATCAGTTAATCTCGTAATGGAAAGAATAATAAATAATATGGCATAATATTAAAATTTCTGTCTACTAATGTACATACATATTACACTATCCTGTTCAGTCAATCTGCTATATTAAAGCCATTGCATTTATTTAAAACTGATGAAATGGCATTGTACTTGAAAGTTGGAAGGAATCCTTAGAATGCACTAAATTCTGCTTTTAACCTGAACAGTGGCATAATATTAAGTTCAATTTATTTAACCTAAAATCCAGAGGAAAACAAGCAGCCTTCTGGACCAGGCCAGAGGACACATATATCACAAAGAGAAAAGAGGTTCATATTCAGCAAGGATCACATATGAAAGTAGCTCACAAACGGTAGAAACCATCACGCTTCCAGGGCTCCCCATGGTGGTACCTGAAGGAGAGTTAGATCTGAGGATGAACTGTTGATGTCAGCCTCACATGCTTTTATTGGCTTGCTTGCACTCGCACATGGATATTTAGGTTATGGCTATTGTGGGACGTACACTGTATGTGGAAACAGCGCTGAAACCTCTGACAAGTCAGTTCTTCTCTTCTGGTTCAGAGTGTTTCTCAGAGCAGTAGTAGGACTTGCAAGATGTGGTGTAGTCAGTGGTTTGGATTGGAAATTGCTTGGTCAGAGTTTGCTTGAGTCATCCTTTCCAAGTTATGGGTCATTATTTTCAATGACTTTATGGTTAAGATTCAGAAACAATGTTTTATAAAACTGAGCATTATGGAATATAATCAATGAAGGAGCTCCACAGTTAAACTACAACTATGGTTGTAGCTCCATAGTTAAAGAAGAGTTGAAGTTTTTATTTAAAGTAATGTAGTTTTTCCCCCTGTCTGTTGTACATACTTAGTCTTTGTGTCATAGCAACGTGCCTTGGAGATGATGCTTTCTGCAGTGCTTATAGAAACATTAAAGTTTGTTTGAGGGTCATCCCTATAAACCTGCCTCACAATAAAAAGATTTTTCTGAGTCATGTAGCTGTTCAGATTGCGGACAGTATTTTTGTTTTGTAAACTTGGCATTCATAGAGGATTTTCTGTTTTGTAATATCTTTTCTCTTTGATGCATTTCTCCAAATGAAATAACACTGTGCTTTGGGTTAGCTTCTGTAGTTGATCACCGACTAACTCAGTTTGTATTGCCAGGAAATGGAAAGTTGTCTTGGCTTAAACGGAGGCTTCTTATGATGATCACAGTGAATTTTAGGGTCTTTGTTCCTAGCCTGAATGGAGAGGAACATGATTTTTTGCCTGAGAAAACTGATGGCTAGAGATCATTCACTGGCTAGGAAGGAGGCCAAAATTTCTTTAGCCCCCAAATTATCATAATGGCAAAAAATAATAAAAAATCATTGCGTAACCCAAACTTCAACGTAGTGAATTTGTTGCAGACTACTGTTTATTTGATGTGTACCTTCCACTTCTCACAGGCTGTTTTCTCAATTTCTCATAATGTTTTGCTTTTAATTGATTTCATAAAACACCCCATCAGACTCTTTGATTCTCACTGATTATTCTGTTCAGGTGTGATTATCCTGCCCCTTTGGGTTAGTGCCTATTGTTAATTTAATTTTTCTGTCAGACACTGTCAGTAGATAAGTTGTAGTTGTCATCACTGAAGCCTCAACCTTGTGAGATCCCCCATTGCTCGCTACTCCACTACCACTAATGCCTGGCATTTCTTCTTGCAGTAGTCCCAGCATCTCATACCTGTCATGGAGAAGTTACACCTCTGCTGTAACCCAGCATCAGAAGCTGGATAGAAGTAATTGTCCTATCAGTTTCTGAACCTGCTCAAATCTATCAACCTCTGAGATGTTTTTTTTTTGCTTTAGAAATGTCATTGTGGCTTTAAGGATGAAGGGAGTCACAGAGTCAGAGGTAAATTCAGGCTGCAGGTGACCTCAGGGCATCTCTAGTCTGAACTCTGCTGGGGAAACTCTGTTAGGTTGTGAAACCTCCAAGGACAGAGATTGCACAGATTTTGGGTAAACTGTTCCAGTGCTTGAATGACTATATTATGCGACTGCTCTTTTTGGGATAGGGAAATCTGTCTTTTTTCCCCATTCCTCTGCATCTCACATGCATGTGGTAGAGGTACCCAAGTCCCATTTATCTGACCGCCATACTTATTATGCAGTTTATAGAGTGGGAAACTGACACATAGGAAAAAGAGGGGTATTTGCCTTGGGCCTTAAATTCTGAGATCGTAGGTGGAAGCAACATTCAGTATGTTGTAAATCATCCACGTGTAAAGAAAGCCAGTGCTTTTACCTTAGATCACTGGTGAATTTATCCCAGAGGCATTTAGGTACATGCAAGCTAAAATCCACCATTAACCTGGCAGGCAGCAATAGAAAAAGTAATACAAAGCAGGACGAGTTATACATTTATAGGCTTCTATGTGTTTTTTTGGGGGGCGGGGGGTTGGGTTGCTCTTGTTTTTGGTTTTTAACCAAGACCCCTATTGTTCCTTGCTTTTAGGGATTGCAGCATAGAGAACCCCCTCCCTGGAGTTTTCTATGAAAAGGCAATTGCCTTTAAAAGATTTTTAGAAACATCACTTTAATTAGTGATACTGGATGGAGTAAAAAACCCACACATATTTACAATGGAAAAAGTACATTATTTTTAAGCATAACAAAAGCTAAAAATGAAATACTGGAACTGAGACAGAAATAGCCCTTCCTGGACTGCAAGACGCTACATTTTTGCAAGGAAAAGCAGTTTTAATTGATTAAAATATAATAATTTGGAAAAGTATATCACTAGAAAAAAAAAAAGAAGCTATTTTAAAAGAAGTAGTCTGTGCTTGCATAGTATAAGTTGAACTCTGTGACCTCCAAAACAATTGCAAACTAGACAGTAGATAATTAAAAAAAAAAAAAGTGAGTCCAGGGAGTAATGAAAGATGGTATTAATGTTTCACGTATATATTACTTTAAAGGCAGCTTGGTTACAAGGAAATAGAATAAAATGATAGGATTGGACTAGTGTTGAGCCAAGCACCAACAACTTTTGCATGATTGCTGTGTAATTATTGTCTAAGCAGCATAGCTTCGAAGTGGAAGGGATTAGCCTTTTGAAATGTTATCCTCAAAGGGAAATTGCAAACGAACAACAAAGCCAAGGGGAATCAAATATAAAAGTTGACATTAACTCGAGTACATTTATGCAGTTAACCACTTAACGTCAAGAAATGCCACAGTTCAGCTCGGCTGTGTAATTTTGTTGCTGCTGTTTTGTGTGCATTATCTCACAGGCTGTGATTACACAGATGCCTGAAGTCCTTCAGATGGAATCTATCAGATATGAAAGCTCTGCACAGATATAAACCTATGCATGTGTTCAGTATTCTTCAAAAATGTGTCAGCAGCTAGGGATATGAGGTAGATAAGAGGACTTAAACTCCAGTAAAATAAAATTTAAAGCTCTGTCATCTCCAGTGCCACAAAGACCTCTGTAAGGGAATCTGCAGATGAAATCTGGAATATAACTTGAATATTCTGTGAATGAGTATTAAAAAAAATTATTTCTCTGGATACTGCAACTTAATGCATTGCTTTTCCTAGAAATTGAAGTCAGACATGCAGCTATGAGATCCTGCCTCAAATGGAGACCTGTAGTTGAAATTTTAGAGGTGGCCTCCAATTTGAGACCACATGTGAGATTTACAGACAGTGTTCACCGGTGACAGGTCTGTGTCTTGCAGCCATCATTGCCATCTCCTGCTCTGCCTGTCTGTTGCTGTCACACTTAATTTTGGCAGGTTGCAGATTCACCAAGTGGAATCTTTCATATTTCCCTTTTTTTTTTTTTTTATAAACTCTCGCAAAATTTGAGCCACAAGACTCTGATAACAAACTATAGCAGAAACATTTTGAGCGTGCATGCGCATGTGAACAGAAAAATTCAAATGAAAAAGAGAAAATGCTAGGAAAGGACAGCCCTCCTAGGAGAGCAAGGGATTGTCTTGGGATGTGGAAGAGGGAAAGGAAAATTAAATTGGTAAAATTCCCAAGTCAAAAGGGACAAATATCTTCTTCCTAGGACTTTACAGGAAGAGTGACAGATTGCCCTCGTTTCTAAAGTGAGTTTTGGAGCTAGGTGCCAAATTCCTCTTTACTTGCTGCCTTGTACTCTTGCCTGACTAAAGAACGAAGCAAAATGACTGCTGCATTTTAATCAGCAGATACAGTGTCCCAGTGTGTGATGTAACTTCTAGCTATGCTTTCTGTTTATACAGTCTAAACTCTTTTTGGATGCTAGAAACTGTTCATAGCACCATCTGTGTTGGTGCTCTTTTCACCTCTTCTCATTTTGGTCAGGTCAACATGGAAGGGCTTTTCAGGGATTGGCAGGTGGTTCATGGGGTGTTGTGAGCCCTGAAATGGGGAAGGAGCTCCTTTAATGTGTAGTGGTGCAGCTCACAAGCTTTCTGCTCTCCTGAGCCGTGTTTCTTATAGCTGGGTCTGCAGTGAAGTGTGCTTGTGGAGCAGAGACAGCTGAGATACACATGCAACAGTCCCTGGGAGGTGGTGGAGGGAGGTAGCTGAGACGTTTCGTAGGACAGCTGTAGCGAGAAAACAGGAGAGATAATAGTGATAAATAGATGGGGAAGCAGGAGAAACTGGAACCAGTAGGAGCAATAGCTGTGGTAACCATCCGTGCTCTGAAGCAAGTGACTGCAGAAAAATCTGTCATTCAGCCATGTGCTCATTCTCCCTTCTTTTCTGAGTTTCTTTATTGCCAGTGTGCCTTTGATAGAGGGAGGATTCAGTGGATATAGAAGCAGGCTTACAGGGCTGTATAAAGAAATCCCTTTCTCTTCCACCGATGTGGTAGGTCTCTGCAAACAGCAAAAAACTGCATAGCTTCATCCAGCACTCCATGACTTCTCATGAGACACCTTGTCAAACTTAATATATTGTTTACCGTCACTCTCTCTATATGGTACCACAGAAAGATTTTTCATTTGTGTAACTGGTTCTGTGAGCTGAAGGGGATGAAGAGCTGAGTAAGACTTCTCAAAGCAGCGTAGAAATACTTTACTGAAATTCGGATGGAAACTTTCACTGTTCTTTCTGGCTTCCAACTGCTGACAGTACAAAATTACCACACTAAACACCATTTGCCTGCCTGTGACGTAGTCTGGGTGCTCAGAATAAGAAGCTGGATGAGCAAATAAGCACTCCATCGTGTGAAGGTACACAAGTGTTTGGTTTCATGGGAAGCTTCTGAAGCACATTTGGAGTAATGTCAGGAATTACTGAAGTGTTGGGTCAGTTTCCCCCACCTCCCTTCCTTTCATCCTTTCACACTGCATGTAGGACTTTATGTTTTCCTAGAAGATTGCTTTTGACCGTAACTACTTGGATTGCCGTTGGTATTCCCAACCTCCTCCTCTCAGACAGACAGAGTTAACATGAAATCCATGTGTTTTAGAGAGGGTGGGTCACGATCTTTAAGGTTCCTACTAAAGACAGTTGTGGAGGTCTGGTTGATGCAGGCAGTATAACAATACAGTCAAGGGCTGGAAACATTCACAGACTAGCTGCTGTAGATGAGAGATGTGCTCCATCATGGATGGAGGTAGCACACACAAGTATCAGAGCCAGGAGGCACCATCCTACATTGCTGCAAAGCCTCATCACAGTATTTGATGGTAAGAAGTACCCTCTCCAGCAGCTTTGTTCTTGCTCCTGGACAGAGAGGACGAATAGTCCTTCTCATAAGGCATATGGCTTTTGTGTATTTCACCGGATGCTTTTTTCAGCAGGTCAGGAGCTAGCAAATCTAGGGGCAAATAAATTGTATGGGATGATAGAAGAATAAGCCATTTTGGGAACACTACTGAGCAGAGGATGTACCAGGCCAAAGGATACTGTTTATATCTTGTTTTATCTCAGTAAGCCAGAGGGAAATACTCTTTCAAACATGCTAGAATTCATTAAAGCTTTAAAGAGGAAAGCAGGGCCTGGATAACCACATGTTTGGATGGGGTAAACTTTGGCAGTTGCTAATTAGCCATTATAGAAGTTGGACAGGAACAGACAGCCTGGTCACAATAGAAATAGTAATATGCTGATCTTTTCTGTTTCTCTGTGTCCCACACCCCCCTATGGCTGCTTGTTCCTCAGAGATATCAAACCATTGGCCACAGCAGTTAGAAATGTGGTTTAAACAGCTGTCATTTTGCATCCTGCTGGCTGCTTAGCTCCCTTTTATCCTCTGTTCCAGATGCAGGGCTCTCTTTCCATCAATGATTTACTTGCATAGCTCCTCTGCTTGAAATACTGACTGTCCTTCCTGAGCAAATTCTTCCTTGATGTTATGTAAGGCAAAAAAATACCCCCTCTCCTCCCCCCCCATAATTAAATTTGTTGTCAAACATTTTTATTTGTTGATGTTTGTTTATTGTTAAATACTGGCAGCTGAGCAGCCATTGTCCATAATGGTGTGGGTAAATCTGCATAGCACAATGGGTTGCTGTGCGAGCATACGTTTTCTCTTGTGTTTTCTTTGGCATGGGCAAGTTAAAACAATATAGAGCTATTTCAGTCTCCAACCCTGAGCAAAGAATTAAGAATTTAACAAAGAAATCTTTCGAACTCTTGTAAGAAAAAGCAGCTGAACCTCATTCTCATAATGAAATGAATGTTTTCTAACCTTCTGGTTTTACAGACAGGAGCAGAAGAAAGTACTAGTCTGCTTAGTCACCAATGGCAGCCATCAAACAAGTCTGATTCAAAGAGCACCACAAACACAGTTCATATTCTGGGCTCCCAGATAGATCTTTCCAGTTGAACAACTTCAAAGCTGTCGCACAATCAAGGGTTTGCTGGGATCAGATTTTAGCAGTTAGATTTCCTGTGGGTTTCTCATCCTAATTCATACTGTGCAGCCTTGATATCAATAGCTATTTCACTTATGTATATGGGTGAGTTTTCTTCCTGTAATGTGGAAGAAATGGACACCTTTAGTCTCAAGCAAACATTTTTAGCAGGCTTTACTTAGACTTACATCCTACCAGAGGTAAGCATGGCATCTGGATGAACACTGGTAGTTTGACAATGCTGCAGTGCAGGAGACAGGCTGGATTACTTCTCCTTTAGTCTTAAAGAGATTTAAATGCACATGTCTCTGATTACTCCCTGGTATTTGGCCTTGCAGGTCTTTATGTTTACAGGCAGGCACACTAACCACAAGTGTGTTTTTTTGCAGGATCTAGAATGAGACCGTGAAGCACTTCTGTGAATATATACTTGGAGTTGGTAATGCAGGCTGGGAGACATTCATAGAAACATTACCACATTACATATTTAGGAGCCCTACAATTGACAATGAGACTTAAAAGGGCAACAGACTGGAAGCTCTCTTGGGTAACAACATCTGAGAAACTTTCTGTTACTCCCGTTACTGTCAATTTCTTGTTTATATCCAGGCGAGGTCTCTGACTTAGGTGTCCTCAAGCACTTCTGGGACTGGAAAAGGGTATATCTTGCTGCTTTGTTTTGTAACAAAAGGGGAAGGTAAAGAGTAGAGGAGAAAGATGAGGAAAGGAAATTAAATGAAAGAAGGCAAAGCCAGTAAAAATACAGCAGTAGTAAGAGGACAGCTGTGTTCTTACCACTTCTTGACCAGCAGAACCAACACACGTTGATGTGACTGTGTCCCCAAAGCTTGAATGACTGCTAAGGAAACAGAGGTGGCTAAGAAGAAAAGAGGGTGTGGCTAAGAAGAAAAGAGGGTTTGGGGCAGTAGAAGCATTGCTGTGGAACCTAGTGGGAACCTGACATGTGTACTTTAAGAAAATTCTTAAGAAGAAGGAGGATTTGAGGCACAGATATTGTGTTTTCTGCACCTTTTCTGATTCTTTCATCTCCGGCCCTCTCTTTCAGCTATCTTCTTCTTTAAAAAAAAAAAAAAAAAAAAGAAAAAAAAGAAGTCTTGTCTGTTCAGCAGTCACAGACAGTGTGATTTGGATTGTTCACCTGAATATGAAGCAATTCCCTGCTTTGGGTCTCTCAAGCTATGCCATAACATCTTCTGTAACTCACTATACCTAGACTTTGTTAGTAGGTTCCCATGACTGCCTAAAGCACAGATTTTCCCAGTTAGAAATAATAGTATCAGATAAAAGTTTCTTATAATGAGCAAGGAGTTAATACAGGAGTGGGAAGACTTATTTTAGATACAGACACCAAAAGCTAAGTGGTAATTCATATTATACATATTTAATTATTATTGGCGTATTTTAATTTTTTTATTGCTGTAGAAGCTCTCTCACCCACCCAGCAAATAATGCGTTGAGGACAGGCTGTAGTGGCTGAAGTCAGCGAATCTTTGAGAGACAGCATTTTGCCTCCAAGTACATTAAACAAGCCCATTTTTATGACTTGGGGTTAGCAACAGTCATAAATGTCTGAAAAGAGTCTTTATCATCCACACAAAATTAAGTAACTAGTTCAATCATTTATCATACCACATGAGGCTATAGAACTTCTTTCTTTTGTGCTGGGACTAACGCCATCACAGCACTGACTTTCTGGGAGGTGAAACTTGCATGGCTTTAGTCCATTACCATTTTGTAATGCTCACAGGAGCCATTTGATGATGATGGTATTAGTGTAACTACTCACTAATCAATGTTACCACCCCAAGATACTTTCTCATTTACTCAAGACTTGCCTAATGATTGTGTTATCTACTGTACTAAAGAAATCTGTGGCCATGGTAGCTCAACACCCTTGAAAAACCTCAAGCAGTTTATAACTGGTGCTTGGCATCATACTAAGTTTTTTACTGGTTTCAACAGGTTTGAAGATAAGAATATGTGGTGTCCTAAACAAAATGGTACAATTGTGAGTGGTTCCCAGTTCTTTGAGATCAAGTCTGAGCTTTAATGCAGTGCTTTCATATCTCTTTCTGCTTGTGGGTCTTTAAATTTTGACCAATGGAAGGTGGCCTTTTGAAAACAAAGGGTATGTGCTCTTTTAAAAATGTCCTTTTTAAAAAAATCTGGTTTTGCAGGCACCTTAGAAATAGTCCACAGGACTTTGAGGGGTCTGCAAAATACAAGTTGAAAAAACACTGACTTAAAGCATAAAGGATGGTGTTCATTGAGCCATCGCAGTAGGGGCAGCATAATCTAGCAGTGATGGATAGAGAGCCAACTCGTAGTAATCATAGCATCTCTAGTACATACTTGATTAACTATGATCTCTTATCACCATTCTGCAAGGTCAAATGTTTGCTGCAGGAGAGTTTGCCATCTCCTGGCTTTGTCTGTGTGTGCTTGTGCATGTGTGTGCGTGTGTGTACGTGTTACTGTGCAGTGATTTCTTCACAAGGAAAACTAGTCTCCATGGAGGTACCAGAGGACAGATTTTCTTTAAGGAATGATTTTTTAAGTTGCTAAAGTGCAAGGACCAATCCTGTCATTGTACATGATTTATTTGGTGCATGGGGAAGTTGTCTGCAACATGCAGATTTATTCCCAGCTGTAAGAAGCTCCAGCACCGTAGGAATTTTTCATTACTTGGGTGTACCAAGGTGTGGAAAGTGTTGTTTGCAATGTTAGAAAAGTAGCCCAAGAGTGGAATAAAAATCTGTCCAGCTTCACAAGTAATCCCATTATTCGTGCACTGGAACAGATTGCCCCGAGAAGTTGTTGATGCCCCATCCCTGGAAGTGTTCAAAACCAGGATGGATGGGGCTTTGAGCAACCTGCTCTAATGAGAGGTGTCCCTGACCATGGCAGGGGGTTGGAATTTGATGTTTAAGGTCCCTTCCTACTCTGACCATTTTGTGATTTTATGATTCTATGATGTAACTGTAAAAAAAAAAAAAAAGACTACATGGGGAATAAAAGAAAAACTGTCCATTGATTTTCCCCAGGAAAAAAAATTGTCATTTTTTCAGCTTTTAACAACCAAAAGGCTGTTAATCAGTAGTGGACATTTGTGACGTTTTTTGTGAAGAAAAGTTTGAAATGGAAATGAAGCATTTTTCTCTTTTTATGACCTATTAAAATATTTTTATAAATTTATATATGTATTCGCATATGCACACTTACCTTTCTGAAATTAATTTTTCCTTCTTGTTTATTTTCTGAGCAGTTTTTTTTTGGTTGTTTTGTTTAAATGTCTGTGATATATGAACGTTTTTTTTTTTTTCTCAACACGAGGTGGCAGTAAGACATTGCCCGATGACGTACAATAGCTTGGGCTGCTTGCTTTCCCTCCTGGTTACTTAGCCTTCAGATAACAAAAGCCCTCCGATGAATGAGAACGGAAAGAAAAGAGTTTGTAATAAGAACACTTTAGAAAGATGCACAGACAAAGAATATACTCCAGATAAGATGCCAAAAGACTTTTCTTCATTATTGTAAGACATGTTGTATAATACTGTAGACAGTATCACAAAATGCTGTATTTCTCTTCTTTTTTTTTCCTTGTGTTGTTATTGTTTCCTTAGGATTTGCACATTAAATGAAGGCTTCTCAATGTGAAGGTGGAAATTTACCACATTCTCATGTTCTAATTTAGAAATACTCCCGATGTTTGCTGAAATTCTGCATTTTGGAGAGGACAAAGCTTTCTACCTCAGTTCTTTGTTGTCTAGAAAACACTTCAGTGCCACTGCACAGGACAGCAGCTACAGTGATAAACTCCTTTTCAAATGCAGTGGGAGGGAGGAGTGAAGAGAGATGTGCCAGAGTATTCCACAGGCAATGTTAAGAGAGGATTTTTTCTTGTTCTGGACAGATATAGATCATATGGTAATGGTCCTGAGTGCAGACAAGCAAGTTGCAAAGGTAGCTGGTGTTGCTTTTATTATTCATATTCCAGTAGGCCCAAAGCAGATTCAAAGCATGGCTGGGCTACTGAACATGCTATTATGATTAAAATTTGTCCTTGTGGGACAATTCATGGTGTTTCAGGTCTTACTCCCAGCATCCAAGAATACTATGAAACATTTATGCATCATGTTTTTGGCTAGCATGTTCACCTGAAATGGAGCTTCAGCAGGATGACCCCAACCTCCCGGGAGCCACTTGGTTTGTCTGTAGCCTCTCTACACACTAAAATATGTGTTGAGTAGCAAACAAAAATTGTAGATGTTTCAAACAAGCTGATTTAATGGAAGCTCTGCCTTCTTGTTTCACAAGTTATACACATGTGGTTTATTTTCCAAGAACCGGTTGGCAGAGATCATGCTATTTTGTTTTCCATCAGAATGACTTACTTATAGCTTCTAAAATCCAATACCAGTGTTGATCCTGTGAACTTCTGTGCATGTGAATCATACACAGAACTTGGAATAAGCATCCCTTAGCAGCTGTCAAAAACATAGTAGTTTTCTGATGTCAAAACATCATTAGATAACAGTGCAGACTTACTTCTTCCCTTGCTTACTCCTCATAGTTTTGCCCTTTAATACTTGGCACCTGAAAATGAAATATGAGCTTTGGGACCGTGCAAAATAATACATTTTTCAGAAAGAAAATTCCCAACTCTATGATCTTGATTTTACACTAGTGGTTTTTGTCATGAGGAATAGCCCCTACAGAGCACCTTCAAACTGGTATTGCGCTATTCTCAATGCGTGATTCATGCATGAACGTAGGGTTTGAAGTAAGAAAATGACACACTATAAAACTCGTCAGCTTGATTGACTGTATATGATTCATTGAGATAATAATACAGTTGAGGGTCAGAAGGAAACTTCTGGGAATCTTAGGTTTCGGCTGTTGTCCAATAATTCTTTGCTAAATGTTTTGTGTTGGTATTGTGATTTTGAGTGCATTGTAAAATCAGAGAAGTTTTGAAGTATTTTTAGTATCAGAACTTGAGGTGCTGAACTAACAAATTGGAAGTCCTCTTTTTATAGGACTAAAGATAACAAATATTACATTACTTTGCTACTATATGATATTTATTCACAGAGAATCAAAATCAAGGCTTCTGCTTTGATATATACCTGCAGTTGTATTGGATGGAACTCCAACAAATCTGAGACTGTTCAAAATGTGACTGTTCTAAATGCAAAATGGAGATTGTTCTATAAAGGAACCTTCTCTGAAAATCTCCATCAAACTGTGAGGTCTTCCTCTTTAAGAGATTTTTATTATCTGGTAACACTCCTTTAAAGTTTTTATATTATCTTTATTTTAATCACATGTCACTAATCATGCCATTAATTTAAGTATGTAAACCTGAAATAACATTACATTTTTGACACCCTCATATTGTACTTGGAATGGCTGAAAAACTAATAAATAGAGCTATTGCATTGAATGCCCAAGGGAGGAAAGTGAAAAAAAAACCCCAGCCACACGCTCCAAGAAAGAAATCTGAGGTCAAACAGTTTTCATGGGAGACAAACTACATGGCTGGGATTATCCTGGCCAATTGTGGGTTACAAAATCCCTCTTGAGAGGTTATTGTGGCCAATTGCTGTACTAGCTTTCCACTTCTACATCTGTTTGTGGGTGTGGACAGCACTCAGAAGTCTTCCTTTTCTTTAAGGCGATCTGCAAAAGAAAGCATAGATGAGATGCCAGGACAGTCTCTATCTGAATGGGCTTACCATGCTGTTGGTAGGTTTGCTTGCTGTGTTCACATACACAACAGGCAGGTTGTCAGGCTTTAAGCTTCTCCACACAGTGGGCAGTTCTCTGGCATGAACCATGTTTGGTATGCATATGACAAATGATGTGATCATAACCTCAGGGTTAAAGACACTTTGAGGAATTTGAAAGCAGGTTGTCTACATAAACAAGGCCATTTTGTCGGTTCTGAAGTATTTCTTGCTTTCTGCTTCTAATTAATACACTTGGTCATGTCTTTTTCATACAAACACATGATTTCTACCTCTTTTCCCACCTCTGTTAAAGCTGGTACAGCAACCGCTAGTTATAGCTAAGTTCAGACTCAAGAATCTGTTGTTAAGAGTTGCTGTGCAGCTTAAGGCAAACCAGCCTGAAAAAAATTCTGTCTTAAATATTAGGAATTTCTGGGACCATATAAAAAAATATACCTCTTTCTTTTTCAAGTATCCAATTAACTAACTTACTCTGTGGCACAACGTCTGGACTAGAGAACGCATGTAACATTTACTGTGGCATTCACCTCTTGAACACAGAGGCAGGGCTTCTCTTTCATAAGTCAGGATTGTGGACAGCAAGAAGCTGAATCGTGAGATGGCTGTACTTTTTGGCAAATAGTCACTACTGTGTTTTATAATTCTGAAAAACAAAAAGGACCCAGTTTTACTCAGAAGTGCTCCATGCCTTCATGCACAGAAAAGCATTAAAATTTTAAGTATATCTTAAATGGAAATTGGGGAAATTGGATGAGTTTTCTTCTTATGGTAGATCATGAAGGCAAATATACCCCAAACAAGCAGGGAAAGACACACACTTTGGAGCAATACAGATGCTGGAACTTGTCGTCCCAGGATAACTAAAGGGATGTTACATGTGAATTGTAAATAGTAAAAATTTGGCATACTATGAACTGTGTGCTCCTCTTACATCATGAGTTGTTCATAAGCTCATTTCTCATCCTTGAAGGTTGGACCCCTCAATTTTTTCTGCGGTGTTCATTCCATGTACTTTGAGAGCAGTCAAGTATATGAACTATATTATTTCTGATCTCATAGCAGAAAATCTTATATCAGCACTGAATACTCTTCTGTCTTGTCCATGATAGCTGTCTTGACTCTTAAATTCCTATTCTTTTGTTTTTAAGAAGAATTTTTTTTGCGTTTAGATCATGTATCTTATCCTATGAAATGTTTCCTTTTGTTCCTAACTACACAATATTTTTGTACAAATGTGTTGGTAGCACCATCTAGCAAATACCCAGTTCAGGACCATAGAAGAGATTCTCAGAGATTCACCCATGTAGCTTGTGCAGTGGTCACACTTTGACCATCTCTGTCCCTTTCTTGGTCCCTGGAGTGGCACAGACACCTCTAGCTTAGAAGCCAGTAATTGTTTTACACAAAAATGCGAGTTCAGGTATTTCCAAACAGGGTTTGGAATGAGCAAGAAGAGCAAAGAAAAGTGCTTAGAGTAACCATAGGAAATGCTATGTTAGAGGTGCTGTTATGTGTTGTCTTGCTAACAGATTTAGATGTCTAGCTGCAAGGCCAGATCTATGCTGCTACGAGGGAAGAACCAGAGTCCAAGCTGCTCTGAGGCCATGTACACCTAACAGTGTCGCTTCTCTGCTACTGGATTCCGAAGACTGAGATTTCTTACAGAAGAGGAGAAAGGAAGGAAAATGAGAATAGCTCCAGACAGATGACTTGGTTGTTTTCCCAGATGTCAAGGGATTTTCTGGTTTTGGTCTGGATCCTGGGCATGTTTCAGCTTTGTTTTGAAAAACAAGAAAGTGTTACTGAGTTCTGATGAAAAAGGTTTGATATGTATGTTTGCCCAAGACGAAGAAACTGGAACTCTGCATTCCATTTCACATAATGATCAAAATTGAAAAGTAGCTGGACAGTGAGGGCAGAAGAAATTTGGGATTTGGTTTGATACCAGTCTGAAGAGATAATAGTTTCTCAGCTTTTTTTGCTTTCAGCTCTTTCATAGAGAATTAGATATACAAGGAGAGAAGTTCATTTGTTGCAGGGGAAGAAAGTTAATACTAGATATGAGTGAGGTTGCCATTGGTATTTTATATGAGATACCCGAATCTGGGAGTAAAATTTCTGTTTTACAGAACAGATCAGGCTATGATCTAGTTCATTAAGCAGCTCATTACATGTTCAGGTAAGTTTTTTCCATATTTGGTTCTTTCACCAGAAATTAATGACTGCCATTAATTTGTTTTCTGTCCAAGTGACTACATGTAATTTTTCAGTTGTATTTTTTTATTAGGCAGAGGTTATTGTTTGCTCTTTTGCATCCCACTATTGTTCAAGAATTTTGGTTGGATTTACATAAAGGCCACACCCACAAGTTGGAAGTCATGGTTTTAAATAAAGCAAGAAAACACAGAGAAAGAACTAAGGCTTCCTATAAAACTCAATCCACTCAACCCGTTACCCATGGTACAGAACAAAGGAGCATAGAGTTCTTGTCTCCGCTGGCAGCGGTGCCCCAGAACTCTACATTTATTTCTGGCACATTTACAGTGATTAAAAAAGAAAACATTAAAAAGCTGGCCAAAGCAGAAGCTTTAAGTTTTCTAAAGCTTCAAAGATATTTTTTTTTTTATATTATTGAGACCTCGGTAGTGGTAGCGCACAGAATTTTGCAGTTATTATTGGCGCTAGAGAGACCACAAAAACACCATGTGAGTCCATGTGATTACTCTAGATGGGTCACTGCAACAAAACTTGACTGTAGTAGGCTTCACTGAGTAATATGAATGTGTAGTTTTGTTGTCAGTACTCTGAATAGCCTGAAGCCCTGGTTCAAAAGTTCACTTTTTTCTTGGCTGGAAGGAATGTTAAAAGCTTTCTCTAGGGAAATGATACTACTAGGCAATGAGTTAAAAATACTGATTTATCACATTTGATACATTAAAAACAGAGAATATGTATTTATGCCAGATTTAAAGTTCAAGTTTCAAAGTAATAAGGGATGTGATTTCAGAAGGACACCCGTACCTGCCATTTCCAGTTGCCTAGCTCTGCATCTTTTATTACTCAGAAAGGAGCCTCCTGGATCTCTAATCTATAAACATCTGCATACTTTATACTGGGGACGTGAACAGTAAACTGTGAGTTGCAGATCCACAGTGGGGATCCATTGCCTGAAACGTTACTGTTGCGGTATCTAGCTTGTACGTCTGAATTGACAGAATAGGTAAAGAGGTTTCTGTTTAGCTCCACGGGTGTCAAACAACCTGGTCAACCCTTCTGGTCTGGCTGATTGTCAGATTGCGTGCTGGTCATCTGCAGGTCCTGAGGTAGTGGCCACCGCATCTCCACAGCATTGAGGTGGTACCAACACTTGAAAGAGGAAAAATACAAACACCTTAGCTAAGAAGTGCCAGTTACAGAAAAATTTTCTGTATCGAACTGTAACTCAAAAAACACCTCTGAAGAAACATAGTCTTATTCTTTGCATTAATCAGGTTGCTTCTCAAATCCAGCATCCTGAATCTCTCATGGCTGGATTTAGAAAATGGAAGTTGTACTGGTAGGATACCTCTTTTTTCCTGTTGAGGAGGAACTAAATTGTGCTTCCCATCAACAGAAGCCCTTACAACTCTGACTCCCTGTGCAGGGGTAAAAACTAATGTACAAATGAATATTATTCTGACAGGGCTGCCCCTCTTGCTCCAAAATATCATAGAATCATAGAATGGTTAGAGTTGGAAGGGACCTTAAAGATCATCAAGTTCCAACCCCCCTGCCATGGGCAGGGACACCTCTCCCTAGAGCAGGTTGCTCAAAGCCCCATCCAGCCTGGCCTTAAACATTTCCAGGGATGGGGCATCAACAGCTTCCCTGGGCAACCTGTTCCAGTGCCTCACCACCCTCACAGGAAAGAACTTCTTCCTAATATCTAATCTAAATCTCCCCTCTTCCAGTTTAAAACCATTACCCCTCGTATCCTGTCACTACACTTTCTGACAAAGAGTCCCTCTCCAGCTCTCCTGTAGGCTCTCTTCAGATACTGAAAGGCTGCTATCAGGTCTCCTCGGAGCCGTCTCTTCTCCAGACTTAACAGCCCCAGCCCCCTCAGCCTGTCAATGATTATGTTACATCGCTATTGAAATTATTTGTCTCCAAATGTGCTTCTGTTGTGCTATATGATGTACAAATGTACCAGGCAAAAGTGATCCCATCTTCAGGGTGTTCTTAAGCAGCTGAGAATGAGAACATCTTTTCCTTCCTGCAACAGTGTTGAGGGTCAACTCAAGCTCTTTGCACATGAAGTGCTGCTGAGAACCACATGAAAGAGTTTTTTGAAATGCTCTCTCTTATATGAGGCACTTCACAATACCAGCTCAAGTGTTTCTTGTTTTCTGATAAGACTAGCAAGCAATATGCAGTACTGAAAAAACAGTGGAAGCAATACAGTCTTTGAGTTAGGCATTCATGTTAAAATGGAAATAAAATGCAAATGTCTATCTTGCTGCTGTATAAATGCATTAAACCTCAATGATAACATTGTTGAGCTGAGTAGGAAAGCATTTTATGATGGATTTTATTAATGGAATATGGTACAAGTATATCAGCTAGACTGATACATGTTTTTATGAAAACTTGTCAGTTTTCTTACTTTCCTTGGAAAACTGTAGGAGACTTTTATCAGTATTTACAGAATATTTTTTTATAATCTGTTCATACTACATATTAGCAAGGTGATCAATAGTAGAACTGGGTGTATTGTAGTGAATTAGGACTCATGACTCTGTGGTAGAAAATGCCTTTTAAATGAGGAGAAGATTGGACCCAGTATTGACCCCTGGGGTACACTGCTAGTTGAAGGTCATCACCTAGGCTTTGTGCCACTGACCACCACACACCAGGCCCGGCCATTCAGTCAGTTTTCAATCCACCTCACTCTGCTCATTCAGCTTATACTTCATCAGTTTCTTTCTAAGGATTTTATGGGAAATATTGTTGAAAGCCCTACTGAACTAGGTGGTAGACAATATCGACTGTACTCTCCCCTCATTTACCAAACCATATGGGAGTTCTTCCAGCAGGTGTTACAGTTGCTAGCAGATAGATGTCCCCTATGACAGATGTCCCCACTTACCACACTGCAAGGAGCCCTCTGCGTGAAAGCAAGCAAGTGAGCCCAAATCTTCTTTTATCCTGGTTCCCTCCCGCTTTGGGATGCTGTGGCAGGAGGGAGTGATAGCCATTCTCTAGCTTTAGCTGCCAGCCACCAAATCTTGCTCTGACACTGCAGCCACAAAGGTCAGTCTGTCAGAAAGCTCTTCCCTATACAGTTACCCATGTACCATGGCAAGATCTTCTCTGACTTTTTCTTCAAAGAATTTCAATCTATTTTGCCTACCAGTCTCTCTGTAAGAGAGATTTTTCTTGAGATCAAGCTGGTTTTGTAACCCTCTACTGAATTCAACATCTTCACAGTATCTGAAGGACAGGGAAGTTAAGGATGCATTTAATTCAGATTTTCTGTTTGTGATTTGTATGTGTGAATCTTTGCAACACTAGCTGTTGTAAGCTAATAGCAGCTGGCATATGTTTCTGTATGTGTCCACTCTGGCATAGAAGCATTGGCCTGTATTTGCAAAAGCTGGTTAATGCTCAAAGGATGAGATTAAAATGCTTGTGAGGTCAGAACTTGAAGAGAGCCTTGTAATAACAGCACATGAGGGAGGTGTCCGCATATAATGTAACAATAGCACTTTTTACTAAACGGTTTTCTTTTGTTAAATAACTTTGTGCTCAAGCATGATCTGATTGAAAGGATTAAATAAAATCTCAGAGTCTGTGATTGAATTTTCTTTAGGCACCCTAAGTCACAGCAATGGCAGCACGAAGAAAACACATTGATTCAGACCCTCTGAATCATGAGATTTAATAAAGAAAGAGATATTAAATGCAATATTGCCTCCCTAAGAGCTTTTCCTAGACTTCAGACTAGCAGACATCTACCCTTCCTCCCTCAGTTTGGATGGGAATTCAGTACAGATCCAAAGTGCAGGCAGATGTCCCTGCAGCTGCCTGAGGATGGCTGTGCTCAGGATGAAGCTTCAGGAGGGAACTGACTCAACCTTCAGGGTCTGAGCTCAAGAAGATGGAAATCCTGCATCTGCTGCCCTGAATCCTGTAAAGTCATCTTACCCTGTCTGAGGCCAGCGGCCCAGCCAGAGAACAGACTTAGTTGGGGGAACAAGGGGAGAGAAAGAAAGGAAACAAAAATGAGAAAGAAGAAGGGCTGTTTTTTTCTACAGTTTAGTGAGGTGAACTGCTTCATTGGGATAGTGCCACATGCCAGAGTGGGTGGGAAGGGACAAGAAGTGCTACCCAAAGTGGAGGTCTGGGAGGCAGAACTACTACCTTAGTGGCAGCAAGCTGTTAGACTGGTGCATTTCTTCTTCCATTTTTGACTCCCTCCTTCATCTCCTCCCAGGTCACTTCCTTCCCTGTTGCACCACATTCTCTCATGTCTTGATTTGCCTTTTACTTCCTGCCTTGTCTCCAGTCACGTTCCCTTACCTTCTCATCTTCTTTGATGGTTCCTGTGGCTCATATATGGCAACTCAGAAACCTGGTACCTTTAGCTGTGGGTGGTCTAACTTCAGCTGCAGAGGAAATAGTGACAGTGGCGGAAGGTTTTGGCAAGGACATTGTTCTTCCAATAACTCCAAGTCTTTTCTCTGCTGTGACGTATAGTTGCCTGAATAATCTTTCCTTACCTTAGCTGTGCTGCACCATTGTAGATCTCCTCATCGCTAAAGACCTCTTGCTCCTGATGGGTGTGAGTTTCAGTATTCATCTTCTCAAGAAACTCAGCACCTGGATTCCTACTGTTTGTGCAGTGTCCTTTGTCACGGCCACAGAATAATCACAGCTGTGCCCTGTCTCCTCCCCAGAGGGACTCTGTTTTGAGTTTTGCTGGCACGCTACCCAGCTCAGCTGTTTAGACACAAAGGTTGCAATGATCTGGCAATCAAGTCACAGGGGTGTCAAGGCTGAAATTCCCCATTCTAGGCTATTGGTAAGAATTCAGAATAAATATGAAGTAAATAACAACTTCAGCTATGGTACTCTACATTGATTTCACAAAAGAGGATCAGCCTTCAGCAAGTAAATAGAAATTAAATTTGTAATTACACTATTCATTTCCATCTGCATATTGACTTACCTCTACTTGTCCATATTATATACGCGTGTACATTTATTCAGCATGCACAGAAAGGCAAGCAACGATTCATGCTGCCAGATCTTTTTCTCCACAAAATGCTTACTCAGATACAGAATCTCTGGTGAAGAACAGCAGCTGGTCAGTGGCAACAAATCTACATTGTAGGAAGTGCCGCTTGTGTACCCGGTTGTCTGTAGTCCTGACTTTCTCACCTACTGCTCTGCACTCTTCAGTGAGATACCTAGCCTGTCTTCATTGCTGTTCATAATATAATAAATGGAGACAATAACCCTTAACCCCAGTGTAAATAGGTTGATGATTTAAGGATGAAAAATATAGAAGATGACATTGTATTGCTTTAACTCTCAAGGGTTACAAAGCATTCAGCACATTACGGTACAGTCAACACTAAAAGCTTCAGTTTCTAATGGCTCCATTTAAAATCTTAAAGTACAACACTGTACAGTACGTGACCTATTATTGCAGTTACTGACATTTGGGGAAGTTCTCCCTTCTTTTCATATATAATTTTGGAACTTTGCTTTCTCCATCTGGAAAATGTCCTAATTAGAGAGTTTGTTTTTCCTTTAGCAGTCCCCACAGTATTAAAAAAACCCAACAACCAGGGACTCAGACTAGGTTCAAGATGCAAGAACATGTCAGAAACAGAGGAGGTGATGGCACACTGCCACCAGTATGAGAACAGTATATCAGTTACGAAGCAGGGAAAACAAGCAGAAAGCGTGCCAATTTAGGAGTATTTCTTTGCTGTGCCTTCAGTTTTAGGGCTATGCCTACAAGGGTCTTGGCAATTAATCTGAAACTTCAGGTATGCCTCTTCAAAAATCCTCTAAATGGATCCTCTTCTTACCTATATAATTCAGAATACGTACTTTTTTCATAGTAAAAAGATGATGTTTATAGCAAGCACCCCCTCCCTACCTGCTGAATGGAAAAAGCCCTGTGCTTGTTGGATCAGTGCCGTTAGTCCAACAATAGTAAAAAATGTTGCACTATTTCTTTCAGTTTATGAAATGCATCTGTTCAAGAGTCAGTTCAAGTTTTTTTGAGACTGTTGTTTTCTGCTTTTTGTCTAGTAAAACTGTGTGAGTTAGGAAAAACATTGGGTGGAAGAGGTTGCCTTTCCTTGGCCCATATATTTTTGTTTCCATATGCCTACTTTTATGTGATAAAGATCGTCAAGTTTTAGTAGCTGCCTCCTAACAAAAGAATTATTTACATAGGAATGTACCAAAGCAATTATTGTTCTGTTTGCCATTGAGCCCACGCCGTTCTTTATAAAACTCTAAATCAGAGTCAGAAATACCACCATGTAATGAGGTGAAAAGGCACTCATTGCACACCAAAAATCTTGAATAAATAGCTTGTTTTCAGATCACAGACTGACCTGTTTTACTGACAACTGCCTGCCAATAATAAGTTATTATGACCTTGTAGAAGACTTATCATATGAAAAAGGCATTATAAGTTTAATATTTTATTATCAGTTATTGTGTTAGAGTCAGAAGACCAAAGAATGAAACTGCTCAGAATGGCTGATGAGAACTGTATGTCCATCTTTCCAGTGCATTGAGTAGCACTTTTGATGCACTTTCCCATGTGTTAGTCTCTTGATAGAATGGTTAGAGTGGGAAGGGACCTTAAAGATTATTGAGTTCCAACCCCCTGCCATGGGCAGGGACACCTCCCGCTAGAGCAGGTCACTCAAAGCCCCATCCAGCCTGGCCTTCAACACTTCCAGGGATGGGGCATCCACAACCTAATCTGTTGATGAACCTGATCTCTTTATAAACTTGCCCTAGACCTCCTTATTTCTCTCTAAAAGCATTATCTTTCCTCTGCAATTAGTCACAATATTTCTTAGGGTTCTGGGAATCTGGCTGTGGCATTGCCTAGCGGTGCCCTGTGTGCCCGGACACTCCTCATGGGGAGATATTGGCAACTGCGAACCCTTTCACTTGTGCTGCCACCTGTGCCTTTGAACATGCTCTCTTCTGCCAAGTTGTAAGCATCCCTCACACTTTTATCTGTGCACCTTTGCTTCTCACTTTTACCCTGCATCTCTCCAACTCACTGAGAGTGACTGTGAGAGAGTGACCACTGACTGTGGTCACAATCAGTAGGGAGTTGTGAAAAGATTCAGAGGAGACCGTAAAATGCTGGAAGACATAGAGTTAGTTGGCAGTGGCTTGGTGCTTTGCCAGGCGAGGAAATGAAGGCTTGTGATTGCATCCAGTAATGATAGCCTGCTCTTCCTCTCCCGACCTGGAGGAACTGAGCTTCTGCCAACTCAGTGGGAGCACAGGGAGAAAAGGTGGTTCACAGGAAGGCATCTGAGACAGAAGAAGAACCCAAAAGCAGGGTGGGCGTGGTCACAGTTTCAGAAAATTGAAGAAAAATGGCTTGAAGTTTATAATGCTTTCAGTACCCCAAACTACTAAAAATTTTCCCTCTGCTTATCTCTTCCAAGGCAGGGAAAACTCTCGCAAACAGGAAACAAAAATATTAATGTGAAACCATTTTCTGTCCATCATCTGATTTCCTTGGTGTACCTTAGAGTCTCTCTGCTTGATAAAATAAAGCTCTGCATGGCAGAGTCCAGAGGCTGTAGTCAAATAGCACTCATAAATCTAATACATAGCATTAATAAAATAGATCTAAAAAATGGATCAATAAAGTAGAAGTCATTGCAGTGCTCTTGAACTATAGGCTTATGACCTTATGATTTGATAGCAGAATGGACATGCCATGTTCACCAGTGGTCACTCACAGATCCCTGACCATTTGGGGAGGTCTATAAATATAGCGATGGGGCAGTAACTATCTCCTACTCCTTGCATGAATCCATACAGTACCCTCACAGAAGCAGAGGGAATGTAGAGCAGGCTGTGGTGCCTGTAGTGGGATTTCCAGAGCTTTATACAACCTTGTTAAGGATCAACTTTCAAGCCGAGAAAAAACCTGAAATCTTCCTGTTAACAATACTATTTCATTGTTTTATCTTTAAATGTACTTCTTTCATTCAGTTGGACCTCTCTATTATTAGCATTATGAACAATAATAGTGTAAGCCATCTAGTTACATTACAGAAACATGGATCCCAACACAGACCTTGAAACTTGAATAATACCAGACTGTATCATATGCTATTTTCTTTTCAAGTTTATCCACTCATTCCACATTTATACTTCTCAGTTCTGCTGTCTTTTGATTAATTTCAGGGTGTTTAATTTTGACAAGACCATATCACATCATTTTTCCTCCCTTAACTTGGGGTGAACCACTTACCAAGGTATATTTTTTTGGCTAAGGAGCTGCTGAGGGGGAGTTGGTGTCTGAGCTGCTGAGGTAGAGCCCCAGCATAGCTGAATTGGGGCTGTTTGTGTAGACATGTCTGTGGTCCATCCCTGTGCTGTACAGCACCTTGGGGTGGATGTCTGTCCTTGGCTGGTGCCAGTGGCTGCATGAGAGGGCTGGCGAGCCTGTGCAACCTTGAAGAGAAGGCTGAGCCCAGGCACTGAGCTCTGGTGCTGCTTTTGACAGCCTGCCTGTGCAGACGTCCTTGGCTTTCTCTATTTGGTTCCATGATAAGCTATCTTACTGCCTTAAATTGGGGTAAGTGTAAGAAAGGCAGAAAAGTGATTAAATTGATTTTCATCACCAGGAGTTGATAGGAAACTCATGCTGAATCTTTATTTCTGAGTGCTGTACCGTGCATAGTTTGGCTTACAGGTAGCATGTGGGTAAATATTTACACAGGAAACTGCAGCTATAAATTATGTTCACATCACCTTTTTTTGACTCTGATGGCGTTTCTCCTTCTCTTCTTTTCCTTCCCTCCCAAAGTATGTTTGGAGAACCTGCTTTTACCCTTCCCTGATTTGTGACAAATACATATGTACTAGCCAGATAACATTCAATTATTATTAATTTAACATGGGATTGATTATAAATTAATAGTTATTCTACTGGTGAAATGAGAAGATAAAATGAGGCAAAGATAGAAATGCATTATAGTGATTGAGTGAAGTATGGAAACAGCAGTTTCAAAACCACCATTTTCATGGGAAATTAAACATTAAATTGGATTATGGGTTGTGCAACACTATAGTAGGAAATATTGGACAAAAGAGAAAAATCATATGCACCATGGATTGGAATTGGGGCTTGTAATTAACGAACAAATGATTCCTCTAAACCTGAAAGCCCGATTTTTTAGTAAGTGTGAAGGAAATCTTGCTCCCCATTCATCTGGAGTTCATACCTCCTAAAATGCAGATTCTCAGTTCAGCACTGAGACAAATTCTTATTGTCCAAATTAAGGACCAAATGAAATGAAGAAAACTTGCCAAAAATCAAGAAAAGCTTGTAACATTAGCTCAGTACTCCTTGTAAATCTAATGTATCTAAATGAAATCACCGAATTTATGTTTTAACTGTACATAAAGCCCTGGTTCTGGATAAACAAGAGGAACTTGAAGGTCATCTATTTCAGAAAGGAACAAAAATAGACAATAGCCTTGCTCCTGCCTTATGTCCTTTTCAGCTGTTTGTGCTCTTTTAACATCATTTGAGTTTGAGCTGAATGTTAGCTTTTACTGTTGATACACAATTTACCCATATCAGAAAATACAATTCATTATAAATACTTGTGTAAGCCTTCTTGGGTTCCTGCAAGTGCAGTAGGGAAATATTTCTTTTTCACTAGAGCAAGTACTTGAAGCTGGAAGGAAGTTAAACAGAATTGCCACTCCTTAGTTAGAAATTAGAATGAAGAGAGGTAGCTCAGGAAGATAAACTCTCATTGTTACTATATTGCCTTCTTCTGAAACTTATTAACTTAATAAATACTTGAGTGATGGGAATAAATCTGTATTTCCACAGCATTTGCAGCTTATGAATCAGAGAGAACATTGCTTTCCCAGCTGTGATTTCAACAAAGGCAAAGGAGAGGTGAAAACACCTCACTGCAGCTCCCCTGCTGATCCATTAGCAGCAAAACTGCATTTACCTCACTTATGTCCAACTATTACATCTTTCTCACCGGCAAACCTTTGCGGTGTTTTTCCACTGACTGTCAAATAGAAAGCAGGCATTGTGATGGTGCACGTTGATGTCCGACTCTCTCCACTGGGACACCATGCCCGGATGGCGTTCTTGTCTTATGCCATGGGCAAGGCAAGACTGTTCTTGCTGCTCTGCCTGGCTGAAGGACAAGTGTCTGGAGCACCTTGTTGCTCTGGGAAGTCTGCCTCTAGCACTCTCCCAGGAGCCTGGCTCCACCCTGAAGCTGGATTCCTCCTTTTTGGGTTGTGGCCAGGGCAAGGAAGCAGTATGTGTGCCCAGCTGCATGCGTGCAGTATCACCCAGAGGTCCTGCTTGGGGATACGGACTCTCTTGGGCAAAATCTACAAAAATGAAGACACATCTTCAGCGCATATCATGAGGCTGAGGCACATGTAGGTCAGTACTCTCCTGTTGGTGTCCACACCAGCCCTTTCAATGTCTCTGGATGATACAGGGCTGTGCCAGCATCTCATTGCATCTCACATGGTGGGGTGGGCTCCAATTCTGCCTGTGCATTGCACACAGTTCACACTTCCACAGCTGATGGGAGTGAAAGCTCATATGGAAAGGTGAAGGTAACAGAATTAGGCTCAGTAAAGCTAAAAGCAGGATGAGGTCTTAGAAACAACAACAAAAAAAAGAACAAAATAACATAAAGTGACCAGACTGCTGTTTTATGGACTATCTGCCAGGCAATAACAAGGAAGGATGTTGTTCATAACAAACTATAAGATGGCTTTCTCTTTTGGCAGCTATTTACAGAAATGCCCCCAAATCTGGGAAATATCTCTCACATGAACACCCAAACATGCTCCTTTGAGGCTTTTTACAAGTCTTCACTACTTCAAACTTCAGTTCCTCTGGCCCTGCCTACTGCCACAGCTGCAGGATCCTACTGCAAAGAGCATGCTGAATCTCTTCTATTTGCCTTCCCCCCTAATTTGATGCTTGCTTCTCATCTTGGATCATTTTTATGTACAGAGTCTGTTTCATCTGAATGGGAGGGTACGAACTAAAAACTAAATTTGTAGTTTTAATTGTGGCATTAATTCTCTTGTGGTAATGCTTACAGAAATAGTTATAAGCGTGTATAAGTGGTACCAAGTCTTGAATAGATAGGAACAGGAAAATTAAACCATATTGAATGTATTCAATGAGTGTGTTTAATTAAACATTTTAAATAAATATAGCTGTTCTTTTAACAATAGACAAATTAGGATGTTTTCTTTCCCTAAGAGAACCTTTCAGTTAGTTTATTTTCCAAAGCTAATGCTCTGTATTTGTGGTGCAGGAATAATTTTTGGCTAATTTAATGAAGTTTTTGTCCAAGCCTGGAATTGTTTAAGGAGGTGCAATTAATTTTTTAAAAAGATGAAAGCGCATATCGTTACCATGAAGAGGGAGGATTTTGATACCGGCATAGTCCATTGAGTTCCAGTGAAATCAATCCTTCCATGTATGAATCATGCCCTGACTGATGTGGTTAAATTAGAAATTTGCCATATTGGCATTTACGTAACATCGATCAAAATGTCTTTGTCACATTGGCATCTTGATTCCAGCATAACAGAGCGAAGAAAAAATAAAAATGTTAGAGACCAGGACCAGAAAAACTCCAGATGGGAAAAGCTTTAGACCGCTTGAAGAATACCAACGGTCAAGCTCTAGCACCAGACGAGCTTCTTTGTTTGACAGTGGGTATAATCCAAAAGCTGCCTGAGGCAGGAAGGCAATCCACTTACCAAACAGCGGGAGGGAAGGCACTTCTAAGACACATAATTTTTCCCCCTTGGAGCTAGGAGAAAGGTTTCAATTAGAGATGGGTGAACCTGGTGTTGTGAGGTTTTGCAAATCTCTCCAGCAGATCTATTTTTTGCTTCCCAACCATAGCCTACGTTTCAAACTCTTCTGTTCTGTAATTTAAGCTCAAGGCTAATTCTATCTAGAAAAACAGGCAACTTTTCTCCACCTCTTTCTTTTGACAAACATGGAACCTATGTCATTATATGCTGTAACCAAGACCAACAAAACCGAGTGTCTGGTAGATGTCACAGATATATTGGACTTACGTATCAGTTGCATTTACCTTTCCTCCCTCTCCTTTCGAGATGAGGTTCCCTGTTGCTTTTCTTAAAGTTGTAGCATAAAATAAGAAACACAGGAAAACTGCATGCGTGCTGGAACCAAACCAAAATGATGCCCTCCCAGATGGGTTTCTATGTGTGTGAGGGAAGCTCTAGAGATCTCTCTAGGTACAGCAGATTTTTGTATGGGTTGCTCTTGTGAGACCCCATATGGAGTATTGTGTCCAGCTCTAGAGTACTCAACATAGGCCATGGTNGGGCTTGGAACTTGATGGTCTTTAAGGTCCCTTTCCCTGCAAACCATTCTATGATTCTATGAAGAAATCCCTACCCTCTTGCTCTGGGTCTTAGCCCAGGCTCACTGAGAAGTAAAAGACATCAAAGAGGAGCCTGGTGCAGCAGCCTAGCAAGGTGTATTGCCAGGACCTTTTCACAGCCAAAGCTAGAATGAACACCCCTGAGCCTGGTGCGCTCTGCCTTAATGCTTACCTGTCCTGAAGCACCTGGCTCATGGAGAAGGAGGAGTAGGAAGGAGGGAGGACTTTAATTTTCCTTGCTGCCTTCCCAGTGTATGAACCAGAAAGTAAGCCCTGAATTTGAATGGGAATTCAGCCCTCGGAGACCAGTCTGCCCACGCACCCATTGCTATCTCCAGCTTTACTTTTGATAAAAGCAAATGGGAAGTTACTTTATTTTCCCACTTGTACTAGAAAACTAAGATTTACCAGGCTCTGTGAAAGGTTTTATTGATTCAGGAAACACCCACATTCTTGACAGCAGTTTCTTCAACATTAATCATTGGGTTAGGTGTTATTTTATAATAGCATTGCCCAATTCTAAGAAACAAATCTTCACGGATGTTGAACAGCTGGATAGAAAATATCTCAGTGTTTGCAGGGTATGTTTTATAAACCAGCTTGGAAAATCCTGTTTACTGATTTGGGTGGGCGGAGGGAGAAGAAGGAAGGAAAAGACAAGGAATGAACCAAACTCTGTATTAGCTGTTGCAGGCCCATCTGCCAAAGCTGTAATGAGATACTTGCAAAGCAGTAATCAGCTGTATCAATGCTAAATTTCACTTAAAGTAGGGATACATGGTAAAAGAATCTAGAAAGGATTAGGCCGCTAAATTTCTCTGTTAGTTTTCCAATAAAAATTCTGGTTGTCATGAGATAATTCAAAACTAATTTAGAATTGTCTTCCCAAAGGAAATATTCGGTAACTTGGCGTGAGCATGATTTTCTGACTAAAATACTTGACATTTTGGTTGATGATGAGACATGATCCCCAGGGCTGAACAATCTCCTCAGAGCTTGTTTCCCGGATGTCGGTGACTCTCTCTGCCTTTCACTTTGCTCTCTTCACCTTTTGTCACATTTGTGTGTACGTATAAGTATCTGTTTAATTTATGCCCTCCTAATAACCTTCTGATTTAAGACTTTGTCTTGCCCGAAGACCCCAGCTGGTCTGTAACATGGCCCCATTTGTTCTCAGCAGTGAGTAGGTTGCATATCTCTCCCCACCTCAGCACTCTGCAGCACTCGCTGGCCTGCTCCTGGCAATGCTGACTGCAACCTGCCCTTTGGAAGCTGGGTTCCAGGTGGTCATTGTCTCTTTGTTCCATCCAGATAGATGGAAGCCGCTAAACCACCCTTTTCCACCCTAATCCTTAGTCTTAGATGGTAAGGCTTTCCAAGCGGAATTAACAGTCTGGGGTTCAGATTGTAGGGAATTTCAAAGCTGCTGTGTCTGACAGGTCTGATCTACTTTGGATCATTTGGTGTATAGCAAGGTCACTTTACTTCACTAACAACCCTGAGGACACAAAAGGCGCTTCACAGTTTGCAACAGATTTGAAAACATTTCTACAGATTCTCACTCTCCAGTATTTCCTCTGATTCATCCAATTACCACTCTTTGCAGTTTCTTGGACCTCTGTGCCATGGTCTCAGCTTTCAGGGAGGAGTTAGGAGAGCTGCACCATGAAGCTAACTTGCTAGCACATACAGATTTTCCTCTGATTTAATTTTCCTCTGATGTATTCTTCCTTTTACAGGTACTGGCAGATTTCTTTCCTAGGTGGTCATAGGGGAAAATTCCCTGGGGATCTCAGACTTGGTTAGGAAGAAATTCTTTCCTGTGAGGGTGGTGAGGCACTGGAACAGCTTGCCCAGAGAAGCTGTGGATGCCCCATCCCTGGGAGTGTTGAAGGCCAGGCTGGATGGGGCTTTGAGCAACTTGCTTTAGTGGAAGATATCCCTGCCCATGGCAGGGGGGTTGGAACTTGATGATCTTTGAGGTCCCTTCCAACCCAAACCATTGTATGATTCTATGGTTGGTTACAAGAAGGTCAGGATGTCCAAGAGCCTACCAGCCCAGCAACAATTCCAGGACATATGATACAGTGCGAAGCAGAACCACATAGACACGCTCATATGATGCTGGCATGGACATGTTGCTAAGGCTTTCGCTTGTGTTTTAGGATGTTGCCATCCCTTTTCCAGCCTTGGCCCTCCCTTCCCTTTCATGAGCTGACGTTGCCCATGAAAGCTCCTGTGCTGTACTATGAATGAGTGTAAACCAGGCCCTGCTTTTTGCTATTCAAACTGTGCATTTACCTCAAGCAGAGTTGTAGAGAAGAAGAGAACAGAGCTGGGGACTGCCAACATAGTAAACCACAGCACTTAGCTTCCTCAGAGCCACTAGTCCAGAATAAGAGCATCTTACATTATTCAGACCCATTTATATCTGCTTGGAGGGAAATAACAACCAAAGAAAGCACTGTAATACCAGAAAAGGAATGTTGGTGCTGTGACTTGCATCAGGGAAAGAAATTTATCTTTCCTGTACATACAAATCTTTCTGGCGTGAACCTTGGTTACTTTAGATTTTAAGAAAATGTGCCAGCGTCCTTTCTGCTAAAGGGAGTGTTAGCAAGTGGAACAAAAGGAGTCCCATTTGGCAGAAATATTAGCTAAAAAAATCTTTTCCCTGATCCCCAAAGTTATTTTTCTCTCTTTCCTCTCTGCCTCCCATGCCCTCCCTCAGGCATGTTTGCCAATCAGCTCCTTTGCATCTGAGGGCACTTCTCTAAGTCCTGGACCCCTCCCAGTGGAAAGCTCCAGTTCAAGGCTTCTCAGAAACATCCTTTGTTGGTAATGCAGCTAAGCAAGTCTCCATTAATGATACATACATGGTGATAAAGAAGCTAAGACAGAAACTGGCTTTCTGACGGTTTTTACTCTTCAAAGTCAAATGCACACAGCAATTTTTTATGTAGAAAGTATTTTTACATTAATATCTCCAGCATGTCGGAAATTATTACCTCTTATGGGAATACTGAACCAATGGCTCTATGCAGTGTTAGTGATGGTCTGCTGTGATTAATTTTGAAATTGAGCAGATTCAGTAGAGGTGTAACATCATGCTGAAAAGTCTTGGGGCTGTTTCAGTTTTTGTTACAAATTGAAAATGATTCATTGCAATCTGCCTCTCCTGTCTCCAGACTGCTTGAAAATATGGTATTAGCAAGAAACAGTCCATACTGTAATGCTGCTGGATGGAGTTTAGTGCTGTAGCATTTCCTATTTCTCCCCTTTGCTCATGAAGGGAGTTACATGTGATAAGTCTAGGTGTTGATCTTTAATTCTAAGTAGAATTTCTTATTGTGTACTTATATAAAAAAAAAATTTATATGCATATGTACAAATACATGTCTATGCATGTGTAAATATCTGCCTATGCACACATCTACATGTTCATGTAGCCTGTAACTCTGTAATTTACATAGCCCTTATAACTTTAAAAATGAAACCTTTTGGCTGAAACTGAAGTCCTCATTTTACATCCGATTATATTTTCAGTAGGAGAAATGCCCTGTTCACAGTAGTTTACAGTCTAGAGAAGTAGAGAGTAGAAGATTATGCAGAAGCTAAGACAAACAAAATGAGCCTGGTCAACACTGTGAGTCTCAGATACTTGAGGCAGTTGGTAGTTCTCCAGTGCAGGTGACTGCATGCTGATGGAGAGACCTCTGCTTGTCTTTCTTGTCTTCCTGGGTGATGTAAACTGAGCAAATGCAGACTCTCTCCTGCTGAAATCACTGCCCCATGCAGTGATTTCCCTGGGTTTCCCTGGGTTGGAAACACCCAGGCACAGCATGAATTTGCTGTGCTCTGAGCAGGCTAACTAATCTGGTAAGCTGTGGTATAGAGAAGGAGTTGTCCCAGTCAAGTAGACTCTTCAGGTGTGTTTTGCCTAAAGAACTACAAGCTGAAAAATTTTAAAATTAGGACCTAAATTTAAAGTCCTATGAGAGTGCCGGTTTGTGGTGAGAGGTGTAAACAGCCAGTCATCTCAGCAGCTTAAGCAGTCAGGCAGATTGTTTGTTTTCCCAGCACTGCTGCCCTTATTTTCATAGTGTATTTCAAGCAGTGGTCTCTGGTAGAGACTCTGTGCTGGCAGCAGTGATGGAATGTCCAAATGCTGCCAGAGCAGAGGATCCAGAGACCCATTCTGAGTCCCTCGTATAAAGAGAGCCTTGAGAGTTGGATGCCAGGAGTGTCAGATCTTCTGCAAATGTGTCTCACAGTGTATGCTTGTGTGTATACCAGAGATTCAATATCACATGCAGAGAAGAGAGCCTGATGCACTGCACATGTGCAGAGCATCTTCTGTTTACATGGACATGTAGTACTCCCAGATGCTTAAAATCTAAATAAGCTTGGATCAATCAGGAATACTGTTTTATGCAGACCCAGGCTCTCTTTTTTAAAATCATGAAAGAACCTAATCTTTCTTTGGGCATTTGCTGCAGGACAGGAGTGGCAAGGACATAGATCTTCACTAAGCAAAGAAACGTGTCTACTCACTCCTAGCAACACCACTGAGTTCAAGGACAAAGTATAGTTCCTGGAGACCCAATCTAGAAGTTTGCCTTGAGTTTTGCACTTGGCCCCAAGGAAATGAAAAATCAAGGCAATCTGTAGTACGCATCTTCTGCTCCTCAGTGTAAATATAAGCTCACTGTTGCCCATCACCCAGTGCTGTTTATTATGTTCTCTAGCTGAGGTGTTAGCTTTTCCCCTTAGTCACACCACCATGACAGAGTGATCTATCTTTGCAGCTCTATTAAGCAATGTGTGATTTAAGGCTGAGGGAATTCAGATTCCCACAAATCCTGCCATGGCACACAGCAGTACTTCCATTCTTGATCACCTTTCACAGCACAGTTGAAACGCCTCTTCACAGGCACATTTCCCACATCCTATGCTTGCTCAGACTCAGATCCCTGTTGTGTGGAGCTAAAAGAAAAGGTAGTATAGAGCACTTCTGTTAACCACACAGCAAAGGCACCTGGCCACCGCACTGAAGGATGGAAGAAGATAATGCAGGCCATTTTATCAACAGGTAGATTATGACATATTTATGGTGAGTGATAGTAATGGGTTTATTTCTAATTAACAAAATATCATAACAGACCACTGAACTATTGCACTACAAATTGCACTAAGATATTGCACTACTTCTGGCTTTTTGTAGAACTTCGGCATGATCTTCCTGAGAAATCCTGAGGTTCTTACTAGAGAAGTTTTCTTTTTTTTTTTTTTTTCCCCTTAAAACTAATCTTTAGCTCATAAAAGATTTACTTCAAATTCTCAGCAAACTCATGAAACTTCCAGAAGAAGAAACTGAGCTTGTGGGCAAAAGTGTAGTATACTAAGCAGTGAGAGGTGGGCAGCAGCCAAGCACAGTGCCAGCTCTGCAGAGCAGCTTTCTTGATGTAAATTACTATGCATTAAATATTCAGAATCCACTCCATTCATATTTATGTGTTCATGCCATGCTGCTTAAGAAGTTTCCAAGGAAGCTGACCCTGGATAAGATATGGTGCTACTAGTAAACTGGAGGAAAGATAAGTTTTTTAGGGGAAGCTTACCTAAGGCTGTAAATAGATGGATGTTCAGAAATGTAAATCTAATAAACAGATCTATTTGGAAAATTATTACAGCTTTTCATTTTCTCATCCTAGTATCTGGGTCTGTCTCCTATATCCTATGATACAAGTATCAGTTTTTAAGGTTTCAGTCACACAACAAAAAGAGGTAAAAAAATGTTTTCAAATAACCAAGGAATTTGAACATGGAATTAATTGTTCGTAATAAATTTCAGTCATGGCCTTTCCAGTGCCTGCTAGGGTGACTGCTAAAATTGACAACTAAGACCTTATTTCTTGCAATATATTACAGCATACATACTCCCTCAGCAGATGGTAATATTCCAGATTGACAGTGTTTCTTGAACTTCGTTAGAATTCAAGTAAAATTTAGTGGTGCCACTAACGAAAAAAAAATAAAATACTGTTATGACTTTGCAGATCAGTCATGTGTCAGCCAATGGCTGCACATCAGTTGTAACACTATATTATATTTGATATCTCAACAGAGACCCTTATAGCATTACCTATAATATTAGCTATTGAAGTGCTGGTGACCTGAAAGACTTTGTCACTTGGGAAGTTGCTCAGGCTAGGAATTTTCTTGATCACACCAGAGGTCAAACTCTTCTTCCTACGGAAACCTGTCATTATCCTTATCTAACTTAAAAGGAAGACTCAACCTGTGTATTGGGGTAACACTAGCAAACTTGAACTTGACACATTAAGCTGTATAGCGTCCACAGCCTTAGCTGTGTCCTTGATAAACTTCATTTCTGTTTCCATCCTAGTAGAGAAAGAACTGAACAGGGCATAAAAACCAAGCCATATCTGGCCATCTATCTATTTGTGGACAGCTGTTTTGCAGCTGGAATTCACAGGAACTCTTGGAAGGTCTACTGGGAGAAGAATTTAATAAGCAGAGTATGACAAATTCTGAAATTGCTTTTCAGATATATAGGAACCCAGTCTTCCTGAACTTCGGGATTATTGGATTTAAAGGAGTGCTTGATTGTTTTTAAATACCTTTTTTGTTAAAAAACATGGGCTTTTTTTTTTCTCTTTTCCACTTCCTTTCTTAGTCTCTAAGTTTTATTTTGATTATTGTACAGTAACAGGGAAATCAGTTCCTCTGTATACATCATATGGTCTCTAAGCTTTATCACAAATGGTAAAGACGGAAGCTTGAATGATTTCAGATGATCATATCTATTTTTTCAACTCTCTTCATTTCTGATAACTGGAAAGATTTTTTTGAGCAGTGTCAGTGACACTTCTCAGTCACTTCTTTGTAACTCCCTTGTGCCATCACTCTATTTCCACCAAAACTTTACTTGTGAGTTGAGGTTGAAAAAGTTCAGATCAAAACAAACAAATCTGTTATGTGAATTCAAGAGTTTTTTATTTTCTACTTTGTTCAACACGTTTCAAAACTGAACATCCTTTCCTTTGTAATTTTTTCTGGAGTTATGCCAGCCTTCAAAGACCATTGTTTTGACTGTGTTTGGTGTTTGACTTGATTGTGCTCCCAGATAGAAATAGGCTTTATTTATTTTTGGTTTAATTGTTCATACAGAGCAGCTCCTCATTAATGGAAATGTGTGCAGAATAGCTTTCCTCTCCATGGAAAAAAGACTCTATTTCATGTTCAAAAGCCGAATGTGGGGGCAAACCTGCAAAAGAAAGCTGCTCTCCATCAGATTGCAGTGCCCATGACCTTTATGACTTCTCAATTAAAAAAAAAATCCTGCTGGACTAGCCATCCCTTCACACTGATTTCTCATGTGTAATAATCTACATCCCTTTGGTGTAGATAATTACATCTCCTGTGGAATTGGATTACTGCCTTGAGAAATGAAAGAAAACCAACCACCCACAGTTACCTCTGAAATGCTAGGCTAATATTAACAGGAATACAAATAGTATTAAAATACTGAACTGCAAAACTCTAAAAATGTGCATTTTTATTATCATTGCTACAAATAATTTTTCTGTTGATCTCAGTACTGGGGTAAGTACTACAACAGCTACTGAAGTTGATTACTTACATCCTACTTTCAGCAAACCAGGCAACTTAATTCATTAGAAATTATTATATCAAGTAATAGAAAATGAAAAAATATGATCTGTTGCAGAAAGTTAATGCATAGCTCTGGATAGTGTACGTAGGTTTGCTTGTCCTGAAGCACGTTCTGGTGGCTATTAGGTGTTTGTATATATATATGGAGTTCAACCTCAGACTCACCCTAGGTATTGTCAAGCAGTTATGGAAGTTAGATACCTGTGAATAGTTCATAATTTTTCTTGAGCCACAGCTAGCAACATTTAAGTCTCCATTCATTCAACTGAAGTTTAAAAATGCTGAGTTTCTTTCTTATCCCTGTCAGAATAGGGAGAGAAAGTGATTTTTTCCCCCCTTTGCTTAGAATATGTTTCTGTTGTCCTAGATGTGTAGTGTGGGGTTTGGTAGAGGCAGACTGTACCATATTTTACGATGACTTCTGATTTTAAGTTAGCCGTGGATACATTTAAAATTCTGGTGCCTATATACTTTATTCAGTAAAATCCAGAGAACTTGAAGATTTCCTGGAGTTTGCCTAGATAATCTGTCACCCTCTGAGAGTTTTATGTGACTTCATATCTCTGTTCTTTCTGCTGATTTACAGCTATTATTTGCATTTCCATGACAAATCTTTTATTTCTGCCCATTTTTCCCTCACCCCATGAGACACACAGGAGACGCCTGATGAGAGTGAATGTCTGTCCTGCCATCTGTCAGCCAGCAAGGCACTGGTGGAAATTTAGTAATATCCATTGGTCTGTCTGAAATGTAAATCTCTATCTATATACACTATCAGGAAAAAGTCCTACAAGTGGACTACAGGAAACCACTACCCCCTGCTAGGATTACTGAATTCCAGTGAAAATAATATTGTCTGTTGATGGAAAGTGGGGGAGAGGGAAGTTTTCTTTAAGCCTGGGGACAGTATTGAAATACTTAAGTTAATACTATGAGAGTTATCACAGCATACATAAAACATGAAATTCCATACAGGAAGACTTCTAATAATGCTGTAGCTTTGCAAGGGAGACTGTGTAGCACAGACAAGACATAATAATACCCAGGCATTTGGTAGCTCACAGTCCTTCCCTAAACAATAGGGTTAGTTTAAAATCTATTAAAAACAAAGGAAATTCTGTCTGCCTCCTGCTCAGGTTGGAAGGAACCAGCCGCTGCTTTTAAAAATGCCTTGTAGCATATCCTGTGCGAGGTACCTTAATGCCTTCCTTTCAAAAGAGTCAGACCTCAGATTTGCCTCCAAACAAGTGTTTTTTCCGCAGCAGCCAAGCAGTCCTCATGAGCTGTATTTCAGATGCCAAAAGGAATTAGTATCTGGCAGGATGTTTTAAAGAAAATTCTTTTAAATAAAGCGTATAGAACCATATGTTCAAGGATACTTTGAAAAACCCCTCAAGAGAGCTAAGCCTAATGCTAACATATGAATCTTTTCTACACAGGAGCTTAACATGGTTATGGGATTTTTTTTTATTGCTTTCCTTGTGGAGAAGGGGGCTCAGTTCAAACCTAGCCCTATCCTTTGTCTTGCAAATGGAACGACTGTTTCTGAAATGAGCAAATATGTCCCAGCTGGATCTTATAGCCTAAATAAAACCTGTGTGAATTTATCTTGACGAATGTAAACAGTCAAGTGATAACTTTTTCCATTAACCCAGTCTGGAAAAATGTAAACCAATTTGTGTTATATTTCTGTATTTTCCATTGTAAGGTGTTGCTAGCTGTTCCTCTGCTTGGCTGTGCACCCTTTAACAAATGAAGGTCGGACCTGGTGTCTCATATCTCTGTTAACATACGACCATTCAGACACAGCTAGAGAGAATTTGCCAGCAAAGGATGATCAAGTATCAGTTCAGATAATATTCACTGTCATGGAATGTATTACATGGAAAAATCATTCCTTAACAGCGACATCTTGGCTCTCTCTTTCCTCATCACTGCCCACTCGGAGTGCTAACGTCTAGATGAGATGCCAGTTCACTGATATGCTGCCAGAGGAAAAGTCTCAGGGAAAGAAGCTTTCAGCACATTCTGCATTTCTGAAGTGCAAAGGAGTGATGTAGAGGGCTGTGCTGAGGCTGCTGAGGTCTGCTTTAGCAGAGCTAGCTGTTAGCAGCACAGCTGGGTCTCAGCTCCGCAGCTAAAACTGGTTTGGCAGAGCTCAGCTCCTTTCTGATGTGATTGCCCCTTGGGAGATTTGCTGCTTAAGCTCTTGGTAGCTGGCTCCTTTCTACCTCTCCCTGTCTGTCAGTCTCAGATCTTGATGTCTCTGTCCCCACTCCCAGTTTCTATCCCTGTAAGGGCTGCTGATGGTTTCAAAGTGTGCTTTTGGCAGTGGGTACCAGCACAAACAATATTTTTCTCTAGATAAAAATACTTGGGGACTAATACTCAAGTGCTCTGACTGGTGACAGGCTTACAGCCATTGATGGCTTTGATGCCAGCCTCTGTCTCCAGGTAGACAGCGGAGCTCTTAGTTAACATCTGGTTATGAAGTAAGTAACAATCCCACTGACACGCCAGCTGGTGCAAAAGCCCTGATGCAGTGCATGTGGGTGTGGTGGTGTATCTCTGATGCATGGAGTTTCCTCACTGCCAGGATCAAGGTTCCCAAACTGCAGTGCTCCATTTGCTGGAAGACACAGCAGCTCTTCCAGGGTAGTTGTTGCATGTCCCTGAGGCACTTGGAGGCTCTTGCTGGTTGTCTCCTCCATGGAGAGCAACTTCTCTGTCAAGAGAAATAAAATTCTGCTGGGACTCACACCCACACATGCAGAAGTTCCTCTTCTTCATTGCTGTCTGCTTTAGATAGCATGATGCCTGCCATAAGCATGGAGCTTTTCATGAAGATATCAATCCACAGATTCACACCACCTGCCTCCACCCGGGCAAAGAGCTTAGGCCACCACCTAGCCTCAGCCCAAGCCACATGCTTCCCTACTGTGAAAAGCACAGGGAAGAGTGGCAATTTAACAAGACAGAGTTGCACTTAAATACACTTTATATAATGTAATCTGTTTTCAGAAACCTCATTAAATAGTCATAGTACTTTTCTTTCTTTTCCTTCCCATCATCACTGAACAATTAACCATGCATCTGTGCGTAAGTGGAAGTACCATCCTTTCTATAATTAGAGAATGCTATAATTATAAATGCCTCCAATTCTAATTAGCCTTGGGCGGCCACCTCTGAGATCAGCCTTTCCATATGCAACTGTACACAAACCTCAGCACCATGATGCTTAGAGGCATTTTTTTCCTCTTTAAGAAAGTTAAGTTCTCCTTGTTTTGCCATTCTTGGGGTTCGTTGGAGAAGACTTGTTATGCATAGAGTGTAGGTGAGGTGATCTTCAATTTATCTGGTGAAGCTTTGCACGTCATCACCGTCATCATCTTTAGTGGTGAAAGAAATGGCTGGGACAGGGAGATGGGGTAAAAGAGGCGTGGGTTCTGCTCTTGACTCTGCAGCAGACTCACGGCTTAATTTTGCAAACATTGCATTACCTCTGTGGCACTGTCTTTAAAATAAGGATAATGATTTTTAAAGCTTTTATGAAATTATTTGGAGACTCTGGCCAAAAAATGCACAGCATTTTTAATACTGGATGTGGATCAGTGAGGGAAAAAGGGCTGCTTAGCAGTCATTATTTGTATTCATGTGTATTTGTTAACCTCAACAAGAAAGATAAAATATTAAGTAGATGTATGATAATGCTTTTATTTGATGAAAATTCCTATACCGTTTCCCGAAGTGTGGCTGACATATTTTTAACACTGAGTAAAATCTTTCAATTCATATAATTTGCCTTAATATGTTAGCAAGATATTTCTGCCTTTTCCTGATGGCTTTTTCTGCTGCTTGTCAGTGTGAAATGATCCTAGATAATGAAAGAAATAAGCAATACTTCAAGAAGAAATAAAAACTTTCCAGTGATGACTGTGAGAAAAAATTTCAATTAAATGTACCTATTAGCCATCTCAGATGAATATGTCACTGAAAGATGTGTTCTTGGCAAAAACATTAGAGAAGAGAACGAAACCAACTCTTGTAAAAATGAAAATCTCTATTCCTATTCCCTCTGCAGTCTCTGTGTGTTTCCTGATACATAGGCATTTTCCCTCTATAGCAAGATCATCTTACGGAGTCTTTAATACACGAAGATTTTGGCTGGTGAGTTAGGCTGAAAGATTTCTGTCTCAATACATTGCAGCATCCAAGCTGAAATCTTTATTGCCAGCTAAAAATCTACTCTCTTTACTCAAATATCTGCTCTGAAGTCTGATTAATATGTCACTGAGGTGAAAGGTAAAGGTGCGACCTATGGTACCCTGGGAGGGAGTGGTTGTGGGTACTACATTGATGGGCTTGCTGAAACTAATTAAAAATGTCCATGAGTGGGAGAAGTTATTCTTATGTATTTAATGCCCATTCTTAAGTCTTACAATAGCACCGCGTGTCCTTAGAAATTAAGCCTAACATAAAAGGATGAGATATCATAAACTAGCAAGACAATAATCCTTGCATTTTTTTCCCATACAATGCCAGCCAGGATAAATCTCTTGAGGTGCTTTTAAAATCTACAGATAATCCATCCTCAGGACTTTGAGAGTTTCTCTGTGATGAGGCTTGCACTTTGGTGCATTCGGGAATGGACTGGCTCCTTCACTTGTACTTGGCCTGCTCTCTGGTCTGTGATGCAGATACAGAGATGCCAAAGAAAGCACAGGTCTTTACTCAACCCTGCTGGAGTTAGCCCAGTGGACATGCCCTAAATGAGCGAGCATTTGGATTGCATCGTCCACAAGCTGGGTTTCTGTAAGAAACACTTTTAGACCATCAGTGGCCCATACATATTGATAACGCATAGGTAACATGAAGCTATGGGTAGAGTACTGGGTGATATGTATGGCAATTGTGTGAAGTGGTCATCTATTGTTTAACTATTTAGACTAATTTAACCTTCTGAAAAAACTTTGGTAGGTCTGAGGCTGTGCCTGGCTATAGTGTGCCCATTAGGCTCCAGAGTGCTGAAGCCTTGGTGCTGACATCTCATTGATCACAGGCAGGTCACCATGAGTTGAGGTGCAGATTTCCTTACTAGATGTACAAAAATTCTCTCAACTAGAGGGATTTCAGCATAGTTGTTGGCCATGTGGCAAACAGCTCAACTCTGTCTGCGCTGTATAGAAGAAATAAAGTGAGCAGGCATGAGATCCAGGGTCTGCTCCCTCAGGTGGGACCAAATGCATGAGGCACTCAGTCTTGTAGAAACCAGCATCTCACAGTAGTCCTGGACATGCCTTGCTGTCAGCACGAATTCCAGTGTCTTTCTCACAATATCAGCCAGGGATGGGGCCCAGCTGAAGGCATTGGTTGGGCACTGGCACTCAGAAATCAGGGTTAAGACTAGATTCTGATTTGCAAGAAAGTGGGGTGGAAAGAGCTGCGGCTCTTGTACCCTTCAACCTTCTTTTTGTCAGCTTGGACAGTTAGGAGACTTACACAATTTGTTGTGACACATAGGTACCCTTCTTTACCTTTCACATATTTTTGATGTTAAAAAAATAAAAAATATATATAACACCTTTTTTTCAAAACTATAGACTAGCTTTCATTATATTGAGAATAAATGTTACAAGACACTTTTACTGAAAGTTTTCATTAAAGAGCTCATCATTAGAGCTTATCTCAGTTTTATTTTATTTTTTATTTTTATGGTATGTTAGAAAAAACTTGGTTCTCTCTTTCTAGTAGTGACCTCCTGGGCCTACTGTACAAGGAAGCAGTTCTAAAGGTGTTTATCTATATATATAAGGGCCAACTTGAAACCACTGGAAAATGACCATATTGAAAGCATTATCTGACCTTCAGTTTAACAAAACTAGTTACTCCTACTTCCCTGAAAAGGCACTGAAAAAGATTCCCGCTTAGACTAGATGAAAATTCCTAATGCCTGTATGTAGACACAAGAAAAATACTCGTATCACAGTTAAAAGCTTAAATGAAAGAAAGAGCTAGTTTTATTAGGGCATTGGTGGGGAAGTATCTGAAATTTATGTATAGATACATCTTTAGGATGACTAGAAATTTTTTTGAAAGTGGGTTTGCTTTGTTTTTTGAAGATGTGAATTTAGATGGAGCTACTTCAGCCTTGTGAACTAGAGTCACTTACCTCTAACCTTGGAAGTAAGAAAAATAAAAAAATAAGAAATAAGGGAACAAGAAAACAGAGAATGTGTTTCAGTATTCTCCAGTGGCTTTGAGATGGTGAAACTAAATGCTGACATTACATCATTTCTGTAATAACTTTTGATAATTTTAAAAATTTTGGGGAGTACAGGAGAAGGACTGGACTTTGCAGCATGTCCTAAAATAAACTGTTTTGATTGAGAGTAGTAAAGGAACCCTACAAGCAGTGTTCTATATGGAACATGTCTTTCTCTGCCTTCGTAGTCTCTATTGACCTCTGGGGTAAAGAGGCCCTCGCACTGAATTCTGGCAGTGTCAGCTCTTTGTATGAGTAGGCCAACTCCTTGCATGCTCACAAGCTGCTAGCACAAATCCCTGTTTACTTTGATTATATTTGCTCTGCGATGTGGCTCAAGAATTGGGCAGCAGCACAGTGAAGCAGCTTCCCTGGGGTGCAGGATGTAGAAGGTACTGTTCTAGGGGATGAAAGCTTGGGTGGTTCTTGAGTACACTGCATCTGAAACGATGAGTCAAGATCAGAATGGATCAGAAATTCCACCTCTCTCTGTTTGAGAATACTTATCCCTCAGTGTTGACATGGTCTGTGGATATAGCTTCATTTCAACACAGGTCTTCTGGAAAACAGGCGAACTCTCAAAAGTCCAACTACTCACTTCCCCAGCAGCCAGCTTCTGCTGTAATGAGTTATTGTCCTTGGATCATTTACAGCTTCTGATTTCCTCCTAGGAAAAAAGTCCGAGGAAGCATATTTAAAGGTTACAATTTTCTGTGATCATTAAAATAGTATGTGCCTTAGGAGCATATTTTAAACCAAAAAATTAAAGTTTTTTAAAAAGCAATTGGCCATTGTAATGACTTTTCGTCCACTGCCATTAAAAGGATTTTCATATATTCTTTTTGAGGGGAATCCAAACAGAAGAAAGAAAGATTATGGGCATTTTTTCTCAGACAACCTGAAGCAGAGGCATCCAGCTTTTTCACAAAAGTATTCACATTTTTCCATCAGCTTGAAACTTGCATGTAACTCACAGAATGGAACATTTTATAGCTGATTTGTTTTTAGCAATACAGCTGCAGAAGTGAGCTTCTTCCACAAATACTGAAAAGGAGATTAAAATGTGTGAAGGAATTGATGCTAGGCACCAGATTTTCCATAGGGTGAAATTTTGAACTGGGTAAGATTCGCCACTCCCCATATTATGGATGCTGTACAGTGGAACTGGCCAACAGCCACACTCTCCTGCCCTTGAATTTGGCATGAGTGTGAAGTGTTAGAAGTGTTTTTCTTACAGGTTGTGTAGATGATGGCCTGTATTTTTCCAAAATCTCCTTGAGTCTTCTTGGCATTTCTCAAATGTCAGCAAGAAGTCACTACTGCGATATAAATTTGCACATGGCCAGCCTTACCATTTAACTATACCCTCTCCAATGTTGTCGAGTACTAGAAGAAAACAAATCAAAGCCCCTAACCTGCCTCCTTTGACACTGGGCCCTATTCATCTCTCTGTGACCAAATGGAAAGCGACAAGCGCTTCTTCACAACACGCTGGCTATATGAACAAGTGTTGATAACATGGGTTGAAAGACACGGCCTGGTGCCACCATGCCCAGCTGTTTCTTCACTAGTTACCATTGTGCTGCCTCTTTTCAGGTTGGCAAGTGTGTTTCCAACTAGGCGCACATTTTGTCTCCAGGGTACAGTATCTTTGGTGTTGCTTGCCAGGACAATAGATGAGCCTTTCTCCCAGTGCTGAATGCGACGCTTTTGTGTAGACTTAATCTTTGGTGAAACAGGTTCGTCCCTGCTGCTTACAAAATTTGCAGCGCTTGGTGCCAAGAAATGCATCTGCTGTTGGCCCTGTCACTTTGCTCTGCTGAAACAAGACTCGTTTTGTGTTTCTGGGCTCTGCTCTGCTGATTTACTAAGTGGTGTAGTTTGAAGGGAATAATTTATTTTTATGCTTTGTGGTCATGGTACTTATTTAACTTGTTGAATTTCTACTACACAAAAAAAGCAGCTTGATTTCCTGATATAGAGCCCTTCCTGACACAGGGTGTATATCCCCAGCCTTGGTCCACCAGTGTAGATATGTGTCCTTTTTGTGTAGTGAGATGGCCAGTGTTTAAATTCTGAACTTTGCTGTTGTCTTCTCTGGATTTACCTGTGACCACTGTGTCTCAGATGTCAGGTGTGTTCATGAGACCAGCCCCAAAGAACCCCATTTCCTTGTGCATTCAGACTATGTACAAATCCCTTCTGATCCTGTAGTGGATATTAAAGGGGCTTCAGGACAATATAATCTTGCATAAGCTTGGACAGAAGATGTCATTGTAATACATGCCTTGTCTTGAGTCTGCTCCTGTTGGGACAGCTGGCAAATTTTATTTTGTGCTTATCTTGAAGCAACTTGTAAAGCATAGCATACGTGTGGGTGTAAATGTTTTCCTGGGGAAGCCATGAACTACTTACATAGGAGGCATCCTATCCATACATGTAAACTGCATTCCCTTTTAGATTCCTGAGGTTTTTTTTTACTGTCGGTTTGCATTAGACGTTGCGGCACCTAAATGTACAGATTACATGCACATGACATTTGCAATCCATGGCTTTCCTGTCAAATGCCTATTTGCACTACACTTTGGCATTAACCATGCTGAAGAAGGACCATTTGTAGCTACCTTTATAAGCTCTTACCAAGATAAGAACTCTACATAGCTGTTTCTAAGTCAAAGTTTAACCTTTTTCCAATGGCAAAGAGAAACACTTCAGATACTGCTAACTGACTGTGAGCTCTGCCTTGTCTTTAACACATTCAGCACTCACAATCAAGAAAGGCTGAGGTTAATGCCAAATGCTGTGAAGCAGAGAAGATAGTAGGGGAGGAGAGGATATTTTTTGCAGTAAACTCCACCTAATCTAGGCTTTGAGTTTTCATTCCTACCCTGTGTTTCAGTTATAAGCAAGGATATCCGTGTGTTGGCTGTGCTTCAGTCTCTGCCAAGGACAGAGGCCTGAGAGTAGCAGATTACTGTCCTAAAATAACAGAAGTCAAAGAGGGAAAAGGTTGCTTGTCAAGTCCAAGCACAGCAGAGTCATCTCCTGCTCCGTGCTGTCTGGTGCTTTGTGCAAGTTGCTTTTTAGAGCCTCTTGGTCTTGCTAAGTCTCTGGAGAGACAAGTCTTCACTTAAAAAAATCTCAGCTGTCTACTATCCTAAATTATGATTCCTTGCTTATGTGGTATAATACTTCCTCAACCTGACCTCCCCTGCTCACTCAGTAAATCCTTAAAAAAAAAAAAGAAAATAATATTGAAGTCATATTGAGGGTTTAAAAAATAAAGTGGGATAAACCGCTCCTTACAGTGTAATAGACAGTGGTGTCTCAAGCTTTAATGACAGTTTGATATTTAATGGAATTTCACGACTCCTCCTTCAGAGTGCAGCTGAAGGAAATTGTTCCTTTGCTGGTCCCTATGACCACAGTATCCCTGAGCAACAGCCGAGCATGATGCAAAACTAACAGCTCTCCTGAGATACACTCCTGAGCTAACTGCAACAGATCTGCCTGTTTGCTTGTTTTCTGAGAGGGGCAAACTTTTGTTTTTATTTACTGTGTCTGGCTGCAATAAAAGAAAGCCTGAATCAGCTCTTCTTTTAAGCCCATTCTTGTTGAAAGCTGACTCTGAGGGCACAGTCACAAACAGGATTATGTAGGCTGCCACCCACTGTCTTTTGATAACCTCCTAAGCGCTGCCCTGGAAGTGCTGGGAGTGCTGAGTCCTCTGCAATGTTGTCCAGAGATTGAAATTGAAACACATCTTCTCCTACTCCACTAAATGGCTGCTTTTCTCTACTGGCATGTATTGCCATATTTGTACTAACTCAAGTGGGATCAGAAAAGCCTTTGGTAATGTTCCCTTTTTTTAAAAAAAAAAATAAAAAATTAATTGAAGTAAAGATTAAATGGCTCTTTCATGATACTGAGTAATTACCATTATCACCATGGACTTCATCTTTGTCATATTTTATCTGTTTTTATTCCCTATCAATTAGCTACTTCTGTAGGTAACATAATGGTATACAGATCTGGTCTTTCTTCTATTCATTCCATGGTGTCTTTCTCTTTACGACATACTTGTTCTAGCATGTCCCTTTGGATTGTAAGACTTAAAGGGTTGGGCCTTATGGGTAGGATTAATTCTTCCCCAGATGAACTGCCTAGAAGTTAAGCATCTAGTCTAAACTTACTATCTAGGTTGCCTCTATAGTCAGTAACAAATGACAGATACCAGCAAGGATGTGGCATCCCACCTGTCTTACGCATCTTGTTGGGGGTGGGCAGACCTCTCTATTCTCTCTGTATTGTATAGCATGTCTTCAGATGCTCAAGACCGGGTTTCAGATTTTAGTATAATTCTCTACATTCCTGTTTGGGGTCTACCAGGTAAGCTAGCTCTGGGTAAGTGGGATATCTGTAACTCTTCTTGGGTAGGAATTTAGAAGCGTGATGAGCTTTTTTAGGATGGGGGCTGTATTTGGTAACACCCTGTGGTGGAACACAGGAAAGCTTGACAACAGATGATCAACATGTTGACAGGTTGATCAACAGGACAGTGTGGGGCAATGCTATACTCTCTCAGAGGATGCTCCTGGCTTGGGCGTAATGTACAGTAACAAACTGGCTGCTCTCCAGCCTATTCTAGTGTTTATACCTGTCTTCCTAACCTGTCAGCTCATTAATTTTTGCCTGTGATGGTCAGTGAGATGCCATGTCTAGTTGAGGACAGCTATGGCCCTTGTCCTCCACAGAACTGCTTTGACACTTTGATGGACTTTTAGCCTCTGGACTTCAAATGCATCTAATGGTTTATGAAGACAGATGGGCTTCCTAATCCTGTGGCCCACATTCTACAGGCAATGTCCTGCTGACTTCATTAAAGAGGATCTCCCATTGAACTGAGTTGTAATGCAGTCAGGATTAAAGATTTGGGCTTAACAATTCATCAATCAGCCATCTGATGAAAACATAGTCCCTCATTTCTGATCTTCTCATGCAGATTTGCTTGTTATCTATGTAGTCTTTTCCTTTACTTTGACATTTTTTCCTTGGGTTATTTCTCTGTCCAATGTAACACAAACCAGTAAGGAGTCAGAAGACTTTGCCCGGAGCTGTTATAGGAGTTAGACAGTAGAGGGTGCAATGTGAGCAATAAATTTATCTTCTAGACACTGTCTCCTTGTATCATGGTCACCTTTCTGACTCACCAACTGGAGTGAGTCCACAGTCAATGCCTGAGCGATATTGCTATGAAGATAGACTGTGGCTAGGCTATGAGGCTGATGGAATGCCTAAATGGTCAGGTTTCAGCAGTATTTTGCAAGTAATAAGTTGTATATTCTTTCCACCTTTCTCAGTGTAGTACCATATAACCTCTGGATGATGATGTGGATAAACTATATAGGATGTGAAGTGTGGTCTTCCTCCCTTCTTTCTAAATCCTGAACTCTTCCAGTATTCCAATGTGCTTTTCATAATTTTGGCTGTGGATCAGGATCATGAATCAACCTGTCCTTGGTTTTGTTAAAGAAGAATCATGAATTATTCATACCCTGGCAAAAGGCACAATGAACTAATTAGGCATTAACTATGCACTGTAAATCAACCATGAAAAGAGAACCTTCCAAGCTGAGACTATATTTCATAAAGATTTATATCCATATAGATCATAAATATCTGGCAATTAGTTTACTGGTTTTCTGAAATAAAAACAAGGCTCATCTTTCTGACAGGATGTGATGAACTGAAGATGAAGAATGTGAAGAGAAGTTGTAATAATCCCTACTCTGCACCTTTTTGTTTTAACATAGGTTCTTGAGTTAAAGAACATTACATTCAGACCGACAAAATCAAACCATAATCCGGCAAATTCAAGATAATAACCAAACAGGTAAATTACAGTTCAGTTATTAGTTAGTATAAACACTTGTCAAGGCAATACTTAAACTTTCTATATGCTTAATAAGAACCATCAATTAATCTGTTAGATTTCTTTCAGATCAGGTCTCTGAAGGCATCCAATATACTGTGGCTTCTTTCAGCTGATGCAGTGTGTAAATCTTTGATTATTATTTCATTTCCATTTATTTTGGTAAAGGAATGGGAAAAGATAAGTTATAATAAAGAAAGGGAACGTGTTTTTAAGTTGCTGTTCCTGTAGGCTATGATGTATTCAAAAGGCATTTTGGTTGTTTAGAGGTGATTCAGTGTTCTCTGGCCTCCCTTATTATTAAATGAAAGATCAACTGTGAAAAAAAAATGTAAAAACTCACAACAAACCAAACCTATGTCTCCCTCATTCTACAAGTGCATGCTCACCAAATAGCTTTATGTAAAGTGGAGTCAGTATGACTATTGTAATACAGTTTACTTGGTATTGAGAGAGTGAGAAGGAGCAGCACATGCAAGAAATTGGGCACCAGGTTGAATCAAAGATGTTGACCCGTTCTAAATGCCTTAAAGTAGCTAATGTAAGCAGTTGTATCTGCTTATTTACCTGTCCAACTTACTAGACATCAGAAAAAGTGATGACCTGTTAAACACAAGCAAACACAAGGCATCCACAACTCAGATACATCACAGGCATTGTTAGACTGAAATCACAGGCAGAAGCTTTCTTGTAGCAATGCAACTACTTTAAAAAAAAAACAAAAAAAAACACAACAGGCTACACTACTGGAAATACACCATTCACAGTTCTGTATATTTAGCGAAGGATTGGAAAGAGACATTGCAGAACACCTCCGTGCTGAAGAAATTTGAACCATCTCCAACATAAACATGGGAGCACAAAAAAAAAGTGCAGAAACGATGTTATTCTAATAACACAGTTACATGCTAATGTTAGGAAACACGTATCATATAAACTTATAAGCCTGTGTGTTCTTGGAAGAGCACTGTAATACCACAAAAACTACCTAGGGCTATGAGTTGGGTCATAACTGTTCTTCATTTGGAAAAAAAGTACAACTGTGTTGAAAGGACATGAGAAAAGAAAGCCATTCACTTTAAGCAGTATTGGAAACGAGCAACTCCTACTGATAAATTCACAATGGAGTCTGAAAACATATCCTTATGAACAGGAAAAGAAAGCTATCATAGCTGATCTCAGCCACTGGGGAAAATGTGCAATCAAGGGATCAAAATGCCATACCCGTGTACTGGAATCCAAAACTGACCAAAATCTGTGGAGTGTTACTTTGTTACAGGAACACATGGTGCTGGGAGTTATTCTGCTTTTGCGATCAGACATAGCTTTTTACAGCTACCTCTTCGTTGCCGTGTTTGCTTCTATACCATTTGTACTATTTATCTAGAAGAATACACAGTCTTCATTAGTAGTAGCAATAGGCACCAACCACAGCAGACTCTCTGTCACTTGTTCAGGATTTGCCTCAAGTATATGGTGATTAGATTTCTAGTCATAGGGGAAGTCAACAGAAAAGTCTTTCCACTACATATAAATTCCATTTCTATCTCCATAAGTGTAGACTAAAAGATCAATATTATCTCAAAAATGAAATTACATGACATATTGGTGATATTAGGGCATTCTAAAGATCTCTGAAATGCCTTATTTTTGTTTCAGTCACAAAGATCACAGCACTCATCAGCACTGATTTTTCTGAAGGCCATTTAAAATCTGTAAACAGCTTCATGGGCGTGCAGACTTGACTCTGAATTTTAAGGCACTGTTGCAGGTTGTTTACAAGTTATTTAGTGACAAGTCCCTAAATATATCAATCAAAGTCTTGTGTCCGTATACCTGTAGCATCTATAATAGCTCTTACATGAGATTCTGAGGCATTTTCATTTTAATACCAGTGTATATTTTATATTTTGACTGTTCAGTTTGGGAGGTCTGGTCGCTCTTGCCAAATTTTCCCCTCAGTCTTCTTTAGCACCTAATAGATTTGGATTGGTTTACGGCTTCGCTCTTCCTTAGCCCTCATGTCTGAATCCTGGTGAAAGGGGTCATGAAAAATATCTTCCAATCCTTTTTTCATTGAAATATGATGACAGGACTCTGTAATTAGGTGTTGGCCTAAAAGTATCCCCATTCAATAGAAAAGAGTCCCTACAAGACAAACATGACTGCAATGATCTAACCAGATCATTGGTTTCGCCATGAGTGTAATATTGATCTTTGCTAGACAGTTTCAGGCTGGACTATTGAGTCCGCATTTAGTCACATGTATTAATAAGAACTGATTGTGTTAAGTCCATAATAATACTCGGTGAGGAACTGAAGTGTTCATATTTTTTGTTAATCTACCTCTGAACTAATTGCTGGTGAATGTTTACACCTGAGCTTGCCTTCTGTGAGGCTATCCTGGTCCTGGGCACTGCTAGAATAACAGGAAACAAAATCCAGAGTTCATGGAACAGGAAACCTCCCTGCATGTGTGGGAAACCTCCATAGGTTTGGGGAGTGACTAAGTCAGGGACATGTTGACTTCTGCCCTCCTGTTCTGGGGAGCTGCTACTGGAATGGACATCCCTGCAGCCTGTGCAAAAGCAGCTGGCAATGTCCCCCTGCTCACAGGGGCCTCTAAATGCCCCTCCCCACAAATGTGCATGTACGCACACACCACACGAACACTCACCAGAGGGAAAGACAAAGCAGATGAAATAGTGGTAGTTGTCTGCTTTCATTTCTGCTTGTTCTGCCATCATTATGGGCCATGTCCAGCAAGCGTTTTGTTTACAATGTTCTCCGGGAAGCTACTGGAGTGACTGAGCTTGGGCTGTGCCCTTGCCTACAGACTGAAACATAACAATCTGCAAAAATACGCTTGCAACAGTAAGACCCACTCTGAATTGTCTCTGAGAAGAGAACTCTGTACCTGGCTTTACTGTCTAACATCATTCATGCCCTGCTTGTGGAAATTCACACAAATATGAAGGGCTTTCAAGGCAGAAGAGAAGAATTAGTTATAAACTGGTGTCTGGGACTGTGGCTGGGCTTGATGGGTATTTCTACTTTGGAAAGTTGTATGTACTCAATAAACAGCTTTTATTTCTTGTTAACACTGATTGCTCAGGGAAGCACATACACCCTGACAGCAAATAAAGAAAAGGAAGAAATAATTTTTGGTGAAGGTTATCAGAAAATCTGTTGGTTTTGTTTGCACAAAACTTTTATAAGTGACCAGGAAAGTACACTGAATGCAAAGTCCTCTGCCTGAATGGAAAAAGGAACTGCTCCTTCCTCCCCACCCCTTGCACGATGACAGCTCAGCCAGCTCCATGGGCAACTCTCCTGTTTTTAATCTTGTAACAATTGATTTTTACCATCACTGTTTCTTGCAGCAATGAGGAAAATGCCTTAACGCGCTGTGATCACTATCAGTTTCTGTGTTTGTTATGATATTGTCCTGAAGCCTTGGCTCGCACAGAAGACCCTTCTCATGCTGAACTCCCCACAAACACAGGTCAGGATATATTCCATGGCCTGAAGGACCAACATCTGAAAAATATTGGCTGCATTTCTATAACAGCTGAGCCCTCTGTCAAGATCCAGAAATACCATAAACTGTCTTGCATCCCCACATAGAAGTCTCTGGCTCACTTGGTACAAACACAACTTGGGCTCTGGCTCCTTGTAATGTCAGTGAACATTAGAAAAGAAGAGCCAGGATTCATGTCCTGAGCAGAAGTATCTTATGTCCCAGGATTTTTTGTGGAAAAGGTGGGTGAAAGGCTGCTGCCGCCAGAATGGAAGCTGTGGGTCTAGCAGACAACTCTCCCTGCCTCCCTCAGTGCACCTCAAGGCCATCTCTGGCCCATATGAGAGTGGCTGTGGAGTCACATTGCTGGGTGAAGACACATTCTTTAGGAGAAAGAGAGTCGTACAGCCAATATCTCAGTGCTGTTGCAGCCCTAATTCAGTAGTGCTTGTCTCCTTTAAGGCAATACTACACAGATGCACTGGCTTAGCACATGTATCTGGGTTGCTTTCCTGTGAAACCACAGTGCTGGCAATGTGGGAGGAAGCAGACAGCCGGGTGCACATTTGGACTTCACCTAAAATGAAGTCGATACTTGGCTGCAGCCAACGGCTCAGAAGCACCTGTGAATCCCTCAGTCTGGACATCACATCTTTCTCTCACTCCAAACCAGTCCCTGGGGGTGGGGGAGGAGAAGATAACTTGACATTACTCCTTCCAAACAGAACAGACTTTCTTTAAAGATGATCAATAACAAGATCAAGATCTCATGAGAAGTATGTCCGAGGGCTGGCTTTCGCAAGGAAGCAAATTTGTAAAGTAGTGTATGGAGACTCCAATATTGCAAGAGTATCAGCTAATGAGGAACACCTAGGACATAAGAACAGGGACAAGAGTCTCCATAAACTCCAGTTCTTTGTACAGTTAAGTATTTGCGATGGAATAGAGAGTAGAAGGAGGAACATTTATACATGTGGTGTGTACTTCACCAGTGTCTGGAATTTCTGAATGTATCTTCAATGAAAAGATAATTGGGAGAAGGGAAGACAGAAACAACTGCTTATTTATAGGATTAAATACTTAAACGAATGCATAAGAAAGGAGACATTTTACCTCTACCTAAATAGGAAAAGATTTTTTCAAAAATGGCTGATGTAAAATATTTTCATATGGTTGGTGCACCAGGAGGGTGCTGGCAGACGCCATGAGGGAAACAGAGCAGAGGATTTGCACATTTAGCACCCCTTTGGGAAGGCACAGGATCCTCAAGCTCCTGTTTGGGTTGGCTTAGGCATGCGAGTAGTTTCAGTAGAAAATGCGACTGGTCTCAATGGTCTAAAGAGAGATTTTGGTCAATAAAAAAAATAACAGAAGAGTATGACCAGAGGCTCTGAGCAGCTCTGGAAGGAACCAGATTGGCTGGACTAAACCTAGATTAACAAAAATGTACATTCTCTGTAACAGAAATAAAGTACCTAGAAGAAAAATTAGCATACCACAGAGTACAAGCAGATCACCGTGAAGCTGAAGCTGACACCTCATACTTGCCCCAGCAGACAGGAAGGGGCACAGCAGGTCTTCAGAGCAAAATATGGGAACATTTTTGTCTAATACAGTTGCCCAAATCAGTGACCTGAAAGCACTGTTCTGCAAAGGTATCTAATCAATGCGGGGCATAGTTCTTCAGTGGGCAGTTCTTTCAGAAATTGAAAGAGTGAGGTCAAGACTTTACAGAAAGGCAACAATAGGGGATGATAATAGTAGGAAGAACTTGTCCCTGGACAACTACAAGGAAAATATTGGTGCTTTGCTTTGAAAGGGCTATTGCCAGAAAAACCCACCCCACCAAACCTCCAACAAAAAAAAGGGCAATTTTTATGCTTGGAGACTAAATCCGCAGATGTGAAAATGTCACTTTTTGTTTACTTGCTTTGTTAAGAGGTCTGCTTCAGTTAAAAATATCTACCAGCCTCTTTTGTCTTTCTCAAAATGGTCTGGTAAGCCTCTTCCTTGAATACAGACATTAGTTTTTTTTCAACTATGAACTGAATACAAACTTAAGAGGGACATGGTTTCAGCAGATAAATATTGAAGTGCCCTGGGGAAACTCCTGAGTTGTATTTTGACCATGCCAAGTTTATAAATTCCCCTTCAAGTCTCAGACAAATGATTATATGAGATGCCACTGGGACAAACTTCTTCCTGAGAAAAACTATCCAGATCTTTTGATCACTTGCATGTTGATCCTAGACATGACTTTCTTTTTTGTGCATCTTGTAATTCCCAATGTGCGACAGAAAAATATGTTAACATGTCATATGAAAATCATTTAATAATAGGAAAAAGCCATGTGCAACACTGGATATATTTTATATTGTTTTCAAAATACTGTGAGAGTCTGGAAACTATTCGTATGTTGTCTATGACAGAAATATAGTCCAAATAAAGAAAAGCGATCTTTTTGTTGGCAAAGAAACTATTGATCAATTGAAAAAAATAATTACCGATTTGTTTGTTACCCAGAGATAAAATGTATTTTGGGGTTGTTCTAAACTGTTCCCAGTTTCCTGAAATACTATTAAAAAGAGGTATTGCCATGCATATCCAATTTTAGGTAGCTAGTAAGAGTTTTCAGGAAAAGCTCACATCTGACATGAGATTGATTTTGGGTGATTTAGAAGGAAATACAACTTTAGATGAGTAACCACTAGTTCCTATTACTTTCCATCAAGCAGTTGGGAAATATTATCAAAATAATAAAGTGTCTCATAGAAGAAGATTGCTGAATCAGACTGATTTGAGATGGGAACAGCAAAACTGTAGAACAGCACTAATGAATCACGAGTTATCACCTGCTGACATTTTTTCAGGAGAAAGCTAGAGATAAGAATGCCTGCCATGTTAGAAACTTATATTGCAATTGCTAGGGAATTGCAATTATACAGAAAGACAAACAAAGCTGTACGAAAACCCAACATGATGTGATCCTGGAGCTGCCGCAGTTTTATGTGTATTGTGCCATGATAGGAAATGCTGTTCTCAGACAGCAGGTGTGTAATCAGCTTTTTGGTTTAATGAAGTTGTGACTCTATCCTGCACATGGTGACACCTCCAGAAGTGGAGATATAGCTGGAAAAATGGAGATGAGGGTGGAAATAAGGATGCTGAGCTAATCGCTTCGTCTGAGAATGTCTCTGGCAGGTGACAATCCTGACAGGCCAAACGGGAGCTGGGGGATGAGACAAGTTTCGCTGAGGGATGTTCTGTTGCCTAACAGTGTCCCAGTGACTTAGGGGAAATCTGCAGGTTTTCCTGACAGTGTAGGACACCCCAGACATTAATTGGACACTTCTTGACATTCTATATTGTTCTAGAGTGTTCTACATTATATTATCACGTAGGCACCCTGAACTATATTAACTTTGATAGAAACTTGTTAATTTGGGCTGTAGGGAGGAAGCTGTGGATAGGAGGTCTCTCAGAAGAGCCAGCTGGAGGAGGCTGTTGCCACATTGCACTGGGTAGAAGGCTAAATTTATGGACCACAGGTCAGTTTGATCTTCACCATCCTGTGAAGATTAAACTCTGCCAGGCTCTCTGGCACTACATAGCTATTGAACAACACAACAAGAACCTTGTTTTTAGATCTTTTAAGAACTGCAGCACACTGTTGCTGCTCCACAATCAGTGAATGACTTGGGCTGTGGAGGCCCGTGTAACAGCCCTGGAGCTTGTCCTGGAGGCCACGGGGTCAACCTCACTCTTGTTCCTATTTAGTGCCCAACACATCATGAGTAACTGAAGGCTGTGTGTGCTCAGGGAGTGAGATCCCATCCTCCAAATTAGATGCTTTGTTGGGAATGTTTTTTGTGCTGGGAGAGTCTGTGGCTGGATGAATTTACTCTACGATCACTTACGGTTGCATGAATGGCCCTACTGATAAAGCTTTTGTGTTTATGTGCTTGCTAACTTCAAAGGACACTGTTGCCTATATGAATTCAGATCAGATTTCAGGAGCTGCATTAAAATCCAGCAAGGGCCAGATGGCTGACTGTTTGAAGAAGAACTTTCATGTTTAGTTTTTAAAAAGGACAAAAAAAAACCCCAACCACCCTGAACCCGTAAACTAATAGCAATGTTAGAAAGGCATTTTTGTTTCAACCATTTCTCTCTTTTTGTTTCCTGCTCCTTTCTTAACTGAGTGGTAATTCATACTCCTGGAACTTTTCTCAGCCCCACATCAAAATCCTTGAAGCATTCTGTTTTTAGTTCCAGCATATCATATTTCCTCGGCATCGTCCTTGGGTGGTACTATTTGTGGTTCAGTGAGGACAGAGTTATCCTCTATATGCTGGCAGAAAAACACCAGCAAATCTTGTCTGGCAGTTTTACTTAGTAAACTAAATGATCCATGCTGAACAGACAATGGTACGTTGCTGCTGTGAGGTCCCATGAGCAGGGCCGACATCCCCACCAGCTCTGTCACCAGCATGCAGAGACCCCCTCCTGTCTCTTGCCTGCCCTTTATCCCATCTCTTCCCTGCCACCCCTCAAGCCTTTGAAAACTCATGTTTAAGAGCATGCGGGAAGGCGTACTGCACTTAGATTTTTCACTTACACAAAATGTTTATCAGGGTACCTGTTCACTTGAGAACCTAATAAAATAAGATGAGGTAGTTGAGAAACCTGGAACAGGCTGCCAGCGAGGAACTGAAAGGAAAGACATTAGTCACTTGACAGCTGCTTGGGCGAGACAGTGACGTTGCGGTAATGAATATCAGGAACGTATATTTTACAGAAATAAGGATGCTTGGTATCTGGGGCCGGGCAGGCTACCGTGGAAAAATCAAAACAGAATGAAAGCTTATGGAATTCTACAGAAACTTTGAAAGGTTACAATAAAAATGGTATTTATCTATAAAGTATATTGTTTCATTTAAAGGCATTTTATAGAGACCTATGGCTAGATTATAGAGAGAACATTGTTTAATTCTACGTTTTGTTAAAAAAGTCTTCTGAATTTTTCCAGAGGATCAAGGAAACAAAAGGTGGAGATGTTAGAAAATGCTGCTGTCACGATTCCTGGCTAGATGTAAGACTTATGATATTTTTACTTCTATTTAGCTACAGCTGGGTGAATAGTTCACGATAAGTAATTGAGCAGTTTCCATTCTTTTTTGCACATGGAGTTAACCGCAAGAAGATGACGATTTCCTTCACCACCCCTGAAACTAATTTTTGATATCTTTTTATCAGTTCCTATACACATAAAATACACACTGTGCTAGAAAAATAAGGCCATTCTTCATAAAATTGTTGTAATAATAAAGTTCGGCAACAATTGTGAGATATAGAGATATGATAGTGGGCCAGAAATGTACTTTGCTGCTGCCAAATACACCTCATCTCATGTTAATTACCAGTTTCTCTCAATAGTTAGAATTACTAGATCTTTTCCCTGGAGAAACTTCAGCGAAGCTACTTTATCTTTTGATGTACTTGGATCTGAGCATATCTCCAGCTGGAAAAAACAAACAAACATTCCAAAGAATGTGTTCAGACTTGTGCATTTTTAAATCAACATCATATGCAAAGCTTTGGATAAAACATACTGCTTTTGCAATGCGGTCTAATTTTGTTCACATTTGCACTTCAAAAGGCTATAATGGGGAAATCCTAACTCAACTGTTGATGAAGTTTCTAATAAATCATAGTCTCGAACATATCCTGCAGTGCTCAATTACAAAAACTGACTCTGCGCTACTTGGCCAGTCTGTTGATATTTGTATTGCCACAAAATTGCAGACTCAGCAACATCCAGAATGCTGCTGCAGACCACAAGTTTTGAGCTACTGTAATGACCTTGCTCAGCAAACACACTCGTTATTTTTGACACAGAGGCAATTTACCAACCAGTCTGTACACTCTTTGGTTGACATTCCCAGAAGTTATCATGTATTTGGAGGGTTGCTTAATGTATAGCTAGTAGTTATTTTTGAACTGAACTGAACATTTTGTAACACTTCTATTGACTTTTTTTAACCCGTAAATGAATCATGGAAAATTACATCTGTTCCTTGCTGTGGGGTTAGAAACGTGATCTTATTTGGATATTTATATGGGCACTCTGATAGGAATCTCTTTACGCTGTACCAAATCAAAACAGAGCTTGGCCCTTGGCACACAGTCCTGTGATTTACAGGCTGAAACAAGTCTCAGTTCCAGCCTCCCTAGTAACTCAGGCTTTCAGCTGGAAATACAATCTCTGTATCTCTGAAGCTGGGAGAACTTATTAATCAGAGAACTTTCCCTGAGGTGATGTCTCCTTGGGAAAGAAAGAAAAAAGGAGCATGGAAAAGGGGGTGGTATTGTACCTAATTAGGTCAGTTAAAGTTCCCTAAACTTGTGAGATCCTCAGCAATTCTTTAGTGTTTCCAGCATGCATGGACTTCAGCCTACATGCATGAATAGTTATGTTCCTTCCCTGGCATGCACACGCAACATCCTGTAACTTTTAGAGTGAAACGTTGGTTGCATGATATTAAGGAGAAAAATGTGAGTTTCACGTGTCAGCTTATAATGCCACATGCACACACGCACACATGTTCCTGGATGCTGGGTTGAACTATTCCTCACAAACTTAAGACCTGAACGAATGGCTTTCTATGTGTCTCACAGCTACTGAGAGCTCTTTGGGGCCCATATTTATTTTCTGTTGATTTCTTTACTCCCACTACTCTATTGTCAAAGGTATATTGACATTTCATTTAAAAATAATCAGAGAAATATTGTGTACTTGTGGGTGTACCTTAAAACAACCAGTGCAAACCCTGCTGCAGTGCTTGAGCGTTTCTCCACCCTTGGAAGTACCTGCCCGCTATTTTGCTGGGAGTTCCCATTGCTGTGGCAAGGGGTGCCAGAGCCTTGGAGCCCCTCTCCCTTAACTCTGCAGTTCACAGACTGACCTTCCAACTTAAACTGGCTGCATTAGGCTTACAGCATGTCCGCTTGTGCTTGAGAGCTCACGTACGGATCATGGCACGTGGAGTAGCACAGACATAAGCAATGAAAAACATTCCATAGGCTTTAACCAGCACAGCAGCTCAATGTGTAGTCCCAATCCAACACATGCACAGGCTTGGATTTTGGTGCCTGTCAGGTGCTGCCAAATGCCCACTGGCTGTCATTAGTTTGTGTCCCAGTATGGGCTGGGTAGCTACACTGGGAACATACTTATCAGAGTACTATGCCTGCTACTTTATCAGAGCTCTTCTCATGGTATCTATGTTCTTTCTGTTGCCAGTACACAGACCATGAATATTTCTTTTCAAAGTGTACCTTAACTTTCCAGAGGTACAGTTTAGGGGTTTAAGTATGTATAAGCTAAACATACCGAGTGCCAAACATCAGCCAGCTCTGCTATAGAATTAGTCAAAGGGAGAACAGATAATTTTTTATTGTGAGAAAGGGGTATTTACAACTCCTCTCACCTCTCAGATAATAATTCTGCAATGCTTTTGCACCTAGCTTTGAAAATAACTTCTTACCTTTTCAACAGTGACTTTGTCTGGAAAAACTCAGTCTCCTGGGCAGCTGTTTTTCATAGATACAAGCACCTGAAAACAAGAGGTTGTAACAGAAAGCAGGGTTGCAGCTGCAGAACTTTTTTTTTTTCTACTCCGGCTATGCTTACCACGGTATCCACCTGGTGTGAAAGTATACAGTGCTGTGTTCATAGATGAGCTTAAACTGGGACAGTTCATACCTTTTTCTGTCTGCCTAAGCACCACAAAAGGAGCCATAGCACCCCAGAACCACAGCTGTTGGTAGCAGACAGATCATGACTGAAGCAAGTGTGTGCACTTATTCAACACAGCTGATGGTCTGATACCCCCAAATTATGAAAATTCTCTGTGTTCTCATGTGTTTATCAGCCTATAGGTGAACGTTTCTTTTTATTTGGCATCAGGGGGAAAATGTTAGGGAAACTGAAGGCAATGCCATCAAAGCCAGTGATTTCTCTTCAGCGAAGGCGATCCTAGCTGGGGTATGTGTCTCGTTTCTGGTCTTTGTACAAGCTAAGACTTGTAAATGAAAGAGGGAGGGAGATGGGGTCTGGACAGTATCTGTGGGCTGTTGGGCAGTATTTTTACTCAAAAGATGACTCTTGTAGGAGTTTTTGCAGGCCTGTTGAGCATCAAGAGGATTTGAGGTATCAAAACGAGTTGCATCTCAGTTCCAGCCATATTTCTTAAGTTTTGTGGTTACTCAGAATCTACCAGAATTAGAAGAATATGAAGCTGCAACAGAGACATACAGTGCAAGCAAACAAGAAACAAAGAACAGCCCTACTTATTGCAAAGTGAGAACTGCATTACTTTAATGGCTTTTCACTGAAAATCTGCAGCCTTACTAGTGGTTCTGCAAACTGTGAATATTGCCTGAATGGAATGCTTGGCCGTTACAAGAAAACACATAAAAAGTTGAGCACACAGAGGACCTGCCTCCCATCATTAAATAACACAGCTGGCTTATGTTCACACTAATACTTTCCTGTGGAATTTTCTCTCCGCATCACTTGAAGCCCTCACCATCCTGTGTTGCCCTTTTCCATTTTGTGCTTGGTCTGTGTTTTCAGTGGAACTGAACTTAATGTGCCTGCTCTGTTTTGGTTACGCCTAGAAGTGGGCACAACCGGTTTTGGACTCACCACATTTTAAATTAAACATTTCTCTGTCCTCTGTGCAAACCCCAACCCCCTCTGACCATGGAAAAAGTTTAAACTTTTTTTTCCCTCTGTGTGTGAGCTTTCACCCACTGCTCTACTTCCTGCTTTCAGCCAAAACATTGAGAGGAAGACATCAAAAGGAGAGGGCAAATGCAAAGCAGTAATTTCATAAAAGGGGCCAACAGGCATGAAAAGCAGAACCTTCACTGGCTTCCCACATATGCACTTGACCTTGAAATGTTGAATGTTTCTTTCTTATTTCAAAGGCTAGATTTCTTTATTTTTCTTCCTTTTCCGCAGTAAAAACAACTTCATCTGGACTCTTTTGCTAAAAAGCCAAAAGCAGAATCAGTATCCTAAACTTTGCACAGCTCTGTAGATCATCGCAGTAACTGCTGTCACAATTAAGTTCAATTAAAGTAGAAGCATTGCAATTAGAGAAATCACTAGTACTGTAATGGGGTAAAACTGGGAACAAAGCCCTTACAAACTGTGCTGCAAGCCTTCGTCAACAAGCCAGAGTAATGAGTGATCTCATTTGCAAGAATGCTAAGCAACGACACATCATCTTCAATGCATCATTCGTCAATTCTTAAACGTTCATCAGGAACTAATAAAGTGCAAGACAATCCGATAGTGCCCAGGAAAATTGATCCTAATGGCACTCAGAGACCCCAGGAGTTTTGTAGCATATAGCATTTTGGCAAATGTTTCCTGTTCATTTTTTGAAACCGTGACCAGTCGCGCTTTTTATAAAGATCCACTCATCATCCAACCAAAAATATAAAATTCCTACCTGCCGTCAAGTAGTCTGCAAGTTGCACAGTGTTTGCTCTTTCATTTCCTTTCAGTAGCTGACAAAGCAAATGATGGTAAAGTTTATTACGAATATAGTGGAGGTGCATCTTTGTCAATACTACTATAACTTCAGAAGCTGTTCAGTTGAGATCTGTTCCTGGGATTTCCACCCAGCACTGGGTCTGCATTTTGAATCTCTTTCCTTATGCATTGCATGTCTATGCTGAATATTCATTGTTCATCCAGTAGAACAAAGAGACAAGAACTAAGTCAGTTTTCGATGACACTGAAAACATCCCTTTTGTGTGCTTTCCAGTAGTTCCTTCTGAAGCTTTTCAATAGCTTCTCAATAGTTTTCAGTTGTTCCTTCTGAAGGACAAATGTACTACTTTTGGACTCTGCTGAATATAGAAAAAGTAATGACAGTTTTCTGGTGGAAGACTCTCACTTGTGTGAGAATAACTCGTGTTTGTGGGCAACATGTCATCTAGTGTGTAAGGATTTAAATTAAAATACTGGTCTTGCACAGAAGAGCCAGGTCTTTTTTCATTTGCTTTACAAATTACTTACCACGGTTTTGCAGCACTGTAGGTGTATAGAAAAAGAGCTCACTACACTTTCTAGGTATTGTATTGATATATTGAGCAGACAAACTTCCCCATCGATTTGAGTAGGATCTTATCTTTAAAAGATACATAGTTGCCAGCTCAATCTTAAATGAATCTGGGTATCCTGGAAAATGAATGTTTCTACTGTTTTCTTATTGTGGGGTTTTTTTTGTTTGTTTTTTTGTGGGTTGGTTTTTTGTTGTGGTTTTTATTCCCCCCTCTCCCCCCCGATGTATTTTATCCCAGACTCATGAGATTATCTTCTTGCTGTCTTAAAAGCAACTTTCAAAAATATGTTTTATGCTTCACTCTCACTTTATGTGTGAATCGAGCCTTTATATGGGAGATCTCACTAACATATAGTACTCCCTGTTGACTACACAGCTGTCAGCAGCCAGTAGAGAATTTTATTTGCATTTTCTCCTAATTTTGCTTCAACTGCTTTTTCATGATAACTGAGCTAAGCCAAATGCATTTGGAAAAACAGCAGGTCAAAATGAGGATAAATAGGTCACATTCATAATGTGCTGTCTGCAGTTTCAGTCAAACTGACTTGTATTATCTATAAATCTGATATCCTTTTTTTTTTTTTTTCTAAAAAAATCAAACCAAAACAAAAGTTTCTGCTCTCTGTCCACTGAGTTAAGTTCAAAGCTGTTTTGCACTTGATCCAGCACAGGAACTGGAGGAGAGGTCTTTCATTTGCTAACTGAGTGCCTCAAGCACTGTTAAATGTAATCCTTCTCTTATTCTTAGGATCAGTAAACATTTAATGCATCCAAACAAAGAGCAGTGACTCTGGGAGGAAAGAGGAGTAAACGGCACACATGATGGCTTGATTCTAAGGACAGTATGCCAGTAGTAAAAAGGTATATGTTCAAATCATCTCCACCAGAGGAGAGAACGGCATGTAAATGTTTTGCCTGGGTATGGATGGGGAAATGTTCTGCTCTTCAACTATATAAGTCTGACCCAGACTTCTATCTAATCCAAAAACCTGAGATGCATTGGTTCCAGCTTCATACCTTACACCAACGCATGCTTTCTTGCGTAAAGTAAATTTTTGGACAATCTATTAGTTTCCTCTGTTTTTTTCAGGTATTAACAACAGTGAGTTACTGGCAATGGAATAGTTTGGTTGCTGTGTCTGTTCCTTGCCAGGATAGGGTTCAACTCAGGATCAAAACTAGATTTGCTGTCTACAGAAAAGTGTCTGCCTGCATGGCAGGTGTATAGGCTCACTCTACAATCAATAGAAATTGTCTCAGTACAGCCAGAAGAGCCTAGAAAGTGATTCTTCACAGATTAAGACAGACCTAAGGCTCAGTTTGGATGCCTAGGCACAGTTTTGTAGCTTTTGGACCTGTAGTCCCACTCAGCCCTCAGCTGTTGACCTAGAAAGACATGGGTCTCACAACTAAACTGGGTTCCCCTGGCTTGTGACCTGAGTAGCTCTTTAGCTTTCCTGCCTGTTGTCTACACCCACACAGGCATCTGGTACATTGGAGGTACCCTAGGATAACCTGCTGGGGCTTCAGAAAGAGTTGGATCTCCTAAAGGCTCTGTGTCACATGCACAGCCTGTGTGGATGTCTTGGGTGACCTAGGACACGTGTGAGCAACAGAAATCAGCACCTGCCTTGACTCTTACAGTGCTCCATTGCTTAGTGGATTAGCAGACATCTGCAGATTTAAATATTTCAGTCTAAACGTCAGTCTGTACTTTCTGAACCCGATCTCATTACATTTGATGTAATCTATTTTGACGCTGACCAGACTTGTTAGTTAAGTCATATTCTCAGCTGTTTTGTGTTATTGATAGGTGGAGTTTACTACTGAACATGACTAAAACTGCAAATACTGCCTCTGGACAAGAGAATGGCAGAGGGGTTGAGCCCAGACTCCCTTATGTATGGCTGGGGTGCTTTCTTCATTGACCATGTTCCTTCCTCTTTGCTGAAGAACTTTGCTGATCTTGCAGTTTTTATTTGTGCTGAACAAATCGGCCTAGTACTTTGCATCGTAAACAAGAGGTTTGCCATCCTTGAAGCTAACTGAATGCCAAAGACACAGTTTATCTACTCTCCTTAAACCAAACTTAGGTACAATACCTCAGTTTTAGTTCATTCTATTTAACCTTGCAAAGTTTCTTTGTACAGCATTTCTCAGGGGTATTTGAAAGCAAAATTGTGTGCATGTATTTCTGCAGCAAAAAGTAAGGGACAAGACAGAGAATCTCATAAATCTTCTTTTAAATATACTACAAGATTGTATGTGTTTTTAAGCATGCATATTTATGTTTTACAGTAGCCTTTAAAGCAAGATATTACTTGACAGTCTTATTTGTCCACTAGACTCTACTGTTATATACAGAAAAATGGTGGAGGGGTAAATCTAGACTCCCTAAGCCAAATTCTGTCTTCTGTGTCCTTTTTGTGATGTTTCTTCCTCTGTACTGAGAAAGAATGTACTTTTTTTAAAAAAAAAATTCTCCTGGTCAATGAAATTGTTTAGATATTTATGTATATACATATATATATATACACACACGAGTGTGTATTAGGAATACTTTACAATATGGTATCTTCTGTTGTCAAACTGTGCATACATCCAAAGCAATGACAAAATGTTAAGGTGAACACCATGATGAAAGATTTTAAATGCGGTGGTTGAGCACCTAAACACAGAACTGCTTGCATGTATGTGTTGCTTTAGAAAAAGACCAAAAAAAAGAGGGAAGGTAATTTTAGATTGTGCTCTGAAGTCAGATGTTAAATTAGCAGGATGATCTTATGTGAGTTTATTCACTAAACTCCTTAAAGGTTGTGATGTCAATTGTTTAAATAGCTCAGCAGCATATTCTAACAGAAGCAATACATGTAACGCTCCCATTAATAAACTGTTAGCGAGTTTTCTCTTTTGGTCTTTAAGAAATTAGTTGAATTAGCTTTCATTTTCATTATTAAAAGCTATCGTGTTGGCATATATATAGGAATTTCTATAACAGTACTCTAAGATACATTTTCAAAAATCCCTTACAAAATATTCAGAAAGATTTGTTTTGTCCTACTTAGTCCTAATTTCTAAAAATGGTATAGCTCTTATAATTAGCATTCTATCTCTGAGACGGTTTTGTGGTTGTTTTTTTCTCCATTTCTCTCACCTATTGAGTAATGAACTCTTGTGCAGACATCAGTAAATTATTCTTCTGAAGCTGGAGTCATTTGCCTTAGCCTAAGCTTCTAGAGTTTGTTTGTGAGGAAGCAGACCAAGAAAACAGAAATGAGCTGTGTTTCATGGAGCCAAGCTGTCCTTTGACATTCACTTTATCTGCATCATACTACTGTGTCTTAAGAATCCACTACCTTTTCAGATCACATTCACCACTTCAAAGACTTCTCTTTGTTTTATGATTCATTTCCAGTGCTGGTTGCTAGCCTTTGCACAGTTTCAGAATCGTTGTATAATTATACGTCGTTCCCCTTTCCGTTTCTGCTCTTGTCTGTGCTTCCTGGGTGTCCTTGCTATTTCATGGTGATCATGCACATAACGGTCCTGTTACATCTAGGCTTAGAAGAAAAAACACTTGTGACTGAAACTTCAGGCAAAGTTTGTCTGAAGGCAAACATGCCCTTGTCTGAAGGCCTATATTCCTACACTTTCTGATGGATTTACTGATGAGTTTCTTTATTTAGTTCAGTCTATTATTTTTAAAATAAAGACAAATGTTCAAGCAACAGTGCAGTTCTGAAGTGTTACTTGCAAGCTCTGGAGCAATTTCTCAGACTTCCCTGGGGTGGTGTGCGTATTGCCCTGGATGACATGTGTCCCTGTTGCTTGTGTGGACCATGTCACTCCCTAGTGTTGTATTACATCTGCCAACAGTGAGATGGATCTTCCAGCAGGTGGGCAATGAGAGGAGTCTGCCTTGACTGGCTTATAATTAATGGTTGGCAAGCTAATTCCAGATCAATAGTAAAAGGCTACGATGAACATCCTTTCCTTCCTTGTTCTCACACCCCAGGGCAGCCAACACACAAATCAGGGCTCCTTTCCCTAAGGCCCTGACACAGAGCTGGGAGGTACTGCCAGTACTGAGGAGTAGAGGATCATCACCATTGGCTTTCTAGCTGCTGTCACATCCCTGTTACTTCAGGATAGGAGCAACATAAACTTTGTCATCGTACATACAATGCCCAGAGCAAATAAACCAGTTGGAAAACTTCTGGCTTCACCCAGCTTGCTGCTCTTCTTTTGCATGGTCTCTTTCTCCTTTACTGAGTGCAGTCAGTCTGTGCTAGATGTTGTGAGTGTGATACGGGAGCTGAGGCAGCAGTTCTACCAGAAAGCCCTCAAACTTGTTCTTTCATTTAATCTATGACTCAGTACATTGGAGATTAAGGTTGAGTAAGGCAGCAAGGAGACTTTTCAGATGTGTTTTCCCCTCTGTTCCTCATGGCCACTGTCATACTCACTGGCATTCCCCTCTTGTTGATGAGGACAGACAAGGGGTAATTGTTTTAAAGTGAAAGAGGGTAGATTCAGACTAGATATAAGGAAGACTTTTTTTACAATGAGGGTGGTAAGACACTGGTACTGGTTGCCCAGGGAGGTGGTAGATGCCCCATCCCTGGGAAACATTTAATTTCAGGTTGGACTGGGCTCTGAACAATCTGAGCTAGTTGAAGATGTCCCTGCTCCTTGCAGGGGGGTTGGACTAGATGACCTTTAGAAGTCCCTTCTAACCTAAACCATTCTACGGTTCTACGATTCTACGTTTCTATACCTCTATCATTCCTGGGGCCAAGCCAGTCTGTGAGGGGGACATTCCCAGTCAGGGGGGTGAAAAACAGCTCTCTTTCTGGTGAAAGATCATAGAATGAATCATAGAATGGTTTGGGTGGGAAGGGACCTTAAAGATCACTAAGTTCCAACCCCCCTGCCATGGGCAGGGGTGCCTCCCACTGGACCATGTTGCTCAAAGCCCCATCCAGCCTGGCCTTGAACACCTCTAGAGATGGGGCACCCACAGCTTCCCTGGGCAATCTGTTCCAGTGCCTCACCACCCTAAGGGTAAAGAATTTCTTCCTGGTATCCAATCTAAATCTCCGCTCTTGCAGTTTAAACCATTCCCCCTCATCCTATCACTACACTCCCTGATAAAAATTCCTCCACATCTCTCCTGTAGGCCCCTGTTAGTTGTTGGAAGGCCACTATAAAGTCTCCCTGGAACTGTGTCTTCTCCAGGCTGAATGACCCCAACTCTCTCAGCCTGTCTTCATAGGACAGGTGCTCCAGCCCTCTGATCATCTTTGTGGCCCTCCACTGGACTTGTTCCAGCAGACCTATGTCCTTCTTGTGCTGAGGACTCCAAAGATAGACACAATATTCCAGATGGAGTCTCACAAGAGTGGAGTAGAGGGGCAGAATCACCTCCCTCAGCCTTCTGGCCAAGCTTCTTCTGATGCAGCCCAGGAGGTGATTGACTTTCTGGGCTGCCAGTGCGCACTGCCAACTCACGTTGAGCTTCTGAAGCCAACATCCTGAAGTCCTCCTCCTCAGGACTGCTCTTAATTCGTTCTCTGCCCAACCTGTATTTGTGCCTGCAATTGCTGTGACCCAGGTGCGTGACTTTGCACTTGGTTTGGTTGAACTTCATGAGATTCACACAGGCCCACTTCTCAAGCCTGTCCATCCAGAGTAGAAAGTGTGTAGTAGAGAGTGGGAGAAGACACCAACTGTATTGACATACTTTCAGTGTTATTGGGGGAGCTAGAGCTGGAGTGATCACCTGGGTATCTGGAGTTAGGGAATAAAGGATGATGGTGGGGAGCTCAGGAAGTTGAAGATGCAAGCTTACATACCTCTGAATCAGCGAGCGTCAGAGGTATTTTCTAGAATAAAATCCCTTAGTTTTAAGTATTCTTGCTGCCTGTATGACCTGCCCCTGTGAAAAGGAACACTGCACTTCTTATGAAACATTGATAAAGAGGTCTGTGTTTGACACATGGAACCTATAATGCATTGCATTTCTGAAAGATTTCACAGTTTCACCATCAATGGAAAGATGTGCACCATGATGACCCTCTATTTCAGCCAGAGAAAAGCAGGTTAGTATTGCAGAAATCTCAATTTTAATGTGTACTAAAGAATTTATATTCAGAAGAAAATTGAGAAGGTCATATCTATATATGGTGAGCAGAGATTATTTTTTCCTCTCCAGAAATAGTCCAGGAGAAATGAGAGGACAGAGTTTCTGTGGAAAGAAAAAAAATAAAAAGCAAAACAATCAGAACAAAACCTCTAAACCCTAAACCCTCCTGTGTCTAATCTTTCAGAAAACACTATACTTTTGGTAGTCAAAATGGTGATGCAGACAGCTGGAGAATGAGGTTGGAATAACACAGAGCCAGAAAATCATTGCCAGTCAATGCTACTGAAGAAGATATCTTCTCTGGGATACAGCTGAGTATCTATTGGGCATCTACAATGGTGGAACACTAATGTGAAGTACTTTCTTGTGCCTCCTGCACCCTCAGATCCTTAAAGGTTGGAAGTTAATTCATTGTCTGTTTCATGTTTTTTGCTTCTTCCATGAGGATTTGCTGCCAGATGGAAGGATGAGGCTGAAGGGAATGCGGAGATCAAATTTCTAACTTTGACAGATATTTCATCAAAACCAGACAGCTAACAAACTGTCATTTTTTCCTGCTGTTTAGTCAATAATGCATCTAATTACTCTTTCTACAAACTGATGTTTTAGTTTAGATAAAGTAGGTACACTGTACTTTCATTTTTCTAGCTCAATTAGCAAAATAATAGAACATGAACTTTGTCTGCCTTTTCCCAGTTTGAAATTTCAGGCTGTTTTTGATTACTCTAGAATCTACAAAAGTGGATCAGGACCCATAACAGGGTTTCTTCTTCTGTTGGCCTGGCTGTATTTCTAGAAGGGATTGCCACTAATTTTAGAGGTCACTCTCTGAATAAACCAACTCTATAATATAAACGGAGATGGAAAGAATACAAATCCCAGCCTTCCCTTTTCTCCTGGTTCTTCGTAGCTGTGGAGCCCCCTTACTCATGCTGATAGTTTTTTAAAGCACTCAAGGAATTAGTGTATGTAAAATGTGTTTATGTGGCATGTATAGCAACATTCACTAAACTTCATATTCAGATAATGGGAGGCAGTGTGGGGTTTGTTTTTTTTTCAGAAACAGGAAATCAAGCTCAAGTGGGACTGCTTCCAAACACTGACCAATTTTATCCTGACTCCAATTTTGCCTTGACCTTTCCTGACTAATGCAAAATGAGGCTAGCTACGTGGAGAGCGTTTTTTTTTT